>JAYKKI010000048.1:2462500-3017500 GCA_039881145.1 Druceiella hillmani | reverse complement strand
TGGGGTATATCACGAACACTCTTTCAACGGAAGGACCCGTTTATGAAATATTAAACTTTTAATTGGTCATTTTTTCAAAGATACGTATGCCCACCGCTAGTAGCTAAACCTTTATTTTTGTATGTATGAAAATCATTCATAATAGTAGTTAAATTATATTCACAATAATAGGGAAATGATCATAATTAAGTGAGCTTTACTTATTTTTGAGGAATAGTCGATTTTTGACACGTGATTGTTTATGTATAAAAATTCACTGATACTACATACAAGTTACACATATCGACTGCAAACATATTTTTTTAAAAAGATATATTTATTATGTCTATTAAAAATATATTAGATGATGTATTTATATATTTGCATATGGAAAAATAATGTCATTTAAATATGCACCATGTATTTATGCCGGTCAAAGACATGAGATATTATGTTTATATATATATATATATATATATATATATATATATATATATATATATATACATATATATATATACACATATATATCTATATATATATACATATATATATATATATATATATATATATATATGAATGGTTTAATAAAATAATATGCACGGCGTAAATGTGTACGCAAAATTTGTAGTATGAATTCGAGTCATCCTTGATGGGTTTTTAAATATTATTGGAGACTATTTCTTTTGTGCATATAATTAAATTACTATTTTTATTGTATTAAATTAATGATTGCCATAAAGCTGATTTTAATGTAAATTATGCTGCAAGCTGCAACGTACATAATTTGCACCGTGTTAACGATCGTGAGACCAAGCCTCTTTTTAGACCTCTTTAATATTAACAATATGGTATAATATATCTCTATAAGAAGAATATTTGAAATAATAAACTACACGTAGGTGACTAAAAAGGAAAAACAAACTATTATGAGATCCTTGGTTATTACGTAAATAACACAAAAATTATGAAAAACGAGACATTCAACAAACTGTTTTCTTTAGACTACTGTCCTTTACATTTAGTAACTATTGTAGATAAAGATACTCTATTTTCAAAAGAGAGACGAAAAACAATTTAACAAATTCGAGAAGAGCAAGAAATTTACATAACGTTTCGGAGAGCACTGGAAAAAAGTGGCGGATTTATTAGCCGCCGACTTAATATTTAGTCAGTTCTCATAAAATTTCCAAAACAATCCTTCTAGAGTTTTAAAAAAATCTCTGTTGTAGCGTTAATGTAGTTCTAATTTCTGAGTCAAAAAATCACAAATATTATTGGTGTCATTTTCAGTATTAGTGAACCGAAATCAATCTCTCATATATATTTTAAGTGTTCTTCACCTCCATGGTTCTTACTCATTAAATGTCTTCTTATTCATTACTACCTGTGTTCGTAAATTTGTTCGAAGGAATTTTAGAAAATATTATCACGTTAATTATGAAATTAATACACGTAAATTCGTCTATCAACATTATTATAAAATTAATCTTTCTTCTAATAATCATGCTTTATTTTATAATATTAAATAATTTAATCTTCTTTCTACTTGGTTGATTGCGATAAAACATAACCTGTAGAGTCTATAAGTGGAAAAGTCATCATATTCCTTGAGGTTTTTTCATCATGCGCGAAAAAATAAAAAGACTCAGACAAAGAGGCAAACACATAAAAATTCCAAAAACCAATATGTTTGTGTTGATACAGTTAGTTCTGTCATGATTCCCGAAATTATGTTCTTCGCTACCGTCTATAATGTACGGATAAGCAAATTCCAACTCATGTATATATGCATAGGTATAGAGTACGTGACAAACAAATTTATACTGTCCTGATATAGTATAGTATCCTTATAAATAAAGTCTGAGATTTCTTGTGAGTTTCTTGTTATTTAAATATACACCATGTATTTACGCGTATTTTTTTTGAGTTTCCTTGTCTGACTCCTCTGTCAATATTTAGAAACTTTCCGGTATTCACAAGCGTAACTTTACTTATGTACTTCTGGTCAACCTGTGCTGCTGTAAAATCGATGCGATGTACAATGGTTTTCTGAATTATTTATATTTTTCTATTAATTGTTCTAGCGCTTGGATGCGGTGAATCATATAAAAACCGAAAGAACCTCCACCGAAAGATTTTTTTTATATTTGGCGTGATTATTTTTTGTAGTCCTAGGGAAACAAATTATATATTTGGGATAAGACTTGTCACATTACTATATTTGATTTGACTTATTACCTTGAAATTGACTTTTGTTTTAATATTTTGTTTAGAAATACATTTTCTGAACCCATGGCATATTGTTAATGATGCCATCTGATCCCAGGCTTTTGATCATTTTAGCTGCTTCATGAGAGAATGATTTCTCGGTCATCAATGTCCTTTTTATTTTACTCGAAATCATTATCTTTGTTAGCTATATTTGTCCCTGTAGTCATGTTTTATTTTTATTTTTGCATAATTTTTCATAATAAGACATGGTAGTTAGCAAGATATTTTTACTCTAAGTTGTTTTTCCAATTTTGAAATGAATTATTTTAAGTATTAATTTCTTCATATGCCCTCTTCAACCTACTCGAAAAATCTAAATGTTTCTCTAACACTAGCGTTCTGTAGTCTGCTTTTGTAAATTTATTGTCTTTTCTGTAGAGAATTTAATTCTCATTTTTCTTTACGAGTAGCACTTTTGTTTTGTAATTGAAGTATTCGTCTAAATAGATGTTGCATGTTTTCTGACAACACACTTATCTTTTTTTATTTCTTTACCATGGATTATTCGGATATTCTTTGTTATACATTTTTCTATTTTATTGCAATATGATTGTACTCATTCATTTTCAAAATGTGCGTAATTTCTTCCCTTTTCCTTTATAAATTATTGAGGTGACTTGTTTTTTTTTTCTTCCGCATTTAAGATTATTACAGATGGACCCTTTTTTCAGTGCAGAAAAGAACCAGCTGAGCCAAGATTCTCTTTTCCCTACAATGCTGTTTCGATGCGGACTGAGGGGTTTCTTCTGAATTGGGATTATTTTTTTTATGATAGATTTTTGGGTTTGAAAATTTGTAATACTAATTTGTTTCTCTTCATTGGTGATCTTTCTCTTGACCTAAGTTTGGGGAAAATAAGAGTAGTATTGAATTTATCGTGGAAAAAGGAAATTTTTCTTTTAGATTAGTACTTTAGGGGTATTTTAAATATTTATGAATAGTTTGTCAACTGAACTATATAATTATAAGTTTTAAAAGAGACTTCAAATTAAGAAAAAGGGAATACACTTTTACAACAAAATAGCAATTATTCACTTCATAATTATAAAAACACATTGAAAACACCTCGTGTCTACTTGTAGTTAATTCAAAATAGATTAGAAACTTTATTAAATTCTAGATCGATTATGTAATTTGCAATTGTAAAGTTCGGTTGCATAAGTGGAATACCAACATATTTAATAAACATTAGATAATAATAAACTTAATCTTATAGTAAAATTATTAATTATTTTAATCGTGGAAAGTCCCTTGATACGGTAGTCTAAAATAAAATATTGCATTTTTGGATTGATATTCGAGAGACATATTTTCCGCCCTTCCTAATAATAATAAATAATGACTACATATGATATCTTCGATTAGAATAAATTATGAATATTTGAGATTTATGTAATAAAGGAGCAGCGTCACATACATGTGTGTAATTTTTCAATGAACGCGCGTAATAAATTCATTCAATACGTAGTATTTCTCGTAAAAAAACTGAATACATTACTTAGTTTACATTCATTACTTCTGACTCACTTCTGAATTTTAAAATTTCCCGCACAATTTTTCACACAAAAATACTACCTGCAACAACAAAAAACACTTGTTACGAATAACGTAAATGATTATGCAAATATATTGATACGTAATAATCTGTAAATATTATTTTGTAAAATCCAGCTGTAATAATTTTTTTAAACATGTACAGTTCGACTGCCAAAACTACTTACATTAATTCGTTAATATTGAAATGAGTCAAAAGTGAACGTAGTTCTTTTGTGTAATTAATACACTCGTCAATCCTTTTCATAATGTTTTCAGAACAATATTAATTTAATACAGAAAATGCACAGCCATTCTGTATTAAGTTAATGTTGTTCTGAAAATATTGTGAAAATTTTATGAAAAAAATTGATATATATTAAAATCTATGGGAATACAATAAACACATTGGCCAGAAATTATCGATAAAATAATAGCCTTTATAAAACTGAACTATTGGATCGTTGTTGCTTCGGTTTATTTACAAGATAGGAATTTGAGCTTTTGCATATCATTGCTTTTTTTATTGTAGGGCAACCAGTAACTTATATAAGGTCGAGTATCACTTCAAATATAATGATTGTATTAAGCAAAGTATCCTTGCTGCAAATTATTAATAAAACACAGCAATAATTTACAGCGTTTCCGAGAGTTAAAAAATAATGCTTTCTAAAAGGATACGTAATAAGAGTAACTAAAATTATATTAAAAATAACATTATATAAACCCCATACTAAAAATTCATCAAATCATCTGTTAAATAAATATCATTGTATTTTTATTTCCGGTATCAGCATTTATTTTTTATTAATATCTGACCTCTCTAGTTCATATAGCAGAATAGACATAAATATATGTTCGAATATAAAGCAATATAATCATCAACAAGCGGAAATTATATTAGTCTGATTTCATTACCATATTTTTGAAATGTTTCTTGTTTATGTGCAGTTTTATTCGTTCTTATTGTCACTTTTTTACTTAACAGGATATTTTATAATTATGACAAGAGTATTTTATATTAAAATTTATTAAAAGTTTTTGGCTCCATATGTATGATTATAGAGAGCAACAGAGAACACAATTCCCTGAGTTTTCAGGTTATATTTGATTAATGTTACTTTTAACTGCATAACATAATTGCAAAGTTCAAATGACACTACATATTCTAGTTGACACTACATATTCGAAAATTTTATTTCAAATATGTAGTGTCAACTCACGAATGTATTATATTTATTGATAAAGATTTTTCTATCAAAATGAAAACGTGAATGAAAATGTAACTGGATTATGGTGAATGACCGTAAAACGCTGTATCCGAATAAAATTCACACTAGCCTTTTAACTTTTCATATAAAATTAGATATTCTTAGTTTTATAAAAATCCCTTTCATCTCTACGTATACATTTGTTTTCTTTTAGCAATTAACTATTCAAATATTGCCGTATATACATATGCGGCAAAATTTTAATAGTTACTTTCTGTTTATTATGCTTGAGATGATAATACAACAAGATGGAGCCTATATACAAACATTTAATAGAAATAGGGGTCATTTAAATTATTTTTTAAGGGGTAAATTATTTTTTTCATTGGCCATATACCGACAAATTTGAAATTTGTCGGTATATGGCCAATGTTTGTTTTTGGGAATATAAATGTATATATTAATGATGTGTTTAAATAACTTATACGGGATCGTAGATGAAGGAAATAATTTTGGTATTTATTGCTATCAAGTGTCTGCGTTGGTATGCCGCATGCAATAAACTAGTTTAATTCTTCTGGGTGAGTATTATTGTTCAATCATATACAATTGAAAAAGTAGGTATTAGATATCCTATTTACTCAGAAAAAAGCTTTAAAATGAAAAAAAATACATTACATATATTAAAATTTTCAACAACTCATTTTTTACAACACAGTACATTATTTTTGTGAGTGTGTTTTGTTCAGTGATCTGTTTAACACAAAATATTTTTGTAGAAAAAAATCACATTGATAAAAACAAAGTTAGTTTTGTGGTTACTCCCATTCTACTCCCGTTCAATTCAATTAACACCATTCTGCTTATCATCAAACATTGTTTTGATGTATCTTTTACCTTTCAACTATCGAAAGCAACAATGTAGAAAGTGTTTTTCAAACTTTTATTACAATTATCGTTTCCGGTTAGCTCCATATCCAGGTTCTGTTGCTTTATTTGCCACTGTTTTGCTTAAGCCACTGTTTCCTCAAATGATCATATAATTTTAATTTTTATATTTTCACCCGATAATTTTGATCATTGTTTAAATCCACTACGAAATATCATTTTCGATTATAAATACAATTTTACGTGGAAGAAATCGCGAATGAAAGCTAGTATTCCATATATAATAAAGATACAATAAAAGACATTAAAGTGCAAAAATAATATAAGTGAGCGCAAAGTTTTAGAGAATTTCTTCCCTCATATAACTTATCCTGTGACTTTGAAAACCACAGAAGTTTTTTAAACTACATACGTATTATGTTCTTTTGATAATGTAGTGTTAGGATACAAGTCTGCTTAAAACTTATCATTCTTTACAAATAAGTTTTATTATAGTTTATCTTATTTTGATGAGGTTTACAAATAGATAATTTTATAAAGATTGGTCTAATCTTTGTTATATATTAGGCCCCATTAATTATATAAATATCCAACAAAGTATAAGCAACACATCGCAGATATCTTAGAATTACTTATTTACTAATACAGCTTGGAGAAAATTAAACACGGAAAGCAGATATATAATATGAAGGGTCGCTTGAAACCGATTTGAGAAGCCTGGTTAGAGCTCGATTTTTTAAATTCCTCGAATTCGAGATGTCTTCACTAAAAAAAGTCAGAAAATACTATTTTTCTTTTAACTGTTCTACAACAAAATACACAGGTATACTAATTTGTTCTTATGTAGTTTAGAAGCATAGAAATAAAAATGGCGGAAACCGTTTATAGTGAAAAAACTTATATTCATTTATTGGGAATTATGCATAATTTTTATTAAGACCATTTAGATTAAGATATATTTCAGAATTCCATCAATCTCTGTTAGCAAAGAACCTTTATCCGTCCCAAAATTTACGTCACCAAGCTAAAATTTGAGGTATAATATATATATATATATATATATATATATATATATATATATATATATGAATTTAATTTTTTTTAAGTTTATTTCAAATTATTCTTCTTTAATTTTAGTTACTTCTAAAGTTTGAAATAATTTCATCATTATGTATTAAAATTTTCCCTAAGGAAAATATATAAAACAAAATGTAAAAATGTCAGTATGTACTGAATAGTTATTAAATATGCTAATATTAGGCATATGAAAGAGTTATATGGAATTAAATTAAAATGAAAACATGTTGCGTAAAATTTATAATAGAATAAAACTAGTGTAAACTAGGATGAACAAAACCAAACATTTGTATGAAAATGATCAATTTTAAAGCAAAATTCCAAAAAGAGAAGGAAACTGAAATAATATTTTATCAGAAATATCACATAGATATAAGCGTTTGGACTTATTTTGTAGTATTGTACTAAAAAAAAGCTTAAGAAAAAAACTTAAAAAAGCTTAAGAGTTTATTTGAAAAGGTGAAGTATGAAAATTGCGTGAACTTTACAGGAAATACGCTTGTATACTATATAATACTGTTCACACTAAATTCAAATTTGATCAGAGCTTTTTCTATGACTACAATATGTAAATTTTTTTAATAAAATAAGTATATTTAAAACAATTCGATAATATTATAATAGATATTTTCTCGGTGCAAGCGCTTTTTTATAGTTAATCTATTTGTTTGGTAACGGCGAAAACACATTCGTTATTTACATACTGCTGCAAACTAATAATATTTAATTTGAATAATGTTTCATATCCATTTATGTTAGGAAAGCATTATATTCAAATATTGTGAGTTCACTAAATGGGTATGATCACGCTACTATTAAACCCATTATCGTATTAAAATAAGTTGTACCTCAGTAAAACTTACTTCATTTTATTGTATTCAAATAGTATACAGAAATAAAGGAAAAGTGCCAAATTTGACTTTTGGGAATCACTAAATATAGAAGAATTAAATTGAGCAATACAATTGACGCTCTATCATTATTTTTTTCAATATTGTTTAAAATATCATCTACCGCAATAATTAAAATCGCTAACTATCACAATTACGAAACATATCAACCTCACTGAATAATAACAATAAGGTTTACCAAATATTGGACTACTCGTAAGATACCGGTACGTTTATTCAATTTGTAGTAAACTATCGTCAAGGTGATTGGGACGGATGTGAAAAATAGTAAAATGACAAAGAAATCAAATATGGTCATCTTATATAATATGTACCTTATGTTATTTTTATACTTCCAATAGTAATAGTAATTGACTTGCTACCGGGAAATTTTGTGGTTTACTTTGCAAGTTAATTGACTATAATATCTATGTAAAAAGCAATCTATTAAATGGTTACCAGTCTTTCGATAATGAAGATAAGGAATTTTGTATTTCATTTTATAATAACATTTTTTTATGATTTATCCATGCAATTTAATAAATGAAATACAAAATTATTTAAGTTCGTATTATGAGGAGTATACTACAAGGGCATTTGGATAGTAAAGACTTAAAATTTAAATGAACATATATTAATTTAAAAAGACTTAAAATTTAAAAGTTAATATAAAGACTTAAAATTTAATTATTTATTTATATATATAACTTGCACGCAAGAAGTGTTTATTTTTTCTTACAGGTGGTATTTTAATTACGAAAAATTGGTAAGAGAAAAGAAGTGTACATACTAATTATTACATTAAAATTTTTTGCTCTAAATGAAACGATATTACAACGTATTGACGTCATTTGTCATATTTTATTGGTCGAATATGTATAAGCATATACGTGAATATTGACGCCATTTATTATATTTTATTGGTCCAATATGTATAAGCATATACGTGAATATTGACGCCATTTGTCATATTTTATTGGTCGAATATGTATAAGCATTTTTTTACTCAAGCTTCTTCTCATAATTTATTGTAATTGAACATGTTATCAATATTTTTTATTTTTAAGAAGTTAAAAAATAATGTTTCCCTTAATCTATTAGTGTATAACTTTAAAATGGAACCTTTCATATCAATGAGCTTTTTCATGATTCATCAAAAAATAATTTTGCTCAACTTGTTCTTATTTAATATATTTCTGATATAGATTTTTACGATTGTAACTAACATATTTTAGATAATCTAACAGAATATTATGGAGTTCAGTAAAAAATTCCCTTCGGCAACGATGACTTCCATTTGTAACGTTATAAACAAAAGTGTATTTTTTCCATAATTCATCTTCATTTTCTGGACTATATCTAGCGTACGTTCTAGCTTTATTTATTTAAATATTTTTTTGTAATTGCTCAATCGAGATGAACATTAGCAACATATCGCAGCGACTGTTTCGTTTATAGGTATGCTCTAAAAATGTCAACGAGCATCATTTTGACCATCACAATCAAAGCAGTTTACAAATGTGCTTTTAAATAGGCATGACGAGTTGGTTTATCAGTAAGATAAAATTTCTATGAGCCTTTGCGAAATATTCCATGTCTCATTCTAACATATAACGTATTTCCTCTGTATCCTCTAACTATACCAATAACTTCATACAATTTTAGTCCGTTATTCAATTTATTTACCTAAAGTGAAGAGAACCGGTGTAAAATTCGGATTAATTTCTTTGGTTATATTTTTTAGGTATGTAGGATATAGTATCCTGATTTATCAAATTGTCGAACAATTTGATTTTAAAGAAGAGAGATAAAATATTACATTTGTTGTTAATTTAACAAACACGGTTATCTTGACTACGCATTTTAGTACTAAATATAAATTAACACTATATACGACATTGTGGGATAAAGCTGTGACCAGATAATGTTACTTTTTAACGGTCGAGCTATTACCATTATTCACAAAAAATTAATCGTATTTAAATTATTGTTGCGTTATAATTTCGCAAATAATTAAATTAAGAATAACGGATATTATTAAAGGATATTTAAGGATCAATATTTTATCATACAAGTGTCTTCCGTTCAATGACTGATGTCAATATTTCCCCATATCAAGGGATGTTTCGTCAATTTTCGAATATGTAAATGGCCTTTCTAAAAGTACCCCATAGTATAGTGAAGGAAAGGAGTAGAATATTGTGATTTAAAATAGTATTTATTTTGAAACGTAAATATTTACGCAACTTTTTACTTTCCAACATACAATACGAAAGGATATATGTTCAATTTTGAAAAAAAAATTATAATATAAAATTGTTAACTGTAAAACGTTAGAACGAACGCTATATAATCAAAGATAAAGATAAAAATAAAATAAAACATGGTCGGGAAATATGTCTCAGTAATTAATTTAATGATGCTATTTTTCTTAAGAATACAAAGGGAAATAGTTTCAGTACATTATTAAGTTACATTGAAAAATACAAGCATTTTATTTAAGCTTTATAACATATCATACGTAATTCTCACCTTAGACTACTGTTTATAACAAAATCTTATGATTGAGGTATTTACAATATTTCATTCTTCGTGTTTTTTCTCAAAATTTGTATTAAATACACCAGATACTCTAAATAATCTAAATTGTATTAACAAGTGTACTGTAATATAATTTATTGTATTCTTTATTTTAGGCTCAAAGAAGCTTACACTGACTTGGTATCATAAATATGGTGATATAAGCTACACATTGGATGAAGCTAGTTATTTATTAAATAAGAGTAAAGACTTTTAGTCATTATTAAACATTTACTTATCTGATTACGTGTTTTCGTCAAAGATGCTAGATTCACTGTTTATTACTGATATCTACTTAAATGCCCCTTCACCAATTACGTTATTTGATTATTCAGCCTATTCTTATACAGAGAACGGGTATGCTGCTGCATACAGTAAACTCTATAATTTTGGAAAAAATTTTGTTAAATTTCTTGTAGATATGGTAAAATTTTGGAAATCATTGAGATATATACATTTATTGTGACTAAGCCTCGGAAGACAGTTCGTGGGCTATATAGCACGCTCCTTTTGCAACAATGTGGTAAGAGATTGGACATTGATTGGCCGGAAGAGAACCTTGAAAAAGACGATGGGGATTTTGTGATCATTTAGTTTAAACAGAGGATAGCTTGGAACTATTCAATCTTTGGACACGTCAAAATTTTCTTACATAACAGTGAACTTCTTCAACCCACATGTGAAAACCAATTGTTATTTGATGAGATTGATTCGTTCAGTATGCAGTGCGCACGTGCAATTATGTGTCTGGGATTTTGGATGTATCTTTTTGAAAATTCGCTTCCAATTTCCTATGCTACACATTGTCAGTCAATCATTGAAGCGACTACAGGCAAATGTAAAGGTTATATAATATATGTGGGTCACAATATATCAACAAATGCAAGAGGAGTTTATTCATTAAATTTTGAATTCGATTCAGATTAATTCTAGAATCAATATCAATTTCTGTACTTTCTCACTTTACATTATAGCCATATTCATTGGACTGTTTGACCAGTTACGGCTATTTTCCGGTTCCATTTTATAATTTCATTAATGCTATTTAACAAACAATGACTGAGTAATGCAAGACAACTTTAATTCTCAAAATATTCCTTTGAAAGTATATGGCAAACCGTTAGATTCTATTATTTTTTAAGCAGTTACGTCAATAAAGATGTATATATCTATGTGTAAAAAGGCAATATGGGAAAATTATATTTATATAATTATATATATAATTTAAATATAGGGTTAAGTGTTATAAGAAACTGAAAAAAAAACTGAAAAAAACATTAAAATAGTTTAGATAATAAATGAATTTACTGCATTACAAAAATTATTTACAAAGAAGTGATTCCGTTTAAAACGAAGTAAATATGTTTCTTGTGACAAAAAGAAACCATAAAAACATGTAATCAAATTGGTTAAGTTAATGGGGATTTTTCTTACTACTTGTGAAGAAATTAATTTACGTTCACTACAGATTTATTATCAGTGACTGATATTATATATTTTGACTTTAGTATTATTTTTACTTAGGTATTTTTACTTGAGTAGTAGTTACTATTTTAGGAAATGAATTTGATTTAATTAGTTGAATTTTTGGAGAGTGTTAGAATATTACTTTTCAGAACAAGTCAAGAATAGGTAATTTTATTTGCAATGTTTTGAAGAAGATGATGAAAAAAAATTGAATGTAATTAAGGTTTTTCAAAACTAATAAACAAAATATCCTCAAGGTTGAACATAAAGGTGGAACTAAATGGTGACCTCCTCGGCAGAAATAGGTGTTTTAATAAGTAGTGAGCTCAAAAGTAATATCTTTTATCGTTACAACAGAGACATAAGGCAAAAATGTAATATAAACGACTGAATTTTGTGAACATATTTGTTTAATTAAACTCAAAAATAAGTGGAATTATTAAATCCAATTTTTTTATTCCATTCACTAATTTCTTTAATATGGTGGTTGATTCATTCTGAATTTTGATATTTTTCATACAATATTGTGAAATATAAGTTAATTAAAAACCAGTCTTAAAAAATTCAAAAATTGATTGAAAAATAAGCCAGTTATAGGCCTCTAAATTTGAAGATATGGATAGAGTTGGGTAAATCCCTGTCTCTTTTCCTCTTGTAGCATATAATATGCAATATTAAAAATGACCTCACAACACAGTATTGCCTTTTATAAGATTATTAAAAAAATGTTCACTCTTCATCAGCTTGTACTTTGAAATTATGATTAATGAAATAAAAAATAATTAAATTGTATTTGTATTGTGGAAAGTACTTATATATTAAGATGATTCTAAGTAATAGTTCTTCTAGACTCTGAAATAAGTATATAATCAAATTTAAGAATATTTTGTTTTGACATTTAGTATAATTTCAGGTTGTATTTTTTTGGAAATTACGAAGAATTCTATATTTTTAATAAATGTGACGAAAAAATATTTTTTAGTGTTTCAATGTTAATTAATTTAATTTAAATTAAGTTAATTTTCTTCCTATAAGTTGTTAATAAATATTAGCGCTCCCTGGATAATAAAATATAAGAAGTATAAATATTTTAGTAAAATTAAGTATATAATACTGTTTTAGTTTGTAATAAATGAAAATTATAAAATACGTGACATATGTAATCCGTATATTCATCAATGTGTGTACGATTTTTCTAAAGTGAGTAAAAAAAATTTAAAGAAAACTAAATCTATGACTATAGAAACAGTATGTACATTTAAATTTACAAAATGTTAATTTTCTTTAAGTAGAACTTAAATCTCAATATTTTTAATTATAGTAACAAAAGTGATCGCTTTATGTTTTAGGCTACTTTTGGGTAGTGTTTGATTTTATTGCAAAAACTAATTGACACAAAATATTTTAGAAAGACCTAGAGAGATTTATTAAAATATCGTGTTGTAGAAAAATAAGATTGATAATTTTTTATAATTAATTTTGAATGTTTAAAAATATTTTTATTATATTGTGTTTGTATTATAAATAATAGTCATGAAACACTCTGTGCATAAATTAAATTTATACTTGTTTTTTTACAGGTTTTAATGGTTTTTATCGACCAATCTGTAAAATATATACGAATTCACTATTAAAAATTAAGAATATTTAATTTTATACACATTCCTTTTATTTTTTCATATACGTTTTACTTCCATGGTAAAATAACAGGGACATATTCCAATAGTTTACTCAGTTCGCCACATATGGTAAAAAGGTCGGTAGGCAATTCATGTGTATATAATTAAATTTACAGTTCTTTTTTATAGTAGATTTAGTGACTCTAAGTCTACATAATAAAGTTGCAATATAGTAAATTCTGTACGTTGATAATACTTTAAAAAGAGTGATTGATATAGCACACAGAATGATAATAGAAAGCTAAAATTGTTTTTTTTTAATTTTTGTTTCTCTGATGGAGGATGAAAGGTTGCTGTTTTCGTCTGAAGGGCATGTTTAAGGGCTCGACGTGTCGCCCTCTAAGTAGTTCTAGAACAGTTCAGAACATTCGAGAGTATTCGGGAGCATTCCACAACATTCCAGAACATTCCGGAATATTCTGGAATATTGTGTGTGGAACGTTCCCAATCTGGGACGTTCCCAACGAACGAGAATAAGCACTGTGAGAAGCAGAGAAACCGAAGAACTAAGAAATGAAGAAATAAAAAATAAAATTTTTTAATCTTATAACATAGGACATCGAATGCAAGCCACCCATGAAAATATCATCCTAAGAGAAGCGCGGTCGAAGGCAAGTAAATATTAATTTCTGACAAATGAAACATTCTACTCGATGAAAGAATATAACAAATATAAACACGTCGTAATCGTAAAAAGGGATAATATCTGCCAGTTTTGCAACGCAAAAAAATTCAGTAGACAAACACTAGGAATCTGTTTCATGTATAAATATGTAGAAATTCCTGAGCAGGAATTTCTACATAACATGATCGGGGAAACTCCAAAATCAAAAGACTTTCTTCGAAATATAAAAGCTAAGAACCCCTACTTCCAAATAACTTCTTTCGATATCACTTCGATCAACACTAACAGAGATGAAATAGATTAGGTTTTGTTTTTATCCAAGGACAAATCGATGAAGTCGTCATCGTAATTGTGGAAAATGAGAACACAAGCCGCGATATAATTGTAAAACGAAGAATAGAAAGACTAAAATGAATTGCAGTGACACACTGTTCATATGATGCCCTTCAATATCCTTTAATATTTTTGCACAGAGAGGACGGATATTATTTTAATGTGTAAAAAATCCAACCTAAACATACAAAAAAGTCACTTCCAAGGAATTCTATGCTTACCGCTTAATGGTCAGACACAATGAAACGAACAATCACATTCTCAATACTCGCCGTTTATTTTCACAATTACTAGTAGATCCGTATGCAAAAATAGAAGCGGAACGGATGCTTTACATAACACTGAATCAGAAGAAAATACGCATGGAGGAATACATCCACCTTCGAGTTACGATCATAAATGACGTAAACGTTGACGACATTTGAACAATAGTAATCTTATCCTCATCTTACATAGAAAGTCCAAGGCACGTTTACGATTATACTCGAGATGCCATGACCTACCTAATAAAATATGGACGAACTGACCTTTTCATTACATTCCCATGCAAATAATCTTAGTTGTTCTTTGGCTAGAAATCAAATAACAACTAAGATACGGACAAAATATAATAGCCTGAGTTTTCCGACAAAAATAAATGAGATTTATTTAAGTCATCACAAAATACTATGTCTTTGGAACCGTTAGATGCTGAATGTACACGACTGAATGGAAAAAACGAGGACTGCTTCACTTACACAATCTCATATGGCTACACGACAGAATTCATCCCACGGATATCGACAAAATCATTCAAGCTGAATTTTGCAATGCACAAGAAGATCCAAAGCTAACGACATAGTTGTGAAAAACATGATTCACGGACCATGCAGGCCATTAAATCCCATGTATTAGTGTTGTTGAAAATGTACGAAAAAATACCCAAAATCATATTTGCACGACACACGAACCGGAGATGATGGCTATATCAAGTACAGAAGATGTTGACCCAAAAAAGATGGCTTCACATCAAAAATACGAATACGAGGCAGACACCAACTGGAAATAGATAACCAATGGGTAGTACCGTATAACCCACTACTTTTCAAAATGTTCCAAGCACACATAAACGTAGAATATTACAATTCAGTGAAATCCATTAAATATGTCTGTAAGTATGCGAACAAAGGGAGTGACATGGCAGTATTTCAAATAGCTAAACACAGCGAATAACAAAATAGAAACGACGAAATCCTCCTGGGAAGACACATCAACAGTAACGAAGCAGCCTGGCGGATTTTCAGTTTCCCATACACGAACACGAACCAACTGTACAATATCTAGCAGTACATTTGAAGAGTAGACAGAGATGTTGCTTCACAAAAGACACCGTCAGAAAAATTGTAACTGAACCACCTAAGAATACAAAATTAACAGCTTTTTTTAACTGTGCAAAACAGATCCATTCTCGAAAACCTTACTGTATGTCGACGTCCCTACCTATTATACGTGGAATACAACAAGAAAAATCTTTTAACGACAAAAAAAAGGAATTCCAGTAGAGGATCATGCAGGACTTATAAAACCTAACACACTAGGCCGAGTATAAGCTACGTCCAAACAACGTCAAATGTTTCTATTTCTGGATGTTGCTACGTGAAATACGGGGACCAACAAGTATCACAGATCTCAAGACTGTTGACGGTTACCTATGTCAGACGTACAGAGAGCATGTCAATATTTAGGACTAGTAAAAACGACAACCACTGGGAATTAACGCTACAAGAAGCCTCACTCACAGCGTAAGCTTAACAAATGAGCGACTTATTCGCCTTAATACTAACAACATGAAACCCCCCGAATCCAAAACAGTTATGGAATTCCTCCAAAGAGAGAAAAAAAAACAAAATATTGTCGAGTATCTGGAAATCTGTACTATTTCACATCCAATTTCTACGGTTTTAATTTTATATAAATATAAGAATTATTAATTAACAACTTCGATATTGGTAGAGAGTAAGATTTTTCATGGGTACTTGATTTTTTTTAACGATCATGTGTTTTGATACACATATACTACAATAAGTTTTAATAGATAAATTGCATATAGCCTACTATCATTATTTGTTCTGCATTAATCTTTTACGGCTCCCTAGTAACCAAGGGTACACTTTAATAATTTTATAATAAAACCTTCGTGATATATTGTAGTTTAAGACGCAGATAACTACAATTTAATTTCTGTAGCAGTTTAAGAAAATGTTGTATTTTAAATATTTGGTTCTCTTTAATTTACTTAGAATAGTCTACCTGCCTTTATAGTAAGTAACACTACTATTAGATGAACTGAATTCAGTCTATCCTGTTTTCTTCCTCACTCCCATTTTCTCATTTTTGATATTAATATATTGGTTTTATCAATATTGGCTTTAAAAATTTACTTGCCAATGATGTTTCGATTCTCGCTGAAATCCTAAGTACTTAAAAAAATTTAACACATATTGCAGTACATCTCGTCTTTTTCAAATGATATTTTAACAACCTGTCTCTATACAACTATTTGTTTAGACAACAAAATTGTTTTTAACCGACACTTATTCAACAATTTTTTAACTGGTTATGGGTAATTGGCCTTGGCCATTGATCAATTTTTAAAAAAAATTATTTTTACAAATTTCGTTTCGAATTTTTTAGTACCTTCATTAATAGGCTTTACCGTTATTTCGGTTTTAGAACGGTAGAATGGCGAAACGAATAACCTGTTTATAATCATGGAAATTTTTTCAAAATTGTCTACCTGTTCAAACCAAACTCACCTCTGTTGATTACTTAGCTGTACGTTATATAAATTAATCAATTTTAAAGGCGTCCAAAACTATTTTTAATAATACGTATTACTTAGCTGTACGTAATACGTATTATTAAAAATAGTTTTGGACGCCTTTAAAATTGATTAATTTATATTTTTGGTTTCAAAAACATGAATATTTCCCAATTCACATTCGCAATCTAAAAAACAGAAGTCCGTGACGACGCAATCTATGTACTTTTCGATATACTTCCTTTTAATATTTTAAAAAATTGTAATTATCCATTATATAGGAGAAACAGTTTTAGTCACTTTTTTAGTTAGGGTCTAGACTATACTCCAAAAACTAGATCAGTTCCATTTTTCCCAAATAAACAAGCTTCTGTGAAAATTGCTTATCTGTCCAAGCTATGAAACTTTGAATTTCTTAGTCCTACACTTCCTTAATTCTGTTTTGCTCCCTTTTCTTTAAATATGTCATATAAGGTTTGCTTTTTAATATTTTTTTAATAAGTATATAAAATATTAATAACAAATATTAAAAAAATAATATTGGGACAATCTATGCACCAGATTTACTGCGTGTGATTCCAATTTTCCTTTCATATTTTTTACGAGTTTTAGACCGTCATGACGATTGTATTTTTTTTCAATCGGTAACTTCATTAAGGCGCATTTAAAAAAATTCAATCCGCCTTTTTACACATTTTTTATGCCTTTGTCCTTACTACTAATGTCCTTGTTCGAAGTGAAGTTGACAAATTGTTTTAATTTGTAAAAATTTTAATAGTTTATGATTATTTTAACAGTTTTTCACATCATCTATTATATATATATATATATATATATATATATATATATATATATATATATATATATATATATATACATATAACTTCACACAAGCACACTAATTAATATTTAATTATTTCCTTTTCAAAAGGTCAAAATGTTAACAATTCATATCATGTAATTTTTTTCTTTCAAATTCTTTTTTTAACTTCTTCTATTTTTAAATATAATTATACAATTATATTCACTACAGCTTTACAAAAATTTCAGTATTAAAAGATAACCCTATTTACATCTAAACTCCGTTTTTAACTTGACAAATTTGAAACTTCAGGAAGGCAATTTGCAATTAATATCATCCATTATTTTTTCGTAAGATTAAAGTTAAAAATTTAAAAATTATAAAATCATAAGTTTAATGAAATTTAATTACAATAGGTATTTATAAAAAATATTATTTTCTCATCCGAGGGTTAGTTTAAAAAATATTAAAAATATCTTTAAAAAAACCCGTTACACATTATCACTGAAAAACGATAAATTTTTACTTCAAACTTTTTTGAAGAATAACCTCATTTAAATTGCAGAAATAGAGTATGTGTTATGTGAATACATCAGGAAAATTATTTTAATTTTTAAATATTTGACAAGAGTAACCAACAAATGTCATGAATGTAGATGCAGACTTACTATGGTCTTAAATTTCAAAATAGAAAGTACCAAAAAGAAGTAAAAAATATATCATAATAATGTAAACTAACGTAGGTGTTTATAAATTATATTTATATTTTTACAGAACTTGTCATTTAGTCACCATAAGTAAATTAATTGATGTAATGGTCCAGTAAAAGGGCAATCGACCACGTATTTTGAATAAATGAGATAAAACCATAAACGAATTTGAAAAAGAAAGACCAGAACCAAAAAGACAAGTCTTTTCAGAAAATACCTTTTTGTTAATACGCCTGCAATGCTCCTATTAGGCTATAATTATGACAGCTTTTCAACATTATGCAATAGCATGTTTTATTTATAACAATAATAAGAATAACAATTTAAATATTACAATAAATTCACTGAATAATGGCTCAAAGTGAATTTAAACAAATATTCTAATCTAGTCAGTCTGTCCGTCTATTTCTCGATGAAGTATTGTTGGTTCAACAGAGGTTTTTGAGTAGAGTACAAAGATGTTTTTAATTTTTTTTAATGGTAAACAACGCTTTGTTAGACTATTCAATTTTTAAATTTAGACTCACTTTGTGGTTTGTAAAATACTATTACATGAGAAGCTGTAAATCGGCTCTAACATTTTTCATTTATTGTATTCAATCAAAAAATACTGAGGAATTAACATTAAGTAATAAAAAGTTATATGTAACTGAACGAGAGTATTTTTTGAGAAAATCGCGATATTTTACGCCTGTAGAAAACACACAAGGCAATAAATATATACGTAGTTAAACAAAATTCAACATTTCTGTGGTAGTACTCTAATACTTCTCATTTTACTTCTTGTACGAAATTATATTATGGAGCATAACTTTTTGTAGACTTTCAGGAGGAAGTCACAATGCAGCAGACACAACCAATTTGTATAATTGTATCTTAACAACTTTATGACCTATTGAAGTCTGCTAAAATATTTAAAAAAAGTATAGGGGAGAAGTCTAGAGTGAGCTGAAAGCTTAGTTAACAAAGGTCTGGATAAAATATTCCATCTAAATTGTATGACCATAGCATCGTTACAATTATCTATAACTTCCAAACATTCAATCACTTTACTGGAGTTAATCGAATTGCCGTGATAAATAAGCAATGGTCAAAATTCAAATCGAATAACTGGTTGTATGAGCAGAGTTGATTATTTTGATAACGATGTTTCTCCATTAGAGTCGATATAATAAAATATAAGCTGTTTTGATTAAACTAATTTTTGTATAGGAATAATATATATTTGTTTTTTTTCATTTAAAATGAAAGTAAAGGAACCATTTCCAACAATGGATATTTATTATTATATAAAGAAAGCATAAAAATATTTAAAAAGTGTGCTCGCGCATGGTTTTGTTTATCGGCACGTGTACTCTTGCTTCCTTGCGTGTGAGCGTACACGCATGCATACGAGCATGCATGGTTGCGTGTGAACATGCATGCCAGGGTACATGTGTAGATACGAGTAAGTCCGATGATATAAGACTTAAACTCGTGGTCGATCTGACAGAAAAATATGTTATTTGGATTTGGAAATAATGTCTGGAATCATTAAAATTGTCTTTTTTCCTTTCCTTTGTTTTTCTTTTTTTCTTTCTAAATAATTTACAAATAAGATTATCTCAATGAACAATTATGCTTAAGTATTTTCACTGTTTCTCCTTTAAAAAGTCAATAATATGGTATAAAACTTTTTTCAAGAAATAAACTGATAATCTGTTATATAAAATTTAACATACCATTCGAAAATCCTTAAAATTTCATCTTCGGAAACGATATTTCTATTCTTACAAGTGCCTAGTGCCTAAAAGTCACAACTTATCATAATGCCAATGAGATTAATCTCACTGTAATATTTCAGGTATAGCATTGCTACAAAGACTAATCAGTTGAAAATTTATTCACTTGCCACTGTGTTTTTAAATACGGTGGAAGACAAAATTAACATAAATAAAGATTAGTTGGTTCAGGGATAAGTGGAATAATTAGTACATCTCAAAGCAACAAAGCAGCACCACATTGAATATCCGGAGATCATACATTCCGGTAAATGAAGGAAAGGCAAGCCTTTTGTTTTTCTTTCAAAAATGTTCAGTATTCCCTAGGGTCAGAATAAAAGAAGGTATATCTACTTGGTTGAATATTTAGAAATTTATCAAAGAGGGAACCTCCGTATAAGGTATAAGATCGTAGAAAATGTGTAGTTGAAAATTTTATGGAAAACAAGAAGATGGACTACAAAAAAGAAATTTCCCAAAATGTGTTTTAAAGTATATAATACTCAAGGTTAATTTTGAGTCTAAAAGCGTATTTTTAATATCGCATATGAAATATTTACCAGACTTCGATGATTTTAATGGGGAATAGAGTGAAATTTTTCTTTGCTTTATCAAAGATATGGAAAATTGATACCAAAGGAAATAGAATGTCAGTGGACTGCTACTGAATATTGAAGAAAGACCGTGAAGAGTTATGGAATAAAACGTAAACAAGGATAGCTAGAAAATGGCCAGTATCAATATATATTTTGAATTAGTGTCAACTTGAAATTATATGAATTAAATAGATTTAATTTTTTTCTTAAATAATGAGACCTTCTTTTGTGCACAGTCCATATGCGATAAAAAAAATACTAGCAGCAGATTTAAAATCAGCATATCAAAATTAATAAATATTGGTTACTGTAATATTAAATAATATTCATTATTTTAATGAGTTGCTGTGCAATCATTGTCTTTGCATATCGCTGTTTGTATATTCAGAACATATTTAGTATAATAGCCTTATTATCATATGCACTTTAATATACTTTTGATATAAATATTTCTATTATTATTTGTGTTACGTGTTTATTAATAATACTAAGTGTATTCCAGTACAATAAACATTAAAATTAAATGGAGGTCGATATAAAAATGAAACTTATATATAAGTGTAAAATATAAATAGAGAAAATGCCATGGCTGTATACTGCAGTTAGTTTCAAGTTTTGTCCATGTTAATTTTTAAATAGTTACCAAAACTGATGACAAGTACTGTACGTCTAACAACCAGTAATGATAACCAGAAGTTTCACAAATTTAATCACATTTTTTGACATTGGAGAGAGTTTAAGGTATTATCTAAGTGAAGAAAATAATTTAATATTAAATTGTATATATAATAAATATGGAAATAATTTATTGTGTTGACCAGATTTAGTTTGTTTAATTAGTTTGATTGGAGCTTATGATTAAGCGTACATCGCTAAATAAGTATGCACGATTAGAAGTAACGATTAAGTATAATAGGAATTTATTAATATTTGTGTGAAAACGCAAAACTGAAATTATAATAAGTTTACTGGAAATGAAAAAGAATAGGTATCCACATCCTTTAACTTAATACGATTCAAACATAGCTACTTAAATGTATAGTTAGTGTTTCACTGAAAACGCAAAATGCTACAGTTAATATTCCATAATAGGATATGTGCCAATTTTAAAGGTTTTTGAATAATTTCTGCTGCATTAAGCAAAGAAAAAATATTTATTAATGTACCATATATTATCTATATATGTCAGCGAGGAAAGCGAGATAAACTATCCATTGCTCATTAATTTGATTACGCCGATAAATAAGAAATTAAGTTTGCTGTCTAATTCATTTACATATTTTGAAAAAAATTAGAAATACATGTACATTTTATATGTGTTTTGAAATTTCCATATTATGAATTGCACATTAAATCATTTTAAATGATGTGTTGACTCGTTTTACCACGATGGTCTGTGCATTCCCCATATATTCCTTGTAAAACCCTTTTTCTACTAATTTTTCTTCTCGATGCCAGAGAATGAAGTGAGATGAGTTTCAAATGATGTACGTAAAACCTTTCAGGATAAGAAGTATGAAGAATTATTAAATTCATGTAAAATATAATCTCCTTTTAGTCCATTTAAATTTACAACGCTTAAAATTTCATTTGTAATTAATTTCTACTTTGTATAAACCGACGCTCTAAATTTCATGTTTCTGAAATGTCTTCTCAAAAACATAATAAAAAATAAATGTTCACCTTGTAAGTTTACTATGAATGAATGATTTATTTTTTTTAGACAAAATCCTAAAATGTCATCATTTCTATGGTAGATACAATTATTTTTTTTCCTTTTCCTTATTTTGGCATCTATTTGGTAACCTTAAATTAAAGCACAAAATACCATACTACTCATTATAATTCTAAGAACAAAAAAAAACTTCTGTGGGGCCAGAGGACTGGCCTGCAGCCAATATGTAAATAAATGTATGCTAAAACGTTTGTTATCTCGAATGCTTTAAACCTCCTATTATCTTCATTATGCGGGTGGCTCATAAGAAAACTTGTTAAATGTCGCAAGAAAAGCCCCAGCAGACGCTGCCAATTTCAAGCTCTTTTATACAGAGGCGAAGCATCGTGCTCGGAGCTGCACAGCCACCGCCTACAAGTCGCTCTCATTTTGTTGGCTTTTCGTCGACACCGAGCAAACCGATTGTGGCGTAAGCCCTTTCCTGCTCACTACTTCTTTTGTGGTTTTCAGCAGTAGCCTATTTATGACAAGTAAAATGTTTTGAGATGCATTATTACATTTTAATGTGAAAATGGAAGAACTCGCTAAAATAGTTTATGTTACATAACGCTAACATTTTTCTCAAGTGTCGTCAAGACATCATACTAAAAATAAATTGGAGTGTATTTGTAATTTATACAGTAAACTCGTAGTTCCATTTGAATATTATACTTTTCCCAATTATACGTTTATGAAAATAAAATGACAACTCTCATTTCAATAATATACTCAATCATAAATCCTTAATCAAATGTTTACGATATTTTCATTTTTAACTGAAATGAAGTAGGGCAGGTCAACAGCAATCACACTTTTTTAATTTTAGAAAAAACTGCTACCATTTCTTCTTTCCAATTATTTTAAGCTGAAATACTTTAAGGCTGGAATTGTTAACGAAGATAGCGTAACAATTTAGCATTACTGTTTTCTAAATGTAAAGTATTTTATCGAATTATTAAATAGTTCTATTAATTTGAATGTTGATAAAATTACTCTCAAAATATTTTACAGTCTTCTTGCAAATCGACCAAATGAGGTTTCAAAGTTTTCCACTTAAAGAATTATTCGATACTCCTATTAATTCGAAAGTTCCTAAAAGTACTCTAAAAACAAATAATTAAACACGTGTTTTAGAGTTATTTTTCTAGAAATCCACACCCAAGGGAACGAAATTGGATTTTAAAATTTAAAATGGAGGAAAATTGCTAAAAGATTTCAGGAATCTGAAACTCGTTACGAATAGTTCAAACAATAAATAATACAATTATAAAAGACTAGCGTGACCCGTGCGAAGTTTTCGCATTATTTATTCCATTATGAAGCTCAGATGACAGATCAAACAAATATTTTACTAAAATTGACATATAGAGGCGCAAGTATCAAAAGCATTGAGCTAAAGCGCCACTTTATTTATACGTGAGTGGATTTGAAATTAAACAAAAATTTTACCGACCGTCAATCATATTGACGTTGAGCCGTTAGATGGCAGCATTGCTGTTTTGTGTATATAATTTTAATAATTAGTTGTGAGGTTTTTTCTAAAAAGGGAATGTAACATCTTAACCTTGGCGTATTAATATATATGATGATGATGATGATGATGATAAATTCTAGATAAGGACCTGCTTCAACGTAAAAAAAATTATATCTTTTATTTCACCGAGATCTGATTATTTACCTCTACATTCTGGACTTACGTATATTTTTTAAGTTTGTTTTGTTATTTCGGTTGATTGCTGTTTATTGATTTCATTAGACATATAATATTGTATTTGCTGTGTATTGATTTCATTTGACTTGCAATAATGTAATTTTTTACTTTCTTTTTCAAATCGAATTCGATTTTAATTGGATATATTTGACCATTTATTTACCTTGATTTTTCTCAGGAAAACAAACTTTTTATGGTCCATTTTAATATTGGAGTAATTTTTGTTTCTTATCCTATTTTTTATTAGGAAATATCTGTTAAAATGATAAATATTAATAGTAAAAAGATGCTCCAAATCGTTATGAAATCTAAAATTTGCCATTTAAATCTCTTTTCTAATGTCATACATACAAGAAATAGCAATGGACTTGCCTAAAGGGATTGTCTATTTTGTGATGAGTAGAACGGTTAAATTTTCAGGTTTGTTACCTGAGAGGTAGTGACACCATAACACGAAAACAATGTCGAAATGCAGCAGGAAGAAGATATAATTTCTTACGCTATAATTTACCGCATGGGTAATTTATATGTAAAACAAAGCACTGAAAGCTTTCAGGTAAAGTGCCTACGCTGAAAAAACTGATTAACCGGCTGACATATTAACACAAAACACGGACCATTGGCGCTTAAAAATAAATATATGTCTAATTTTAAACATATATTTATTTTTAAGGACTGATAAAAAGTGCTCGTAAAGAGTATGTCTAAATTGAGAAAATCCTTCAGTGAAAAACGAGCATAGCCAAAAAAGGGAGACCGTCGTCAATATTTTCAAAGCTTCTAGGGAGGATGTGATTTTTACACAAGGTGAGATATACTTCGAAGCTTATCTCATTTTATTATATCTATGTTTTATTCAGGTGAATAACTCAATCACTACTTTCAACTCAGCAAGAGGTTTATTAAAATTCTACAAACACAGATGATGCTGTAAAAATTAGCCTTTATGAAAAAATGCAACGTTGAGATTTTTAGTCTAGTTATTTGATCTGCTCCTGAGGTGAGGCTATTTCTATAACACACAGGAAAAATATATGGTATTTAAATGTTTCATTTTTTAAAAATTATATCATATTTTCAGTCAGGACCAAGCCATTAATTAAGTGATAATAATATATACAAAACTGTATGATTACACAAGACGGATAGTTAATGCCTAAAGTAAAATCATATTTTAAAATTATTAAAAAATTTACACGTTACTTACATGTTACATATGACTGTAATTAGTTATTTTTAACTATTTGCTTATTTTTGTATAAAATATTTATAATATTTTTATATAAACAAACTATACAGGCCGTTTACAATAATATTTTTCACAGAATCTATCCAGGAAAGAGATGATATCAAAATAGGACACGAATTTAAACATATAAATAAGGAAAGAAACAGTAATTAATTAATTCATGGTTTTGATTCGGTAACAAAAAAAGAATAAAATTTAAATAATATGAGTTTTGGGTCAATATTGAAAAAAAAATGAATTAAACATGAATTTGAAAAAAGCTACTGAAGTAATGTTAATAATTGATTTAAGGAAGTAACTTGCTTTATAAAATAAGGACACGTACAGATTAAATTAGAAAATTACCCTTCTTCCTTTCATGTCTTTCTCGATATTTATGAAAAGTCTGTAGACAGCTATTAAAGAATTTGAAATATTAATGAAAATTTACATGATTTTCTATTGATTTTAACTTTTCACCGAACTGGCATTTCTTGGGCGTTGTTTCAAAACGTATAAAATTAAATTTATATTAAACAAATTTAAAGTTAAAATGTATAAAATTGAACTTGTAAGAAAAAATAACATATCAAGAACGAGAAGATCTAGAACTATGAGGGTTCCGCGCATAATTAAGACTACAAAAATTAAAGTATAAAAATTAAAGTAAAAAACTAACCAAGTTAATCCATGTACAAATATTATTTTTTTATAAAGTAAATTTGTTGCCTACTGTAAATAAACCTACAGGCATACAAACATATTTCCAAAATTGTAACACCTTGGATGATCATTATAGTTTTCCTGTAAACTTCTACTCAGATTTTACCAACGCTGTTTTTTTTCCTAAGTTTTGACTGGGTACTTGGAAAGAAGAAGATATTCTACATTTTTGTATGTGTTTTTAGAAAACTTATTTCAAAAGTCGTAAAGTTAAAATTATAAACTTTTTTTTATATTTTAATTATTTTACGCGTCACTAAAATGAAGCTTTGTAAACCAAATGCACGCGCCGTTATTCCGAAAGATAGGTTATAAATTAATAGAATTATTTAGAAAGAATATTATGTTAGGTAATATTATTATGAAAAGTTTATCCGTCATATTAATAAAATAATTTTTTTAATGTAAACTTGAAATTGATGAATACTTACTTAAAGTTTCTACAACTGTATAAAAAAAAAACTTCTTTCGATTTTTGCAGAGAATATATTTATTATAAATTAAAAATTTATGAACATGCCCAAATATTTTAAAATTATAACAAGAACATACTTATTTCAACTAATAACAATTTTCTTTCCAAATATACAAATTATGATATTTATAAATACTTTATATCATATTACCAGATAGTTCGGAAAAAATAAAGAAAATTGTTTTTAAATAGTAATTTTACAATATATTATCAGCATTTAAATATAGTATTAAGCTGTTCAAATAAAAATTAATTTTCAATTAATTACCCGAATCAATAAAATTTCAAATATAAATCATTTTCTCTTCTAATTATTTGTTTTTCTACTTAAAGTATATTTATTAATAATAAATGAATACTTACTTAAAGTTTGTTCAACTCTTTATAGAAAACTTTCTTAAGTTTTTTAAAATAATAAATTATATGATTGATTAATATTATACTTAAAAAAAGATTTTATTTATAGAAAGATAGTATATTTTTGGACAATTAGAGAGCCTTGTATTTAATGAAATTATTTTTCATTTGTATATTTTATTACTTTTAAATATAATAGTATTTTTAAGAAGCCATGATGTAATGCAAAGAAGAAATGTTAGTCTCAGTAACCGAAATTATGTAGGTGGCATTACATTTCGTCGTAACTTTAATTCATACAAACATATCCAACATGTCAGAATCCTCCCAGTGAAAAAACGATTATACACAGAAAAGGAAAACAACTGTTCGAAAATTTTAAGCGAATTGTAAAGATTGTGAGATTTTTTTAAGATCTGTAAGGTATACCTCAAAGATTAGTTCATTTTGATGAATCAAGTGTATTTAATGTTGGATGATATGATAGTGAAATTAATGTAATTTTAAGTGTTTCTATTACTACTTTCAACTAAGTAAGAGATTTAATATAATTTCACAAATGCAAATATTATGCAATAAAAACAACTCCCGTATCAAAAATCCTTGTAGGATTTTTCCGTCTACGAATTTTATCTGGCCATGAGATTATCTTATTTTTATAATAAATTATAGAGGTGATAACATATTTTATATTTAATAAATGCAATTTACGCCCGATATCGGTAAATTTTGCGTCAACATAAGTTAATACATTTTAGTTGAGAAAAAAATTAATAAAATAAATTTAAATGTGGAGAAAAGCCATAGAAATATTTTTTATAAATTACAATGGAAAATCACCTGTTGAATCATATAAGATTATGTATAGACTTTATTATCACTTAAATCTACTTGCTCTCACATATTTTATAATATTGTAATAGCTATAAATCTGAAATATTATAAAATCTCATAATATTATAACAGTTTCAAATTTTTGCCATAGTAGAGGACAATCAAATAAATTTAATATTTTGACACAGACAATAAACAAATTGAATTTGTAAATATTTATATAAATCTATATGGAATTTAATTAGTACCATATTTAAAAAAACGTACATCGCGAGAAATTTGGATCTTCAAGTTATTAAGCATAAATATTTCATTGGAGGTCGCAGAAAACGAAGAAAACTCTATGCGGCCGTACACAGAAAAGAAAACGAAAAAATTTTGCTTGTCAATATGAGACAATGACTTTTAAATATGCCAAAAGACTGGATCTCCAAGTAAAGTAATATAATTTGACACATAATATTCCGAAACACACAAAAACATAAATGCATTTGACATAGTACTATATTTCCAAAATGTAAAACCATATAGATTGAGGAGCGGTTTATTGGGACTGTAAATGATTTCTCGCAGTTTTATTGGAAGCTGTAAATGTAACAAAATAAATTAGTCATTATCCTCTAACCACATATAGGCATATCCTCTAACCACACAAAGATAATGGAGCTATATTGAAACCAGCAATCATTGCATTTCCGCTGCAATTCTGTTTTAAAGCTTGATCTATATTGTCGCACTTAATAGCAATAAACCCAGTATTTTTGTACCAGACTGAGTTTCTCCAAAACACAAATGATGTAATCGCATGTGCACACTGCATGCTATATGTAGACATCATCCTTTTTAAAAATACCGATCTTTCGCAAGCGTTTTGTTTAGGCCCGCCACCGTTTATTAGAAAATTTACATGACCCAAAACCTGGACAGTGCCCAATTGACCTCTATTAAAGTTATAAATGTCAACGAAATCGGCGTCTTCTTTCTTAGTACTTTCTTCCTTATCTGCTCTATCAAAGCACGGGCCTGCTGGATCAAGGGCAGTCACTCTTCCCACGTTCGCTCTATAATTGCGTTGAAAAGCGCGGGCTATGTAACCAACGAGTTGACCACCGAGACTTAATCCCATCAAATGAATATCTTTTCGAGCTATACCAGCTTCAACCATATCTATAAGAAACACAGAAATAATTTCTCCTATTTTATAAAGATTATAGCAAGCCTCGATGTACCCGGGATCGCTCGTACCACAATATGCAGAATAATCTACCAGCATTATCGGTTTTTTTATACTTAAAAATGAGTCTCTAATCATATCTGAATCTACTGTTTCTGATGAAAATCCATATCCGGAAAAGTAAATATTTAACGAGGGGTACCTCCAAAACATACCATTTTTCCTCAGTTTTTCACTCGCGTTATTCAGTGTGTAACTTATACCGTTTATATTATGTTGATTATACCACGTGAGGCTTAATTTTTCCAAGTCTATATTTTTATGGTACTTCAAACTAAAATTACCTGAAATAAAACAGGAGAAATAAAATTTTAAATATTCAGCTTATTTATGAACTTCAATGCCACCCACTGCAATATTTATTTCATAAATTTATTTAAAAGTATTTTTCTATAAAATCAATAAGAATTATCAAAACAATTTTGATAAAAAACTTTAATATGAAAAGAATACTCATAGCTTTTTACAAAAGTACTCATAACAATGAATATACAACTTCGTTGATATTGAATGTTAAAACTTTTATTGTAATAATACAAAAATAAAGTAATAAAGTAATCATGAGCAGATTGAAAGAACCAGAAAGTCTATGAAATGTTTTTTTCTCAATTCAGAATTCAAAAACTTTACGACTGTATAAAAATATATAATGAGCAAGTTTTAAATGAAAACGATTAAAATTGTATAATATATTTTTCTGATAGAATTAATAATAAATGTATTACAAAATAATTAACCAAACTTATGCTGTGAAATACCAAATTTGAAATTAAATAAATATTGATAACTGATGGTAAAGAATTAGAAAATATTTTAAAAATATTGCAACGGTTATTTCATTGCCAGGAAATTTATTTAAAAAATTATTACTTTGAACAAAACGAATGGAATTTCTAATTGTCAATTGCCTAATTGTACGAGTAACCCTAGTTAATCGTGAAATTAGCTCTCAAATTATGTTAATACTTACAACTATGTGATCCATTGAGAAAAGCTTCTAACGTTTCGAGAGTAACCCTCTGACATTTGGTTTTTGTCAGAGAGAAGAGTAACAAAAAACCGTTCAAAAAAATATTTTTTCCAATCATGTCTTTCTAAAGATTTTTGACAGATTAAATATTTTTGCAACAAACTGAAACTTGGCCACAAACTGCTAAATTTTTGTAACTCGTTGCACACTTATGATGATATTTGTACGTTGTATTTTATATTTTGTCTTCCATATTACAGCTGTTCAAATATATAGCGAAAGGCAGGTTATTTGCATTTCATTGCTTATTGATTGTTGTTTAAGAATCGGTGAAACGTATCAAATGTATCTACACTTTTCCATGTTTTTCTTTCACTTCATATACAAGATGTTTCAGATTTGGTTCAAAGATATATATATATATATATATATTTTATTTATGCATATAAACCCGAAAAAGATATGCCTTAAGTTATTTAATTACTGTAAACACATGAAAAATTATGTTATGAAATTAGTTTAGTTTACCATACCGCCATATTTACGTAATATTTTTTCAGTTCTAAATATTAAGATGGAAACAATTTTGATACAAATGGTAACTATCGAACAAAAGGATTACTTAAGAAATAAAAGGCAACATTTCAAAACTGTTTACCTGTTCACAATAATGCAGTTAAGAAAATGAAACAGTAACCATCATTTTACATTATAAATCGGTAATCAAGTTTTAAGATGTTTCATATTTATGTGATATGAAGTAAGGAAGAAGTCGACATTAATTCGTCCCATGTATATCTATCTTTAATTTTTATATATTTTTGTCATGCACAGATTTTACATGAATTCACCAATTTTAAAAGAATACTAAGTAGCATTCTATGGAAACTTTTACATTACATATTTTAACATAAAGTATTTAATACGGAAACAATTAAAATAAGAAGGCGTAAATTCAAGCTTATTATTGTTTTTGTACTGTACTGTTATTATTAAAATTCAATAAATAAGTGTACTACTCTAACACTTTGAAAGCTAGGAGATAATTGCCGCAATTGTATACTAACTAAAAAGTCACTCTTAGACAAATAAGAAAACTATTGGATAGTTCCTTACTTGAAAGTTGATCAAATTACTCAAAAAATATTTTACAGGTTTACTTTATTTACATATTTTACAGATTTTTTAGGATCAACCCCCAAGGGGATGGAACAGGGATCCAAAATTTGTAGTGGATTAAAATTTTTAAACAATTTTGAATAATTGATTTTGAGGCAGTATGTCTAAATAGTATAGGCTACAGAGTTAGTCCTTACGCAAGTAAAATGAATTTTAAGTTTGTCAAAATAAAAAAGTTTAAGTGGTTCTATTAACTTCAATGCTGTGAAAATACTTTTAAAAGTAAATTGTAATAATTGTAAATTTTTTTAGAATTTTGTCTCTGAAATAGTGATTCGAAATTTATATTACAATAAAATGATTCAACATTCCTTTTGATTTCGATGGAACAATCTTAATATAAAATAGTCAAAATTAAGGAAGGATATTACAAAATTCAGTCTCTTAAATCTAAAAGTGCTTTAAAAAAATAAATAATAAAACACACATATTACATTTTTTTCACAAATGAACACCTAAACGAATGAAATAGGTTTATAAATTTTAAAGGAGCAAAAAAGCGTTAATTTCTGTCTTAGTAATAATTTTATAAATAAAAAATAATTGAACTTAAAAAGATAAAATCTAAACAAGAACCTGTTCAAACATAACACAAATAATATCGTGATTTATCAATATTGAAAACACCGTCGCTAAATGGCGCTATGTACATATAAATCGCAGTACCGTATATTTTAGCGAGTTTTAATTAAAAGTTCAAACTATATCCTCGACCAACAATTATATTTTTATGCCTGTACCATTATTTGGAATGGTTTTGCTATTTATAGACTTCATTTGGCTTAAAATCCTGTACTTTTTTACTTATTTCTAACTGATTGCAAAATAGCAAGAGGTCCCTAATTCTACACATACTTAAAGCTTTAACTCAGAGGCACTTTTCATTATTTTTTATTTGTTTGAGAGGAAATAGGTTCAAATAGATCCCATGTAAATATAGTCAGGGCCTGGTAACGAACTGTGGAATATATTATAATAAAGTGTTATTTTCTTAATTAAAAAATATTACATTTCAAAGTCCATGTTAATTAAAAAAATATAAATAATTAGTAAAATTACGACATTGAAACTGAGGAAATACTCTGATTTATTAGGCAAATTAATATAGCCACACTGATTTCATTAAATGACTATAAATTTATGTTGTATCCCAAAGATAAAGCTTTGCAAAATTGTAGAATAACAGTCAATTAAATCTCTGTTCATCTCTGTGTAATTTCGGCTGAAACATCGGGATTCAAAAGGATTTTGCTCGCGGTATTCCATCATTCGATAACCCGCCTCGGCCACATCGTGGTTTATCTACAATTAAGCCTAATCTAGACCTTAACTGATTTTAAATGTACCATATCTTATTAGATAACATTTTTTATGCACCACTTTTTAAAATCTATTCTATTAAGAAAGCTAAAGGAAATACTCAAAGTAACGAATCCATGAGTGCGGAGGTGGCAAATCAAGTTCAAAATAATGTTTATCGTTTTCTTTTCGCAAGTATCTATCTATGTCATTCATTTCTTTGGGTGTTGCTTCACAAATATATTAACTAACAGAGGATATTGCACTTAAAGCACTACAAATTTTATCATTAACCATAGTCAATTGCAAAGAATGCTGGACCTTAAAAACAAGTTCGTCTATGTGAATGTTGTCAGACACAACGGAACGGAAGCTATATTTTCTTTAAAATAAGATTTCTCATTCTTAGATACAGTATAACTTTCCTTCACAAGGCAAGAAGGCGGGGATTTTTCGACAAAATATTTATTTCGATATCTGAATGTATTACTAACTGCAAAGGAACTTAAGAAGTTACAAATAAACTATTTTGCATTATCTAAACTAGAATTAGCGAAAGAAATTTATACTTGCTATAACCTGTAGTATAGTCAAAACTCCATTTCCTAATTAAAGTCAAATTAATGGCTTCTACTGAAATACTATTTAAAATAATTTTCTCTGACTCTAAGGTTCGCGACGCTGTGTGATTAACAAAACTTTGCAACTCGATCTCGGCTTTTGATTCCGTCAGTGCTATATTGCTGGGATATCACTTTTTCTTAGATTTCAAAACAGCCTGATACGGTGATAAAATTTTACTAGAAGCCTTACTGTTAACAAAGTTCAATATTAATAAATATCGATGTTTCGTAAGCTTAATCTCCGCAAAAAGTGATAAAACTTCTGCACTAATATTTGCTGATTATGACATTTCGGTATTGTTGAGTAATGCACTACCTGCTGAATCCTGCAAAATGAGATAATTACATTAACCGTCTACGTTTCGATCTCTTGATAAGGTCACTAAAATATTTTTTTGCTAAGATTACCTAAATAAAAGATAGTAGGTCTTCCTTTAGTCGATCACAACCAGAGGAAGACGTACTAGGTTGAGTTAAATCACATACAGATTTACATTTCTCATCAGTTGTTGCTCAATATACACAATAATATTAAGCCAATCGCCATACTTTTTAAACATTTTCGGTCTATTGCAATTCACAATTATGTCGACACACAAATTGAGCACATGTTCATACAGATGACTAATGTCTATATTCTCTATATTATCAAAGTTTTCTAACAGCATTAATTAAATACAATCGCGTTTTTTAGCATGTCCCGTTTACTGAATCCCATAACTCAAAGAAATACGTCCTACTAAAGGAGCACTTCGGTGAATTACCTGAAAAGAAAAAATATATCGTTTATTTATTATTTTAAATAGACCGTAGACGTGCTGGGAAAAACATATGCTACGAGTTAAAATAAAGGGTCATAGCACCCATAGGCTATGTCAGGTTACATTGGTTCAAGTATTTTATAATATGCTACACTTATATAAATATATAAAAACACATTACAATAATTGCGTATCATTGCTAAAAATTTTGGGATCAATAGAAATCAAAATTATGTAATTTTATCTCAAATTATAATTAACCTTCCTAGCAATAAAATATTATAAATTATAGGAAATATATAAAATCAAAATACATTAAATATTTCAATACACACCTTGACCTTGGATTTCCGTGTCATCAACACACAAATGAACAACAAATATCGGGATATGTCATTGCAAAGAAGAGTCATTGATAAGCGCGCGGTAAAGGATTGAAGACGCCGCGCGCGATGCGCGCAATTCAGAGGTCAAAGTACAAATAAAAAACAATTATTAGCGGTGGTACATACAGGTTTTCGGGTTTTTATTAGTCGTACTAGTTAGTGATGTAGTTAGAATTGAGAATTTAAGGTACTAATTTTTCAGTTTTTCGATTTATGACCCATGAATCAAACCACCGTGCTATGTTGAGCAGTAGTTTCATAAAGTTTAGGGTCATTTGAATTATGTTAATGAATCTTTTGGTCATAAATGGTATCCAAGGTCTGATGATGAATCTAAAAGATGGTAATATGTACCCCTAAATACTGACGAGTTTATTCGTCGTGTCTGATCTCATTTGACTTATCTTGATAAAGCCATTGCGCACAAATGGTGACTAAATTCTGAGGGGCTCTTCTAAAATTTTAAAACATTAATGATTTTTAAAAGTAATTTTTATTTGTACCACTTTTTGCTATATTTTTTTAATCTCATTTTGTATATGTTTTAATAATCCTTTAATGTAGGTTTGAATAAAATTAAAATGTTTTTTTAGTGTACTGCCATGTGAGTTACATCGGCTGCCAATTAGACTACGATTTTAAAATTTCAAATAAGTGATATCTGCCAAAGCTTCTATTCCTATAACTTTAGTACGTTTATGGGGAAATCATGAAAGCATCATATTTACTTAAACGTTTTGCATCGTACATATATATATATATATATATATACATATTTATAATTGTATTTGTAAAAATTGTGACCTAGTGGAAAGGACATATATTAGTCTTAGCAAACGGCATTATTTAGAAGACAAAATTATATACATCATAAAAACTCATATACATAACAGCTGATTCCAAATATATTATCTGCTAATAGGTGATACTAACAAGATAATTATCTGAATAAATTTGAAGTTATTAGTTTAATTTTCAGAGAGTATGAAATATTTTATTTTTTTTTTCATGTGGTCATTTATTAATTTATTTACTCCTATATGTTATATATAGGAGTAAATAAATTAATATATTATATAATTATATAATTATATATAACGACTAACTGGCTGATATATCCACGCCAAACTGAAACCACAGTACTGATATAACGGTTTACTATCTCAGATTAACTAATAGAAATGGTGAAAAATATGTATCATGTGGGTATCTATCCAATAGAAAACGATTACAGGAAAAAGGGAAAATAGTTGCCAATATTTTCATAACATATTTACCGAATCTTAAATCATTTTGGCGCATGACGAAGTGATTACATATTAGTTAAATACACACAATATGGGTGAAATTAACGTAATAACGTCAGTATAAAAAGAACACTGTAATTAAAAAAAGAAATTAATTACCCAATTTTATTAAATTATATTAGAAAATGACATGCTGAATTAGATGAGGTTACGTACACACTAAATTATTATTTTAGCCTACTTCATTTCGTATATTTTACGACACTTTTAAAGGCAAAAATAAAGATACACCTAACATCGTTTTATTATTATTCACTTTTGCATTTATTTTTGGTTTTACATCCTTTGAAAATCAATGGATCTAAAATCTTTGATGCAATTTTCATGATTTGTTTTTTCATTTTAAATTTTAATACAATTTTCAGTTCAAGGACGAAAAACATTTCATAGATTTTTTTAAAAAGAATTGAAAGATTGAATCAGGGCTTGAGTTTTTTATGTCCTGTAAATATATTCAAAACGGGAGTTAAAAGGATAAAAATAACGGCATTTTTTTAACATCTCAAAAATCTTTAATCTCCATTAAACTTTAGAAACATTGCCAATTTTTCACTTGCTTAAAAAGCTCTATTAAAATATATTCAGATTTGTGAAAATTGCTTATTTTTCTTCCTACCTTCGCGGCTATAGGAGATAACAAAATGAGGAGTATTATTTTGAAGTAGATAGCTAACAAATCCAAATTTACAAAAATTGCGTTAACTTTAAAAATTTCGTTAATTTGTAATATTGGATGTATATAATTCAATAATCATTTAAAAAATCCAAGCTTATTTTAGAAAATGGAGGCAAATAATATTAGTGATGGAATAATAAAATATATCAATATGTTACACAATTTTAAAGAATCGAGTGTCATTATTGTGGGTCATGTATAACCGTGAATATTTAATAGTCTTTAAAAACTTAAAATGATGTATTACTATTGAAAACAAAATAATGTGATTGAAAATAAACCGATCTAAAAGTAGCAATATATTTCAAACTTTTTAACACTCAGTTTAATGTATAAATTTTTAACCATAAAAATGCCTATACTTTATTATTTTACCTATGATAATTTAGAACTGAATGATAAATTAGCACAAAGAGAAAATACAGAGAAAATATTAGACTGTCTACATTAGAGAAGGCAAGAGACAAAAAATATGAAAAGAAAAGAATTTTATTTCTAGATATGTAGCAATTGTTATTAACTATGTCAAAAAGGCTGGGTTTTTCTGCAAATTTAACATAAAAGATTTGTTGACTGGAAAAGATAACGTAAAAAAGAGTTAAGGACTTTAAAAGAGAAAACAAATGCAACTAGCACAAGGTAAAAATTAATGAAATATTTAAGAATGAGCCACACCTTGTGAAATAGAAAACTACGTATAGCGGGGAACAATTTACTGAGGCTCGTTGGATGAATAAACAATAAAAATACAACAAAATTAAATTCATTATTACCCTCTGACTACTTCCAGCAATTGTGATATTGCAGCCTGCGAGAGTGTAAGTGCTACGCTGTAGTCATAAGGTAAATAGAAAATTCCTCTTGCGGATGAATCTGCATCGAAACCCGCGTTTATTTTATTGCCACTGCAGTCCTCTTTTATGGCTTGATCAAGGTTGTCACACTTGATAGCGATAAACCAACCATTTCTAGTCCGAATTGAGTTTCTCCAAAAAGCAAGTGATGTAATTGCATGTGCACACTGCATGCTATATGTAGACATCATCCTTTCTAACAATACCAATCTTTCGCAAGCCTTTTGTTTGGGCCCACCGCCGTTTATTAGAAAATTTACATGACCCAAAATCTGGACAGTGCCCAATTGACCTCTATTAAAGTTATAAATTTCAACGAAATCGGCGTCTTCTTTCTTAGTACTTTCTTCCTTATCTGCTCTATCAAAGCACGGGCCGGCTGGATCGAGAGCAGTCACTCTTCCCACGTTGGCTCCATAATTGCGTTGAAAAGCACGGGCTATATTACCGACGAGTTGACCACCGAGACTTATTCCTATCAAATGAATGTCTTTTCGTGCTATGCCAGCATCAACCATATCGATAAGAAACTTAGAAATAATTTCTCCTATTTTATAAAGGTTGTAACAAGCCTCGATATACCCAGGATCGCTCGTACCAGAATACGCAGAATAATCGATCAGCATTATTGGTTCTTCTATACTTAAATATGCGTTTCTAATCATATCCGAGTCAACTGTTTCTGATGAAAATCCATATCCGGAAAAGTAAATATTTAACGAGGGGTACCTCCAAAATATACCATTTTCGCTCAGTCTTTCACTCGCGTTATTCAGTGTGTAACTTATACCGTTTATATTGTGTTGATTATACCACGTGAGGTTTAATTTTTCCGAGTCTATATTTTTATGGTACTTCAAATTAAAATCACCTGAAATAAAGTAGAAATGTTATTTTTTTAAGATGCAGCTCGTTTATGAATATTAATGACACCGACTCCAAATTTTATCTAAGATAATTAATGGGAATATTTCTTTAAATAATCATATCTAATGTTTATTTAAAGAAATATTCCCATTATTATTTTGCAATATTCAACAAAAGAAAATATACTAAATAAACTATTTATAACTTTTTGCTTTAAAATGAATATATAAGTTTCGCGATGTTAAATAATAATTTTAATGCATCCTAAATTTTTAAAATAATTATGCATAAAAATAGCATGTAAAGTTTCTTCACTTCAGAATTCAAAAATAATTAAAACACTCGTATTTTTGTATTTACGTTATGTATTTTAATCGCACATAGAGTCGTCCATGGTCGCCTTAAAATTCAAGTGAAAGTGATAGTTAATATTCATTAACTTTTAGATTTGCCAAAATTAGCATTGTAGGTTTTTTATGACCTATTGACACTTAAAAATTTTAAAAAATGTTCAATTTGTAATTTTTCAAAGTTCTCAATATACGTAATAACATGTAGCGGGAGGCATATTTTTAAAATTCCGTTTCTTTCAAGGAGCCATACCATTTCTTAAAGTTAAATCTTATAGTGAAAATTAAATCGAAGTAGTATCTTGTCCTGTTGATACTTATATGACAGCTCAATTTGATATAAAATACTATCATTATATATATATATATATATATATATATATATATATATATGTGTGTGTATATATATATATATATGTATATATATATATATATATATATATATATATATATATATATAATGTGAACATTTCTTTTCAAATCGATATTTTTTGTTTAGGTTTAGTGAAGTCGTAAAAACCTTAATGTAAATGGACGCTAATATCAATATTTAATTGTAATGTTAAATTATTATATTTCGGTGAATTGTCACTATGACACTTATGGTTTATGCTAGACAGCCCGCAGTTTACTCTTAGTTATTGTTTGCTTTTTATCCACTAAAAATATCATACGTGCAATGGTAGATATTTAAGTAAAGAAATAATTTTGGTTGAAGTTTAGGTAATTATATTTACTGAAACTAAAATTAATAAAATTTATAAACAATTCGACTACTACTTTTAACGATATATTAAATTTTACAAATACGGGTACTGTTCAACGAAGAACAACCTGTATGCCATCAACACAATATAGGTTATTTCTGCTTGTAATTTGATCAGTCCGTGAGATGACAACATTTTTACAATAGTTTACACATATGAAATAAATTTAAATTATTATTATTCAATAATTTTACATTTTTATTCACAATGCCATTCTGTTAATAAACAACGAGTTTGACTTGTGCATAACCAATTCAGTGTAAAATAACAGATATAATTCTTGACTCAGAGTGATGTTTTTTTTAAACTAGAATGCCAACCACGTATGTTGATTATGCAAAATTAATAAGGAGTGAGTGAGATACAATTCTATTTTGAATATGTAAAAATCTTTATTTATCAAACATTTATAGACAATTTATTGAACAATTTGTGTAAATTACACTTATATACTCGTATTTATGTAATAGTAACTAGATAATTTTTATTATTTGAATATGTAAAAATCTTTATTTATCAAACATTTATAGACAATTTATTGAACAATTTGTGTAAATTACACTTATATACTCGTATTTATGTAATAGTAACTAGATAATTTTTATTATTTGAATATGTAAAAATCTTTATTTATCAAACATTTATAGACAATTTATTGAACAATTTGTGTAAATTACACTTATATACTCGTATTTATGTAATAGTAACTAGATAATTTTTATTATTTGAATATGTAAAAATCTTTATTTATCAAACATTTATAGACAATTTATTGAACAATTTGTGTAAATTACACTTATATACTCGTATTTATGTAAAAGTAACTAGATCATTTTTATTATTTGCTAAATTTAAAAAAAAAATCAGGCGCGTTGACGATTACATTTATCATAAACACTTTCGCATCCTTTTTCCATTTTTAAAAATCAAATGGTATGATTCATTTATTAAAAGTTTCATCATTTTCGTTTGATGTTAATTTTTAATAGTTTTTAATTCGAGGATGACAAACAACTTTTAGAAGCTTATTTAAAAGGGACCGATGACGGTAAAAATAACACCTTTGGGATATGTTTTATAACAACACTATTTATTTAATAAATTATAACATTTTTAGAGCCATTAAATAGATAATAGAGAGCCGACTAAAGGAACCAAGGCATCCGACAAAGTAAGGAAATGCTAGAGCTTCGTTAAAGTGCTTCAAAAATTGAGAAACTGAATTAAATTTTTTTTTCGTTATTTATAAATATATGTACATAACTTGTTCAGTTTTTCGAGGTATGAATAAATTCTGAAGAAAAAACATATTTTTAATATTGCAGTCAATAATCGAAGTGGTGCGACCTTGTAGCATGTCGCGGTCGAACATGCATTTGCAACACGCGTCAACCCGCGAATCATGAACAATATAAGGAACATTCAACATGTTGAATAACTAATATAAGGAAGTTTATTTTAATATAGCAAGGACAAAATTAAGCAATGCATGTGTATAGATCCTTACGATGATGAACGTGAAATAGGTTATGGCCCGGTTACGACTGTAGCCCTTGTACTTAAATTTTATGCAGCAACGTGAGTGTTTTGTACTTTACTCACTGAGTTGTGACGTACAAAAATTAAGAAAAGAGTTATCAGTTATAGACCGTCATAATTTTCTAAAATCTAAACCGTTTAACTGTAAGATTGAAACCTCTCGCGATTTGATACATTACGAAGTTTATGTACTTAGTTTCGTTAAAGTTTGTGGTCAGTATTGGTCAAATCAAGCATATTTTTTAAGGCAATTTTGCAAGCCAAAGTAGGAGATCCGAACACGATATACTGTGAAAATGAAGTGCGGATATAGAAAAACAATAATAATATAGAAATTATTAGCGAGTTTGATTTTTTTAATATTTGTGTAAGTGTGCGAAAGAAAGCTTAAGTATGTATTAATATAAATATATAAATATATATATATATATATGTGTGTGTGTGTGTGTGTGTTTGTGTGTGTGGGTGTGTGTGGGTGTGTGTGAGTGTGTGTGTGTGTGTGTGTGTGTGTTCGTGTGTGTGTGTGTGTGTGTGTGTGTGCATATCTATACATTTTTAAAACTTAGGCATATGAAGTTATATACGCTTCAGTTTTAAAAATGAAGTCATTTACCGATTATATTCCCTTTAGACGATTTATGTTTATGAAAAAATTTTATAACTAATTGTGTTACATAAAATTCTTAATTAAATTCTGATACATTTAATTATGTTAAATCAATTAAAAGTCTCAAATTTCATCTAGATCATACTTTAATTGGGGTAATATATATATTTGAATTTTAATTTCTTTCCAATATCATCAGAACTTTTTAAACTACGACCATGTCTTTAATGTGACATTCGATGGTGAATGGAAACACGGATTAGGAAGAATACTAAGTGATTATCAAAAGTGTTATCACATACTAAAGCATGCTATCAATGGTTGAAGATATAAATTAATATTTAAATTTAAGACATTAGACAAGCATTTCTAGACAACTGTGTTTGTGTTGTGATTTTGTTTAAATTTTTCAAATATCACATAATGAAGAATAAAAACTGAAGTCATTGTGAAAGACATCCTAATGTGAGATGTTTTTGTTGCATTTAAAGCACTATCTATTCGAACATTTGAATCTCAATCAACAGTCCTTAAACATCCGTCGAAATAATAATATAATATTGCATTTTAATCTTATCAGTTCACACGTTAGACTCTTAATCAATAGCCAGATTTCCGTAAAGAATACCCCATTTTATCTTAAGATTTTTCATTTGGAATCTACGTAATTCTAAATATACTGTTTTTGTCAGATAAAGAAATTGAGAAACATTATTAGAATCGCATCTCACTTTATAATATAATATTTTTAAATTTTCAAAAATATTCCTAAATCCAACCGTTACTATATCAATATGTCTAAAAGTAATTATAAAATGAAAATTAAGTCACTCCTTTCCAGTATGAAATTTATGATAATGATGCAATTTGCATATATTAGAAGTTAAACACTTCTACTGTCATTAACACGAATGTTATTATAATCACGTCAATTATTAAGGACACGGAAATTTTAATGGAATATGATTCAAAAGAAAATTTCCATGTAATATTTCAATTATTTTACCGAACCTATTTTTTTACGGAATTAATTTCTGAGCGCCATTTATAACTTTTGCTTTTCAAAATGTGTTTTTTTTATTAATTTTTTTAATTTTAAAAAAATATGACATCTTTCCTATTTATAATATGTACTTTCGCAAACCACACCTATTCAAAAGTATGTATACTGATTAACGCAATAGCGCTCCTCCAAACGAGTACATATGCAAAACTTCTAGAAGCGCTATCATACCACTTTCACTGCAAAAAAACTTTTTGAGTAATAAATAATGATTAAAATACTGACACAATTATAGCCTTCTATTTAACCAAATGGTACTCATTGTGAATATCTGTATATTTTAGTCAACACGTGTTCCTTTTGATGCACATTCCGTACCGATGAACACAATTTGTGCGTGTGCGAATAATACCAGAAGCGCTACTGCGCTACTTAAAATGCAAAAATACATATTTTTACGCAATAAGAATATTTATAGACGCTGGCACCATCCTATCCGTTTACTTAACAAAGTACACCGCATATAACTTGATGTAGTACTCCAACACATGTTAGACACATATTTACTTGCAATTTGTGCGATCACGCTCTTCTATGGATGTGCGAAAAATATCAAAAGATTTTAGAAATATGAAAACAATTTTTTCGCTCAATGAAAATAATTGCAAATACCGGTGCAGTAATTATATTTGCCTAAATTATTATATTATTAACCCCTTCTAATTATCTAAGGGTGCCGCCAATAATCTAACACAATACAGCACTAATATAAATACTTATTATTGCGTGTAAATTCTAAAACATCGTTTGGTTTACGGTGTTATTTTTTGAGTTCTATAAATAGTACGTACAAAGCATTTTCCGCGCCCCTTCAATAACCTATAAAACATGATGGAAGATCTTCCAAATATATATAGGAGAAATCTATGGAGGATTAATGTATCTATAAAGGATTAATGGACGTTTATATAAACAAACAAAAGCAGATATATTAGACGAATGATTATATTACAAAGATTAAAATATCAAAAGGTTAGCATCACTTCAAAACTTACCAGCTTTTTCCCCTTCTTTATTATTGTCCTGACTGGAACGATTCGAATGATTGAAAAAAAACCAAGTGTACATATTGTGTATGAAGCAATTTTTCATATATAAGTGATGAATAAAAAACTTAGTTTTCAGGTTCCAAACTTTCCAGCTATTTGGCTGCCATATTGAAAAGAAGGATGAAACCAAATTTTCAACCGTGTCTGTAACCATCTTGCAAAGAACCTCATAAAGCTTTTTTTAGTAAAGACTTTTTTGCGCATCATTAACGACCATTTAATACAGAAGGAAGTTTATCTTCTCTAGGAAATTTTTTTTACCAATGAAATGGTCACTCAGTTTCACGAAATACCATCAAATATAATCCAATTAATAGTAAAAAAGTCTATTTTCCCGAAACAGATGCATCTATAGACTTGAAAAATCTTAGAACAAGTGAACAATAAATAGAATAAAACATGAAATAACTATCTTAGGAACGTAATTAACAAAATAGGTAATCGTCACTAAAGGCAAACTTGTTTCTTATCAATTTTGGAACCTTCTGAAACAGAACAGGTTAGAGACACGTTTCAAATTACGGATCTAGCGTAGCGTAATCAAATATCAAACAAAATGTACTGTTTGTATGATTTATCAAATATCATATAATAATATATTGGTGAATTCTAGGTAAAAAAAACAGTTAATTGAATGTCGGAATCCGCGTGAAATATGGTTCCATAATTGGATTACATTTGTTGTAATATATGATGCGTATTAACTGAACTGAATTGAATTGAAATTTTTAATCAAATACTATTTAAATCCTTTGTTGAAAAATTAAGCGAGTGAGGATAGAGGCCACTGCACAACACTTTGAAATTTATTATTTTATAAAAGTGGAATAAAAATTAGGAATAAATGTGGATTAAAACTAATATATGCACCCTGTATACAGAACGTTAGTTAATTATTTAAGAAATTCCATACAGCTAGAAATACGAAAAATATTGTGATTTATAAATATTTATTTTATTTATTGAAGAAAAGTTTAACAGAACATATTGCCATCCATAAAATGAAGGCCGGCTTTCATAATAGGTTTGGTGGTAACCAATTTTAACCAAAAAAAAAAAAATTACACCACGGAAGCAAAAACCTAAGGAGTGGGTATACTCCCATGCTTTGCATATAGACAATTTGTCAATTTTTGACATAATTTTTCTAAACGAGCTCACATTATATCTAGTCGCATTTTAATATCCGTCGAGCTAAAACAAAACACTTTTTTTCATATTTATTTTTGTTGGAAAATGGTTGTCATCGAAACGTGCCAAAAATAATGCCGACAAACATGCAAAGTTAAAAACGTCAGTAAAGTAAGTCCACTTACATAGTTTATTTTTGCAATATACATTATTTCTAAATAATTAAACCCCTTAAGGAATTAATAAAATGTTATTTAATTTTACACTGAAAAATATGATGAAGTTTAATATTCTGTACTGAACATTTTGATAATATAAGGTGTTTATTACAATAATTTCCAGAAAATCACTTTATTGGTATTTACAAATTAAAATTTGATGTTGTAATTTATTCAACGTAATATTGTTTGTTACTTGTTTTAATTGACTTATCGAAAACTTCTCAATATAAATTTTGGTTAGAATATTAATTATTATTTACCAGTGAATCAAATTTTAAATGGAAATATATCTCAGGGCAAATATTTTTGTACTTTTGTAGCGTAAATTACAGTAAGAAAAGTATTAATTAAAAAGGTTGATACCTTTGTTTTTCTTCCGTTATGCTATCAATGTTTTCATTTCTTTACAATTTTCAACTTTTTTTTCCATTGCAGTGATATTAAAATATTTTTCTTGTTATATGCCATTAATATTGATTTCGCCACATTTTCTAAGTTAGTTTCTTGTTCCTTTCAATTGTATGGTTACTATAAGACTTATGGGAAATTAGATTTTTTTGAAAAATTAGAGTAATATGGATAAATATTTTGAGACGTTAATAACTGGTTACAAAAAAGAAACAGAACCGTTTGTTCGCTACATTTCACAACTGGCTACTTTTTGATAAATGAAAAATATTTCAAACCAATTATAAATTATCATTATGATAAATATAAATTATCTAGAAGAGTGCGAGACACTTTATATTTATTTACTACAGGAAACACTGTGTCATTATCATATCATTTAATACTTTTAAATAAAAATAGTATGTTATTTATAAACTTAAGTTTTTTTGTCTGTCTTTCGTGTAAAAAAATATTTGTCAATAATAAATAAATTGTTTTATTTTTAAATAATATTATATTAACGAATTAATTAGAGAGATTCATTAACAACACATAATATGAAAAAGGGTGATTCTTAAATATTACAATTCTGTGACTTTATTCTTTCATCATATTGACAATTTTAAACTTATGAAATTGTTTCTTTAAAAGCATCAGAAAGTTACATTTTTAAAAAATACTGTTCAGAGAGTTCAATAGCTTTTTGATTAAAATATTGATAACATCGATATTGTCAGTAATAGCGAAATTAAGTGTTTTTAAAAGTAAAAACTATTTACAATTACATTTTTGCCTTGGTTTATTAGGTTACGAAGTTTAACAGAACAATACGTAAATATAAGATATATATATATATATATATATATATATATATATATATATATATATATATATATAGATATATTTATATCAACGACAGTTAAATAACTTCATTTTTATCACCATGAAATTTAGATAAACACACTCCATTCTAGTATATATATATATATATATATATATATATATATATATATATATATATATATATATATATATATGTATATATATATATATATCAACGACAGTTAAATAACTTCATTTTTTATCACCATGAAATTTAGATAAACACACTCCATTTTATATTTTGCGAATCCGTGTAATTTAACGTTTCTTAATTATATCGTTTCCAAAAATTCATTAAAATAAACTTCAGTCTCTTTTTAAGGCATGAAGCTCTCCAAAATTGCATAAAATATTGCCTTCTAAAATATTTAAACCCCTTCTTCTAGAAAGACACTAGGAATTTCATTCAGTGATATTTTCCAGAATTAATTATTCCAACTTTTATTATTATTTTTTTATATGACCTCCTGCATAACGCGCTAATAAACTGTTTTTACCAAAATTTTCCTAAATCGATTTAAAGGCGGCTGAAACTCAGGTTTGAGTGATTGACAATTATGTATATCTTTATTCCGCCTTCCTTTTCTACCAAGTGTAAGAAAAGTAAATTCCTACTGGAAAACCTTCATTATTAGGATATTTATCTCTAAAACTATATGATCAAATATAATCCTAACTGAAATTTTAATTTTTTCATCTGAGTCCCAATTCCTTTTTATTACTAAATCCTGATAAATTGTTAGCTCATCTATTATTTTATGTATTAATTTACTTCGTCCACTAATATCTTCAAACATCGTTTAGGCTTTATATTCGCTTCTGTGCATGATAATCATGTTCTTTTTTATATCATGGTCTTCTTTGTAAAGTTTTCAGTATACTAGTCCTTTATGTACATATGACGTTACTACTAGTCATATAATTACTGTCAGTAAAACTATCGTTTTATAGACTGCAAACATTTTTTTTGTTTTTATTTCCATTTTCCTGATTCATCCTTCATAGTTTATTGAACAAATAGTTTCATATTTAATTATTCACTTTTCATATTCAACAGTATTTATCCTTGATGACTAATATTCATGTGATTTTCCAGGATTTGATTTACTCAAATATCAATAATTCTTTCATGCTATCGCGAAAAAATTTGAATTATCTCTAGTAGCCACACGACAACAGCTACAAAAAAAACTATTAAAAATGTATCAATGGTTAAAAACAGCCACGCAACCCAACGATCAAGAGATACATTATTTCAATATTATAATAAAAAGGGAAAAAAAATTCTACTAACATTTTTGTGAACCATTCTTAATAACTTCCACATTTTCCAAAGTTACTTTCTGACCTTTAATTTCTGTCGCATAGACTTGCAATATAAAAGCGATAGAAAAGACTTGTTTCCCAAACATTGTACATAATACCTATATTGCGCCAGTACCAAAAATTTGCTTATATATCTTACCTTTGTGGAACAATAAGCACTTAAATTTATGTATCAATTTCACTTAAATTGTATAAATACAGCATGTTTATATTTTCTTTCATAAGAAAATTATAATAAGGTTAAATACTAGTAAAATAGTATATACCGTCAAAAGTGAAAATCTCGTTGGCGAAATAAATATGTGTACATGGTACATTTTGTAGAAGATATATAGAAGGTTCTGAGAATATCACCACAGTTTGGAACCTATAAACTTGATTGTTCCATTAAATACATTTTAAAAAATTTACTTTACCTATTGTTTAAATGAAATTGCTTAAAATTAAATAACATAAAATGGAAAATTTATGTCCATTATTTGAAATATTATGTCTTGAAACAATGCTATGCGTTAAATTAATATTTTCAGCATCTTAAGGAAACTTTTTTACAGAATATTTTAATGAACAAATATAACTTTTGTAATAAAGTTGTGAAAAAGATGCGTAGAGTACTTATAGAGATACGTGTTTATACATTTTTTCTATATTTAATTCTTGAAAAATCATATAACTCACTTGAAAAGAATTATCAGCTCATTCAATAAATTCGATTTATTTTAGTATCAAATTATTAGAATGTAATATTCTAATTACAGTCGTAATATAAAAAACTACTATTATCAACAATACAAAACTTCGTACATTTGAAAATTAAAAATTTTGGAGTTGTACCTAGAACAAGTGTTAAAATAGTAGGTATGTTTATATAAGCACAATATATATAGAAACACACAGTTTTATCTTTATTTTTCCCCTTAGCCGTTTCTTATAGGCTCACGATAATTTTAAGTTCGTTTCCCTCTCGGCCATTTTTTATAGTCTCACGATAATTTTTGTGGATTCCAGTAACGATATTACAAATTTTACACCTTTTTATTCATCTATTTGTCTAAATAAACCTCTAAAAACTGGTAAATGCACAATGTTTCCAAATGCAAATTTAAATCTATGACAATACCAACAGTGAAATTGTTGTCTTAAAAATTGTAACAGTTCCAAAAATACGACGGCTAGTAAGTGTAGGTGGTATAGTGAAGAAACGTTTAGATGCTCGATGATATTTTGATATATTTAAAAAAAATTCATTCACTTGCAGATCAAAACAACCTGTATGAACAAAAGTTAATTTATCAAGTATGGGACGCTTTCTTTGAAATTTTAATTAATTTACGAATTAAGTTATCCGTTGACTATCAATTAGCTGTTGACTACGAAATTACGTATTTCCTGACATTATTGAAATTTTCCTTTTTCTAATCTATTTAATGACCATTTATTTTTGATTAAATATTTAATGTCGCAAAACAAAGGTAAGTCGAATACTATTAGTGTCGTGTAATTATAGGGTGATTAGTTTCCTCACTTATTTTGTTAGAATGGCTAAAATATAAAACATAAATAAAGTTAACCGAGCTGCAATGGATACACAGAAATAAATATGCGATTTTTTCCCGTCAATACTTACAGATAACCACAAAAATCTGGAAAATCCAAACTTTTTCAGAATTCCATACCTTAGAGTGAAAAAAAAACGGACACATTATGGGTCCACTTTTCTGATCGTCTCGTTCTCTGTCAAAATTCTTTTTCTCAGAAACGGACAAAGGAATCATTCTGGCCTTAAAGTCATGTAATTCAACATGATAAAATAAAAATGTATAGACGTCCAAATATCATATACTATCATACATCTGACTAATTTCCCATTGCCAAAAATTTTTAAATTTGTTGCGAATAAAGATCTCATAGCAGAAATAGAGAAAAAATTAAAGCATTAACTTATAACTTTTATGGAATTATTACCTGATAAACTGAACTTTCCTTGGATTTTCATTTCTTTTGGACGTTTGTAAAATACTTTACTGAGATGTTCGATAATATTATCATTATATAATGGTACTGAATTCTGTTTGCAACTGGGCATCTTTATTGTGATAAAAATATAATTATCTTTCAGTAAAGAAAGGGTAGAGGTTATTCACCTCACGAATACACTAGGATTAGTCTTATCGATCATAAAAATATAATACCAGTTTTGTAATATCACATTTACCTGTAAAATATTATGTGTACATCTTATTGGCGTACGCTTTAAAAAAAATAGATATTTCATGCTCGAATTTTCTATTTGATATTCACCTGGAAAAAAATTGGAAAACTAGGATATCCTCATGAAAACCGAACACCTGATGTAATATCGTTTTTCTTTAAAGGTAATTAATTAATACGCTCGAACACATTAATTGACAAACACGTTTTTATTGCGCCAACTCACGGAAGAAGTTGTGCTGCCCTCTGGTTAATTATTTAAACACACTCTCCCTCGTTTTACAAAACAAAAACAGAACAAGAACCTCAAAATAACTATATATATATATATATATATATATATATCCAGACATAGACAGTATGTATGTTATTAAATGATATCGTATAGTAATTATCTCTTATTCTAAATTTTGGCCATATTCAACAAATCGGTTGACATATCATTTCACTGGTTACACCTGGTACTAAAATCTTACTAACTTGACCTACGCTCCAATATCGCTAAAATCTTACTACCAACTCTTTATTTTTTCTTGAGTCTGTCACCACCACTTTTTCTCCCACTGAAAATATTTTATAATGCTCCTCACTATTTATCGTTAATTTCGTTTGTTCCAAAGTCTTTCTTATTATTTACTGGATTTGGTCTCAATAACGAAAAATAACATCTCAACTCCCTTTCTAGCATTAGTTTGGCTCGACTAAAACCTGTGATTTCATGAGCAGTCTAAATCTATAGATTTGCGTATTACACCTAAATAGCGCGCCACACACGACAACAGCTCAAATAGGAACAAATATATTGTCAAATAGAACATATCTATAATCAAATAGGAACTAATCACAAGCATATTCAAGATTTTTATCACTTTCCACTATTTTTATCACCTGTGATTTGAATGACTCTACAAAACGTTCAGCTAGTCCGTTTGTTGCTGGGTAGTATGGTAGGGTGAAAGTCTGTTTAATACCCAGTATTTTACAAAAACTCTTAAATTCCTTACTAGTCCATATGGGTTCATTATCAGTGACCAAATTTATAGAATACCAATAACGAACAAAAGTACTTTTAAATACTTTAAAATTGTTTTTCGTGCTCTTATATTATTCATAACAAATGCTTCGGATCAGTTGGAATAAGCATCCACCATTACTAAAAATATTTTTATTATAAAAGACTCAAAAAATCTGCATGTAATCTATACCAAACTGCTGGCGGTTGAGGCCACACTGTTAATTTAGTTTTTTTCTGGATTTTTGTGATTTTGCAAACAACTAAGACAATTTTTGTTATGTTTTCTATTTCAATATCTATGTCCGGTCACCAAAAATATGATCTTCATATTTCTTTTACGCGTGTTACACCTAAATGACAGTGCGTATTACACCTAAATAGCTCGTTACACCTAAGATGCGTGTTACACTTAAATAGCGTGTAGCTCACATATTATCCTGTCTCTAATATTTATTGTTATTATAAATCCATACCCCCGTAATGAACATTCTTTTTCCACACTGATTTCATTTTCCTTCTAAAATATGTTCATAGTTTTCACCTAGATCATTTTTTACTGGCCAGCTATCTGTAAAATATCTTAAAATATCATTAATATTCAGTCTTTTTTAGTTTCACTTCGAATAGTTTGACCATTTAATGTGTTAAAGTCTGATTTATTTATATAATTAATAATGTTATATTCAAAGCTTTTATCAAACATTTTGGTGTTTTTTAACTTTTCTCGACAATTAATGGCTACACGTGGTAAATAGTCTGCTGGGTTATTTTTAGATTTTATGTGCCGAACTTCATAATTAAATCCACTTAGAAAAATTTACCAATATTGTAAAATTGCTGCCATTTTTGGTAAACCGTATTTTGGTTCAATACCTCGTTATCAGTTTGTAAAATGCATTTATGACCAAATAAAAACTCGTAAAATGATTGCATATACATTATTTCCAAGACAGGATATTTTATTTGGGTATAACTCAATTTGTTGCTTGCAAATTCAACCGGTTTTATGATATTATTACTATCTTTTACAGATAATATAGCGGTTTCCCCAGTATCTGCTGAATCACAAGTTAATATAATTGATCAAAATGAGATGAAAGGGTTGTGTTATTAAGGGTTTTTTTATTTCTTGGAATGAATTATCATATGTTTCTATCCAGTTCAACTTTCCTTTCTTTAAACAATCTTATAATGGCGTTAATATTGTTGTCATGTTTTTTAAAAACTGGTTATAATAATTAACTTTTCCCGAAAATAATTTAAACATTTTCACATTATTTCACCGTGGCAACAACAATAAAGGTTCAGTCTTATTTTTATATAATTTTAACATCCATTTCATTCAATTTACATCTAAAAATATCAAGTCTTTCTAAAAAAATTCACATTTTTTCAATTTTAATTTTAGTCCTGACTGTTTGAGTCTTATGTATATTCCATTTAATGTTTGTATAATTAGTCTTTGGAATGAATCAAGACTAGACCTGAGAAAGGTTAGTATAAATTGTGACTAGTTCCTGAGATTCTTTGTCTAAAGGGGCCTGTAAATGTGCCTCCTGCAAATCCAATTCATGACCACAAAAATGACTATTGCCCTGTATTTTCATTGATATATTATTTATTGTGGGTAATGGGTAATGATCAGCCTGCAAATGCTTATTTATTGTACTTCGAAAATTACTTCACACACAAACTTCAAATCTGGCTTTCAAACTGGTACCACTGGAGTACCCCACACACCGTGTTCATTAGATGAATGGATTGGCTCTCCCTTAAAATCTCCCATACCTGGTTCAAAGAAAGTGGAATATTCACTTTTTATGTTGTTTATTAATTTATCTTTAGACATTTTTTCACAAATTTTTTAGAGATGATAGTTGCAACAAAGAGTGTCAATTTTTGCCTATTATTTTTGGCAGTCCGTCCTTTATAACAAACAATCTTTGATTATTTATTTTAACAGACTTATAGGTAATATTTAAGTTTTCAATAACCCCTAATGGTGTTGAAGTTGACTGATCGAAATTAGTGAATATCATACTATGTTGCTGAAGTTCTAAACCTCGAAAATATTGTTGTTTGTCCGTTAAAGTAATAGTACTCACGTCAGCTCCAGTATCAACCTAAAACTCTATAACTTTTCCGTTTACACTAACCTGCAACATTGCAGGTGGAATTTTCTTTTTATCACTGAAGTAAAAGATATCAAAAATTTCTGTTTTTGCGCTAATGTTTTTATCTTCAACAACATCTTTGTTATCTAAATTTGTAGTTTTTACCAATATCACATTTTTCACTTTAAATGCCTTATTTTTACCATAAACTTCGAAAATATGTCTTTGACACCACATTTACTACCGAATTTTTCTCGAAGTGAACGCTATGCTTTCAAATGTTCATTTTTCCATAACAAAAACATGACATATTTTGTTTATTCATTGGTGTGCTTGAGTAAAAAGTACTGTTTTTTATTTTTATTGAAGCTTTTTCTCTGTAATTGAAACATCTGTATATGCTCCTGTTATTTTTCATGGTTGAAGGCTGGTTTATAAGCTGACTCTTTTGTTTTTCTAATGTTAGTTAACGTTTCCAATGATTAGTCGGTTTATTCCAATAATTCAAATTTATAGAATCTAAAAAAGTACCATTTAACAATCTTTCCATTATTTCTTCATCTGAGTTCTTGAAATTGTACGTTTTACATTTCATTGCTTATAAAATTTATTATTTTTCATTACAATTACTACAGTTCGATTACAATGTTTAAGCACATAGTCATTATATTCATTTATATAATTTAATAACTCTTTTTTATCACATGCGTGATTCAGCAGACATTGGTGGTGTTACCTCCTCTCGGTAGCAAACGCGGATATGATTTGTTGTCTATGATTGAACCAGATTACGTCGGATCCGTTTTCAAAAATATGGAACAAGTTTCTGAATGTGTAGTCCCAGCATTACTTGTATGATCAGTGTCACTGTAAGTGTTTAAGTAAATAGCATAATCCAAATCTCCTGCTTTCTTTCACAAACTTCAATATTTTCTTTGATAAACTAGTTGTAAAAATGAAAAAATCCAGTCACCTGACTTACAGGAAACATAATGTTAGGTCTACTAACGATTGGTACATGAATAAATTGTTCCACCTGTTCTCTTTAGAGAAAGTTTTTCTATTGTCATTGTTCTCTCCTGCAATTTAAATGAGGATAAGCTGTATTGTTCCATGTATTAGGTTTGAAGAGTATTGTTCCATGTATTAGGATCGAAGAATGAAGAAACCACATTTTGTTATCCACATGCTAACAAAGTTAGTTGCTGAACATGTTTTAAATCAACGTTGTATTAAAAATTAGATTTTCCGGGATATATTTTTCTTTGGAAAGCAACAGCCAGATAAAGATAGCATTACTTTTCATAGTAATTTGCTGTTGTTTCCTCATTATAGTTTAGAGATATAAAGTTAAACAGTCCCTTCATTGTATGTAGGTAGTCATTTTCTGGTTTTTCTATTGTTTCAGAGAACGTATATCTGTTTCTAGATTTCAGCGGTATGCTTAAAGGTGATCGTTGAAGAGTTTCGATACTTATATCTGGTAAGTACGTTCTTAGATTTGGCGAGTACCCAATTTCAAAGATATTGTATAAATCAGATTTATAATGTATGACGGTGTTTGTAGAATTTGATGTACCAAACAACTCTAAGAATTATTATTCTCATGTGACTCGGATGTAAATTCACATGTGAATATAATTTATTTTCAAATCAGACTTGAAATTTCGAAATCTTTGCTTTTTATGACAGTTCTAGATGTTATTATAATGTAATTTTCTCACTTTTCCTTTCAGCAAATCAATCATTGCTTCACAGTCAAAAACTGTCAGATGACTAAGATTTGATTTTTCTTCAACTACATTTCATCTGGAATTTTGTACGACATTGCCCTTGTTAGCGTTCTATTGGTAGTTTAAATAAATTGTCATTAAGAAGCAGACATTTTGTCTTTTAGACTAATAATTTTTTTAATGATTATATATGAACGTGAAAAAATATATTGCTCCACTGATTAACGTTGTTTCCATCAGATTGCAAAAGTCCGGACACAACAATTCAAGGAATTTTGTTTTGACCTTTTATGTTTCAGAGTTTAACGTTTCTGTTTACCTTCAAATCTTGTTGAGCGATACAATTTATCGGCTTCTTAAAATTTCAAATAACCTAAACGCCACCATAAGATAATTTTGATTTTATCAAAATAAAATATATATACATGATTGTTACCCGTACTTTACTGGTATAGGTAATAACCTTGCATATGTTGACTGGACTTAGATTTGCTACTGTTACATTTTTTTTAGTTAACATTAAACAGACTATACTTTTAAATTTCACCCGAACAGCATTTGTAATAGTTTGACAATACATTTGTTGTCACCTCTGGCATATACAGTACATTTTTCAACAAAATTTTATTGCATTGACCTTTATCGTTATAGACATCGAAACTTATTTGACCAGAAATATTGAAGAACAGAAATTTGTCATTAATTGTGTGATAATACTTGTTATGCTGCCGAGATATAGTGATTATTTGATTCTTGCTGAATATTTTTATGTTCGTTTATATACCTAGAGTGTAAATACAATCATTGTGGTTTATCGAATCTATAAAGGCAACAGAAAAACTTGAGCCCCTCGATTTTTTAAACTGATATTTTGCTTTGATTTTAATTTGCATTTCTATACGAGAACCCTTTTGGAGTATTTTTCACGTACTTTTCTTTTAAAATTCAGATTGACTATAAAAAAATAAATAAGTCAATATTTTTGAGCTTGTATATTTCAGATAGGTCGGAGAGCCATAATTATTCTGTTCTTTTACCTTTTTAAATATAGCGAGAATTGTCGTACATAGATCACAAAGCAGTGTCATTCGGCGTATTAGCCCTGACTTTTTAAATAACGTACAGGCTTATTTCGGATTGAGTCCTTCATATGTGTACATAATTTATTGAGTTCACTAAGAATACTATTTTGGATTAACTGAGCTGAAAAAATGTATATATATACAAATATATACATATATATATATATATATATATATATATATATATATATATATATATATGTATGTCTATGTATATAAATATATATATATGTATTTTTTTTTACTGTAATTTTCTAAATGAAATAAATGTTATGCAATAATGCGAAAACTGGTAATTAATTTTTAATCGACACATGTAGCCATGCCGAAATATTGAAGATTTTTTTTTAGTTTAGTTTATGTGACAGGGCAATATTACAAAACGGATAACATAAATAAAAGTTTTCATAGAAAGGAAATAATAAGAAAAATAACCCTGCAAGAGGATCGTAGAATGGCCACAATGAGAGCCCCATTTATAGGTTTAGTGATCTCCATTTACGTAGAAATCCTGTAAAATCCGGAGGTTGATTCTTGCTGAATATTTTTATGTTCGTATGGTTATACATGATTGTTTGATCCTTGCCATTCATAAACAACATCCTTGCCATTCAAAAACAAACAAACAAATTCACTGTTGGGTTTCAGTCTGAGATGGTCGTTAGTACGCAAAAAAGGACTCCTAGTAGAGTATATCCTTGGAGACCCTGCGGAGATTCTTTAGATGATCGATTCTATGTATTCTATCTTTTTATAACTTTCCAGGAAGAGTGCGATCGTGACGTAGATCTGTCGCGTGATCATTATTTCTTTTGCTGCGAAGTTCTTAATGTACCCGTTTTGGTAACAGTACTTGATATCTGGTCATAGGACTTATCTTTGACTTATCTTTTAAGCCTTGCATCTAGAGCACGACTTTATACCTATTAACTAAATTGTTTGAAAAAGTGTTTAATTTGCAGATACCTAAAGAGAGCTTGCAGAAACTTTTCAAGAGCTACGGCTTGTTATCAGTAATATTTTTCTCACCTGTGCACTGCTTTTCATTTGAGCTGAATTCCATAGTAAAATAAACATTTAAAAAACCGAAGTTTGTATAATTCGGGAATATCGGGTTTATTCTTCCCTCTCAGTTTTTAGAACTTCCGGCTATTCTCATGAACTTGTTCTTCGGCACTACAAATTTTTTCATCCTCATTTTCTTAATGAATATAATAGACTGCATTTCTTACAGAATCAAAATCTACTGCTCTTGAATTTGATTCGCTATGCTTACAATTTATGATAATACTACGTATTTTTTGAATGTATAACACTCTCTAATACTGTACATATCCTATAATGCAGATTCTGGTAATTATTAGCAGCAAAATTACTTCTATCCTGTATCATAAAAACAAAGTTATGTATTCTTCATAGAATAATACGGAATAGTTTAAGCTTTTGGTACCATATTTACGTAAATGTTATATTTTAACTATAACTATAGCTGCATAAACCTATCGCTCAAAAATGAACAACGTGAGGCTTTGTGATATATATATATATATATATATATATATATATATATATATATAGATATATATATATATTTATATGTGTGTGTGTGTAGATTTGAAAAATATGTCATGATGTTAATGATTCTAACGACCATGGAATAGAACAATAACGAAAATAGTCCGTTCTTGGAGATGCCAGTCAATGACCAATATTTTCTGAAAAGTATGAAATGTTTAGCTAAAATACGTGACAAAACTTATAGAAAAAAATTAGGTAGTAAGTAAATACAATGAATCTATCATTTTTTGGAAACACGCCAATTGCAACCTAGTACTCCATAATCTATAGTTTAATTCCGCAGTGTCAATCTGTAAGAACTTTTAATCAATATCTTAATAATATTTTGCCATAGCGTGTAGCCGTAACTCAAGATTATGTGCATTTATTATCTGCTATACATTTTAAACTTAATAAATCATCTGTTCAGCATTTAAATGTGGCATATGTTAGTAACTAACGAGTAATAAGCTAAAATACCCAAATCGTACCAACGTTATCGAATTTGTAAAATAATTTGTTGACCGTTTGATTGGTTTAGAATTGAATGATAATTGTTATAAAAATATAATTCGATTGATTAATATTAAATTTAGAGAAATATACTTAAAATTTTACTCAAAAGTTTTAAAATTGACGAAATTATAGCCCATAACATGTAACTTCACAGGATCTTTGCATCAGTCGCTCCGTACTTCAAGTGATAATTTTATATGGAGAAAAATAAATGCCGTGCCATTACTTAATTGTTTTATAATGAAAACAATTAATTTACACAGAAAAAGACATTCACTTTAATCATTAATTGTTCGCTTTCGCGTTTGGAGGATACATGTATAATGACCATTAATTTTATACATGCAAAACGGCCAAATTATACGTATTTCAAAGACATTTACAAAATGATAATGAAAGGTTCCTGTGAATTGTATAATTCTAATATAACAAGATAATGTCAAAAGAAATTCAAAGCAGTTCAATTATAAAAAATTGCTGTAAACATTGTTGTATGTATATTTAGTGACAGTGGCAGACCATTACTGAAAATAGTACAGATGATTCGAATTAAAATGGCGGAGGGCAGGACTACTCGTATAGACTTAATAATGAAGGTTACGTTATAAAAACAAAAAACGACTTATTTGAAGCCAAACCATTCCCAAGAGAAAAGATGTAAGGTCGAGTAATAGTTGATTTTTTGTAAAACATAATTTCTCCTGATATTTCTGTTTCAAATATTAATCAAATATTTCTCGAAATTGTTCGAGTTGTCAAACGGTTCACTGGAATTTGGATGACCGCTATTTAAATAACGAAAAACCAAATAAGTGCTAAATTAGTTTTCCATAGAATTATTAGTTTTTGAACACAAATTTTATTTTGTATCATTTGTTAGTTTAAAAGTCTACTTGTTAGTTTAAAAGTCTATTATTACTTTGAAAATTTAACTAGAGCTTCTGCTTTCAAGACTAATAATAAAAGATATATTAGTGTTGTATATGTCACTAAAATATCTTCTTCGCTTAACTAACTGTAGTTATAAAAGACAGAAAACAATAGTGATGGTAACACTTTTGTAACATTTTATTAGCTAATAAAGATACTAATTTTATCATTTTCTCCGTAGAATCGGTTTCTAATATTTCTTAAAATTAATTATTGCTGCCCAACACAAAAAAAACCTTTTCTAATTAGACCAAATTAATAATTTTTAATATTTGAAACATTTCGTTTGACATCAGGATCACTTTAAAAGTTTCCAGGACTGGTTATTTGTAATTATTATAATAAAAAAAAAATTATTTAGAATGTGTTGGAAGTACTTTGCTTGAATTTGACACTTATTTTTACAAATTGGCAACAATTTTAAAATTGTATGTATTACATAAAAAATAATGTAACAAGACAAAATTTTCGTCCCATGAATTTTTATGACTTTCGTTTCGTCTCAATTAACAACAAAGTTATGATCGAGTGTGATTGGCTCTTTATATTGAATCCCCATTCTGTACTATTTGTAACTGATTTAACGAGTTCACTCGTGATCGTACCAATCTCAGTAATGGTCGGCGTGAGGGACATCCTTCAGCAGCGATAACTCAAAATCACATATTAGACGGCTTAAGATAAAGATGAATAAAAATTTAATCTATCAACAGATTACATCAAGATTGGGTCAAACATTAGTATATATCAAATCCAGTAAATTTTATTTAAATAGTTAATCGTTAGGAAGCTTTGTGCAAAGTGGATAACCATTGATTTAACCGAAATTCAAAAATATTGTCGGGTTGATGATAGCAGCAATTTCTGAGCATTTCTTAAGAAAGTTATTAGCATATTTTGCAATAAAAATATCTTTCTATAAAAACTTATCCCATTTTTCTGATCTCTAATTGTATTTATTAAATACTAATTGCTGATCAATGCTTATGAACGGTACGTGTTGGCAGTCAATCGAGAAATGAAATAGATCTACGTAATTTATTTTCGAGAAATCTTATTTTTTAACGTTTATACATATTATAACACTTGAATTTTTTAATCGTCCTGCGTTCGATGGATAAAATTCATTTACGAAAGTTTTAGTTGAATTAACGCCTAAAAGATACATAACACTACTCCGTCATCAAAAAATTATATCGTTTAATGAAATAGATGGAACAAGTAAAATTAATCTAAGATAGGCAGGTAACTCCAGTGAAATAGGTCTCAAATATTGACCGAAAATATCCAAAAGTTAAAATATTGTGAATATTTCCAAAATGGCATAAAAACCATGGTCATAGAACAAAATAGTCATGGAACAGGTTTTCTGACAAATTTTTTTGGGAAATCTTTTTTAACATCATAAATTTTTTCGTTGTTTCGTTTTTTTACATATATATTAGGATAATCTTTGAAATTAAAATGTCATTAAATAAAAATATCATTAAATTCAAGTAATTAATCTTTTAATAAAATATACTTACTTAATCAAAATTAATTGATATTTAGAATTGCAATGTTGCCATTTTTCCAATAGCAACTTTTTTTATTAGATACCACATTACATCGGCATCGACATCGATTAAAGCTTTTCGTTGAAATTTAAAGATCTTGCTTACATATTACCGTATGGTAATGGTATCTTTATGGTACCTTCAGGAACTGGTAATGATAATTTCAGGAATTTAAGCAGTTATGGTAACGTTAATGATAACTTCAGGAATTTAAGGAAATAATTTTGCTCCTGGTGATATATCAATGGCATATGGAACGATCATTTTGTTTAATGTAGCGTGAATTGTGTTTAATATATCTTTTAATATCCAATGATTTCGTCATATATTATTTTGATCTTGCACACCGTATTGCGTCACTCAAAAATTTTAAAAATCTTCATAGTATGTGATCCCGAGTTGAAACTTTATAGATTATTTAACAAGAGGGTGAACAACTTACAAGATTTTTTCCAAAATTTTAAAAACTATGCTACTTGAGAAGTATAAATTTCAAATATTATTTAAGAAATGTAAAATTTAAATTGAAATTTAATTAAAAAAAACCTTCTTAAAATGAAACACAGCGTGACTTATAACTGCCTTATCTTTTTATACTTTATCCTAGTACATAATTTTATTAACATGATTATAATGTTTTCTTTAATGCAATAAAACTTCGCTGACAAACTGACCGTATTAGAAACGTTTACCCAATAACATGAATATGCCTCTATTCTTGAAGATAATACCAAATACTGGTAAGAATGCAGGCCTGTACCGACAACGATAAATGTCATTAAAAAGGGCTAATTTTCAGAAACTAATAGCAAAATGAAATTCTACCAGATTAAAAATGATTTAAATCTGGTAGAAATTCTCCAAGAAAAGATAAATAAAGTTTGTACTACAAGTTCCGCTCCCTTAGATGGAAGAACAATGACTTAATACTTGGAGAAATAGGAAATTCCTCACTTAGGGTACCATGATACCTACCTATTATATTGTCTATCTAACTTAATATATATCAGTGCTATATTAAAACAAACTTTTTCAACATCATTAGAATTCTCCCTGTGCAATTTTCCGTAAGAAATCAGTTACATATGAAGTTTAAACATTTTGGGCAATGTAGTATTTCCCTCAAACTGATTATAAATACAACTTACTTGTTTTACCTTGTAAATATATCGTCTAGAATATTCCATAAAATATGTTATTTCTTTTTTCTCAAAAATTTCACATATCTGAGACTTTGTTTTCTTTTAATATAGGCGAGACACCCCAAATCGTTATTTCATTTTTAAATTCTAACTGTCCTTTTTGGACTCTATTTTCGATAAAATTAAAAATATTTCCAATTTTCATTTATCTGGAGGAGATGTGGATAAGCAAATCATAATACTTTGTCTAAATTTCAAGTCGACAGAAATAGTAGTCTCTGAGAAGAACAGCCTTGACATACGGACAGATTTAAACCAAAGTCTCACCATAAACCGATATTACTCTTCAAGTACGAAGCCCTTACTACGACTGGAAGCAGAGCAATGAATAACTACATAATATTATTTCTTACTATATGAAAGATGCGTGGTTTCTGTATAATACTATATTAGTAGTAATAAATAGTACCATTTACTCTGAAAAAGGAGGCTGAAAGTCTGTGGTTTTATTTATGGAAAATTATTTGCTGTTTTTTAACGATGGCTGAAACTGATTATTAAAAATATCGATCGTAATATCGCCAAACCGTCTTGAATGCATAAACATAAAATATAATGTTTTTGGGCGAATAAATCGTAAAAGCAACAAAGGTTACATTTTTAATATTTAGTCTTCTAGGTTATCTTTCTAGAATAGATTAAATTTAATTATAAATTCGCTCGTTATAATTTTAATTTCAAATTCAGGGATGATTAAAATCAAGTATGAGAAATGAGATTTTTCTGAAAGCCAATTTCAAAAATTTTTGAATGTAATTTTATTAGATACTCAGTCCAAAATAAAGGAAATAAATTGGAAAGGGATATGTCTGATAAAATTATAAAAAAAAATAAATTGAGACAAAACTTTAAAAAAATTAAGATTTGAAAAAAAAACGCCTGAGTTAATTCAAATAAAGATATAGAAAATCAAAGAATAATTTAAGGGATTTAAGGTTTGCAAAAATGAATACACAAGTTGTCATTAAAAATTACTTTTTCAACAATATACTTCATTTATAAAGGTGGAATCATTTTCAAAATGGTTGATAAAAAATGTAAATAAAATTTACTGTATTTTTTAATATCATGGTTTGTAAAAAAATATATAAAAAATTTCAGAATTATATTTGTAAAAATAATAATCTTTTTCTCAGATCATGCGAAATGGACGGTTCCTTACATATTATTAGCAACGCACTGGAAAAAATATATTCGATATCATAAAATTTTTTACGACTAGTGTGTATATATATATATATATATATATATATATATATACAAAAAATAAAACTACTTTACAAAATGAAAACAAATTATTCTAATTATTTAATTTATTTCTTTTCCAATTGCACATTATCTTGTAAAAATAATACTCATACAGATGACTCATACAAATTTCATATAACTCATCTGAAATTTACTTTTTCATTACAGCCAACAATTCTGTCAAGCCAAATTCTGTGAATGTCAATGGTACGCTGTAGTCAAAGTTTAAGTAGAAAATTCCACTCGCTGACGGAGAAGTAAATAAACCTGCATAATATTCATCTCCATCACAGTCTTGTCTTAAAGCCTGATCAAGATTATCACATTGAATAGCCATGAAATCAGCTGCTGTATCAGTAATAGACTTTTCCCAGAAAGCAACTGATGTGATTGCATGCGCGCACTGCATGCTGAATGTCGATATAAATTTTAAAAATACCGATTTTTCGCAATCTTTTTGGATGGGGCCCGCACCGTTAACAAGGAAATTAGCATGACCTAAAATCTGAACGGTTCCCAGTTCGCCTCGGTTAAAGTGATAAATATCAACAAAATCGGCGTCTTCCTTTTTAGTATTTTCTTCCTTTGCTGCTATATCGAAGCACGGGCCAGCTGGATCAATCGCAGTCACTCTTCCAACATTCGCTCCATTATTTCGCTGAAACGAGCGTGCTATATAGCCAACTAGTTGACCACCGAGACTCAATCCCATCAAATGAATATTTTTTCGATCCAAGCCAGCTTCAACCAAATCGATGAGAAATTTAGAAACAACCTCTCCTATGTTATAAAGGCTGAGAACGCTTTCAATATATCCAGGGTCACTAATGCCAGAATAAGCTGAATAATCAATGAGCATAATCGGATTTTCTATATATAAAAATGCGTTCTTTAACATAAGAGAATCAACAGTCTTCGATGAAAATCCGTACCCAGATACATAAATGTTTAGCGAGGGGTATCTCCAAAATATACCATTTTGCTTTAATTTTTGACTTGCTACGTCCAATGAGTAACTTATACCATTTATATTACGTTGATTGTACCATGTAATACTTAATTTCTTTGGATCTATGACTTTCTTATATTTTAGGCTGAAATCACCTGAAATGAATAAATATATTAGACGGAGATATAGACAAATTATTCGATGAGCTTATGTGAGATATATAAATTTATAGTTATTAATTTTTAGATTTACCAAATATAGTTAAAATAATAATTAACAGAACTGACTGTAACTTTTTATCTAAAAATTTTGTCAATAGTTTTTAAATCAGTTAAATATATTATGTGTAGTAGTTAAATATATATGTATATGCGTGTGTGTAGAACAATGCATACACACTTATTCATATAGAAGAATGCAGAATATAAAATTCTTCTCCTTGCAGATATTAAACAAATTCGTAAATATAAAGAAAGACCCAAAAATTGTTTATGGTCTACACGAGAGTATTCGCAATATAAGAACTACCTTATTGTTTTAAAATTTAGCAATATGAAGGCCGAGACAACAATTTTTTTTTAATGAAATTAATTCTAGTAGTAGTTAAATAACAGTATTATTTGTAATAAAAAAAATATTAAAGCACTTACATTTTTCTGAACCATTGAGAAAAGCTTTCACCTTATCCACAGTTATTTTTTGACATTTGATTTTAGTTAGGGTTACAAGCAGCAAAAAACTGCCAAGAAAGACTAGTTTTACGTTCATTGTACAGACGGTTAATAATGTGTCGGTAGCAAAACAGTGTCCTAATCCCAATAATAAATTGTTAACAAATAACTAGTTAATTCTTTACAGTTGTTTAAATATAATATTTTCTGAATACAGCATGTTTATATTTAAGACTTGCCAAATAATATTATAAATTATTTTTCGTATTTTGTCAAAAATTAAATACATATGCACATAAAGAATACGTCTGTACTTATCGTTAAACTTATGGCGTAGAGAAATTACAGTACTGCGTATACTTAGCGTTTCAAAAAATTACCTAACATTGAAAAAACTAGAGTATTAATAAGTAATACAGAGTGTTTAGAGTATCAGAGTCATTTTTGATCTTAACGCAAAACAAAGGCGAATGAATCCTACATATGGTGATTCAATGACCGACATCTGCCGACTTTGTGGAATAAAGTCGATGTATTTTATATAGTTAGCGCATTTTAACACGTAACATTGAGATTGGCAAAAGACGGCCAAATCAGCCAAAACCTCTATGATATTTAGGATCAATTTTTATGAGACGTGAAAAGTATTAAATGTCATATGCTCTATTGTCTCCTAATGCAGTCAGACCGTTTTGTATGGTTTGTCTGTGTTGTGCCTTAAGTTATTTTAACATACATAATGGCTCAATAATTAAGTGACTTAAATAAAATCACTACCGGAAATATAACACTTGTGAAACTACTAGACAAATTTAATTTATATATGTTTAACATCTTAAAAATTCAAAAAGAATTTAGTCCAAAATATTTTCATTTTTGGACTCCAGAAAAAAGCAAGAATAAATACACCACAATGAGAAATAAACATACACAGATTATACTTTCTTAATTTTGCAGCCCTCGAGTTATTGATGAAAATTTTAAGAAAGCTTTTATTTTAAAATTTAAATAAACTATTTTTCTGATTTTTAATTATTACAATTTTTTTGGTTTTTCAAACCATGGTTGGAAATTAAAAGGAATATGGGATACACATAGCCTAATTTTTACCAAACGGAGTTCACAAAATATAATTTCAGGAGACCTGTCCCACTCGTTAGGTGTGCGAAAAATATCTTTATTATAATAACCGGTCGACATTTTCTTGTTGATCTATAATTTGAGATAAACTTCACCCGAAAATGATTAGAGTTTTCTAAATAGAAATTTAAGACGTGGACAGAAAAATTAATTGTGAATGTTTAAAACTCATAATTCTTACTAGGATATGAAACGCAATGCATAATAATAGGATATGGCACAGTAAAGAAATATTTAGACAAAAAAAGTTTACTCATTCTTAGAATATTTGTCTAAATACCCTGTATCAAAAAAAAAATTACATTTTTCTTTTTTTAAAAAATTAACTTCTAATTAAAATTGTGCAGATGAAAGGATAATTTAAATAAAACGTAGGTACTTCCTTATTTGAAAATTTAATACCGAAAATATTGAGCTTAATGATTAAAGTACAAGATTGTTGAGACCAATGTACATTTTCTTTTCTTATTTGAAAATTTAATACCGAAAATGTTGAGCTTAATGATTAAAGTATAAGATTGTTGAGACCAATGTACATTTTATTTTCTCATTTGAAAATTTAATACAGAAAATATTGAGCTTAATGATTAAAGTACAAGATTCTTGAGCCCAATGTACATTTTATTTTTTAAAATCATTTTCACATAAACTATCGCACGTGAATATTTAATTAAACGTATTTAAATACATTTTACATTTTGTGATATTAATCGTACGTAAAATAGCTCGCTATGCTGCCGACAAGAAGCGATAAAAAACGATAATTTATTTAGGAAATTCCTGTATTTTTCAATCACACGTGCTTGAAAGAGTCGATGCTATATGGTAGATTTTATGCCAACGCACAGATGCTAAAAAGTCATTGACTATCTTTTGCACATACTTTCCTTCAATTTGAAAAAGATTGAAGCAATTTTATTCTAATTTTCTTTTATATATTAAGGATTTTTATTCATTATTGAGCATAATATTCGGTAGTGGACGGTTTTTAACGTAAATATAAATTGACCTTAAATTGAGAGTATTTCAGAACAAACCAAATGAGAACTTCTTATACTGTCAGTAAAAGTATATAATTGTTTATACTCCTTTTACTGGTAATTATTGTATATTGTTTATTTTTACTGTATAAAATATTAAACGATTTTAAATTAGCGTCCATGAATGCTAGTGATATGAGCTATATATATATATATATATATATACACACACAAAGGCTTAAAATATTTTTTTAATATAACTTACTTTACATTATGTTTATGAAAATTCTTGGGACAACTTACTAACAGAAAAAGAATATTTTGCATTTTTTTTATTTTTGGAGATTCCATTTTATGACATTATACCGTAGAATAATATCAAAGTTATTCTCTCCCGAAATTCAATTATTTGGAACTTATGTTTCATTCATAGAAATGTCGAAAATCATGTTATTATAACTTAAATAACAGGAAAAATTAAATAACAGGAAAAAGTCGCTGAAAGGATAAATGATGTGATTGTTCAACACGAGATGACAGTCCTGTACATGCATTACTATGGAGATAGTATATTTTAACAGTTCACGTTGTGAATATTGTTATTGAAATTTTATTGTTGCTTTAGAATTAGGTTCGAATCTAGTTGAATAAATTATCTTTAGTATTATTATTACAAAATTGAAGTCGTTATTATACGAACGATGTAATTAATAATATGAAGTCTAATGGAAATAAAGTCGCCTAACTTGTGTAATATCTTGAAAGCAGTACAGTTAGTAGACCGAAAGGTTAGCGTGCTCTGTTGCGTGGATAGTTAGATTCTTTGCTTTACACTACACGAGTACGACGGGTTGTTTGATATCATTATATTAAATGGATACAACAAAATAATGTGTCTTTCAAATTGGCTACTTGTCATACGATTTATGCTCCTTAGTGGAATTAAACTTTTAGCAGTTTTGTAATTACAATAAAAGATTCAGATATATCAGTGTTCATACTTTACGAAACGTTACTTTTTTTTTTAATTAAGTCCTTTAAAAGGATACTCTTTATTGAAGTTTCTTCAAATATTTATAATATTGTAACATGCGCAATATTATTCTTGTCGTTAGATTACATATTTGCCTTCAAAACGTTTAAATTTCCCATGTTTTAAATTTGTATTATTCGTAATCTTATAGTTTTCAATTACCAACAGCATATATTTTTTTTTAATTCTTAATTTTTCTGCTTTCAATAAATCCTTTCTTTACAACTTGTAATATTGGCGGAGTCTGCCCATTTCTATACATTAAAAAATCCATAAAACGTTAGTATTCAAGATATTCTGAAATATTTATGTTCTGTATTTATCAACTTTTTATATAGATTTTAAACACTAGAAAGCATTTTTATTTTGAAACGTAAAACTCGTTGTTTGAGCAATATTTAAATAATATAGTATGAAACATATTTAAACGAGTTGTACATTACCCAAAAACAAAGGATTGTTTATGCTTACTGAAAGTTGTACTTTTTTTGTTTACTATTACGTTATTTATTTTACTATTTTACTTCATCTGATTTTTTTGTACATTTTCAACTAAGATATTTTAAAAATAAGAAAGCATACACAATTAGAACCAAAATGTATTTTTTATCAGAATAAATGGAAATTTTAAGACGTTATTGCCTTTTAATAAAAATTATTAAAATCCATCGATCAATGTAACCATACTGGCTAAATCTGCAAAACCATTTGCACTAAGGAAAGTCGCGAGTTACGATTTGAGTGAAGATATTTCCATGGTTAATGTCTGGCAGCCTCGAAAATTGGCACAAACGGAAACAAATATATAATCTCTGTCACTTACAATGGTAAAAAGACATTTGACGGACGCTAATTTATTTGGAAGTGTTGCTGTAGAGTAACCATTTTTATGATCATAAAACAAAATGAACCGATCTCAAGCATCGATATTTCACTAAAGAAAATTTTAAAAAGTGGTTTGGACTTCCGAATCCCTATATTTTAGATTCGAAAAGGAGAAATTATCTGATATTTTGCTCTGAAGGAAGATTTGACTAAAATAGTTTTGGTGTCAACTGCCAAAGGTTTAAAAAAGAGTTATTACATGAGATGTAGGTCCAAAGAAAAACCTTTTAATAGTTTGCACCAAAGCTCTTAGTAACAACTAAGAGGTGTGGTGCCACTTGTTAAAAGATTCAAAAAGGAGAAATTAACTGACATATAGCGCCAAACAAAAAGTGTTTCTGTCAAAAGGTTTCAAAAGTAAAAATGAACCGAAAAGTAGGAGCGAGTAAAAGATGTTACCAGAATGTGTGGCGCTATCTATCGAAAGATTTAAAAAGAAGAAATTAATTGAGATTTAGTGCAGAAGAAAAGATGTTAACGTAATGTGCGGGGCCGAATAGTAGAAAGGGTCAAAAGGAGATTAACTGAGAAGTAGCGCTGAAAAACAATTTACCAGAATGTGTGGCGCTAACGATGGAAAGGTTTAAAAAGAAGAAATTAATTGAGGTTTAGCGCCGACGAAAGGATCGCCTCATAATGTATGGAGACAATTGTCTTAAGACTCAAGAGGGAAAATTAAAAGAGAAGTAGCGCCGAAAAAGATATTACCAGAAGGTGTGACGCTAACGTTTTAAAGGTTCAAAGAGAAGAAATTAATTGAGATTTAGCACCGACGAAAAAAACGTTCCCATAATGTATGGGAAGCATTGTCGAAAGATTCAAAAGGGGAAATTAAATGAGAAGTAGCGCCAAACAAAGAAGTTACGAAATTATGTGGTAGATGGCTATGGATCCATTAAATTTGTAGTAATTTCTTGGGTCATGGAATAGAATATTTGGTGTGAATCGACGCTATAAGGAACGAAAAATAATATACAAAAGTTTGCGGCTGGATATCACTCCTTCCGGAAATAAGATTAAGTATTAACTTTCCAGCATTATGATGATCCAAAATATGAATTAAATTTATGCAGCAGATATTTAATTAAAAAATAGGCAGAACGTTTATTACGAAATATAATTTGGTCAACTTTTGTAGAAGATTTACATAGTAATGTTCATAAATAGTCTTCCTCCTTCGAAAAGATGACACGCCGAAGGCTTAATATAAAAATTTGAAGAGCATTCCTCAAATTAATTGTTCGTTTGACATGATTAGTGAAAAATATAACAGAATGTAATAAGAACTTATTGCGATGAATCTTGTCAAACAAATTATTCTTAGCAATAAATTCAAAGCAATAAATTCTTACAGAAAAATTTAAGCAATTATTAATTTATATTACTTCTACTTATGTTTTTTGAAACTTAATAGTGCATTGTATGACGACTCAATTAATTTAATTACACCTATTTTCATCTTTCGATGTTGTTTTCATATTCTCAATATAGTTAAAATGAATTCAAAGTTTTGTACGGCTGTGTGTATGTGTGTGTGCATGTGTGGGCGTGCGAGTATGCGTGCATGTTGCGTGTTTACATGTTACTGCATTTATTTTTGTCGACTAAGATACAAGTTTCAATAATGTGCTGGATTCTCCATCGTTACAAGTGTATTGGTTTACCTTTTCGTAAATTACGGATATTTTTGAAAGTCATCATTTTTTAAGTCATCATTTACTCGTAATTTTTTAGTTCTTTTCTAATACCATACCACTTGTATGGGTCAATAACAATAATCGATTGGTATGTTCATGTGTCAATATTTTTATGTTTATCCCTATTTAGGAGTTGTTTAAAGTACACTTGTACAAATAACTATCACTCTACAATTTACATAGCTAGCCATATGTAAAATATATTAGAATGGTGGGGCATATGCGTGCCGAATCCTCTTTACCTTTTCCATACTTGCTCGTCATTATAAATTATTGATCAACTAAAATCGAACATTGCATATTATTTTAAGGTTATAAAACGGTATAGTAACCTTATTCTCGTTGCCATTCGACTATGAAATAAACGGGCAAGAAATTTATTCTTAAGTATATTTTCTCATTTCAAGTTACTCATATGTTGTTCGAGCTCATATGTTTAATATATTTTGAAATTTATAATTATAATCATATCTATGTTGACATTTAAGCTTGATAACGGAAATCTCGATTAAAATTTAATACTGCCCAAATAACTGCAAAAAGCCCAAAATAAAAACGATCGAGATTCATTTATATTTTAAGTGTTGGAATTCATTTCTTTCTGGGATAGATTTTCTTTATAGTTTGATAATTTTGTCAATAATTCAAAAATGAACCATCATCAGAGTCACTGACATCGAATCTCGTTGAAAATAACTGTGCCGGGTTCCAGGTCAAATATCAAATTTCTCCTATAATTTTTTCATCTAATTTTAGTAAGTAAAACAAGAACATTGATGAGAATAAAAATAATTTAAATTGTGTTACGTCTACAACATATTTGCTGCAAAAATATTATATTTAGAAAAATTATTTAAAATTGGTATTTTTCCCACTTTTCAATAATTGCCATCCTCCCTAGAAGATATTTCTATTAGTTTAAAATCGATATAACACAAAGAAACAGTCGCAAAATTTAAATATGATTAGTTTTATAATCATTTAGCCTGAAAGTGATAATGAAATATATAATAAACATATGGCGCTTGTTTCTCATACTCTTGGACTTGTCGCGGGCCATAGTCGTGATCTTATGACACATATTCGTTTACTATATATTATACAGTTTAGTAGTCAGATGCAGTTTTGTGTATTATTAAGGATGTTTGAGAGACTACTCATTATATTATGCTTAAAATATATCAAAAAACATTCGTTCCTCAGATATCATTTTTTGTACTCGAAACATGCATATGAGAGCTTGTGAAGAAAAATTTTTTGTCATGCTTTCGTACCGAACTGGTTTATGCTATAACTTTACTTTCAATCCTCTCCGGTTTCCCATTATTGCATGATACAGATTTTCTAAATCGTTTCCATGAGAAAATACTTGATTATATCCTGTTTGCAGTGAAAAAAAAATTAAAAAATCTTATTTTGTTCCATTTTTCTCACTTTTGGTAACGTACTACACGTTAAGTGCAATTACATAATAAATAAATAAATACTCTCATTATTAATTTAATTTAAAATAATTGAAAGTAAAATTATGGCATAAACCAGTTCGGTATGAAAGCATGGCAAATAGTCTTCCTTCATAAGGTCTCATATATATACAAAGAATGATATCTGAGGAACGAATATCTATTGCTCAAGTAAATTAATTTAGTAATTAACCAATTTGAAAAAGTATTTTAACCTAACTTTACCTTTTGTTTCTTCGATATTTAATAAAACAATGATATTTTTAGCTTATTAATCAACTTTTCTCAAGAAAATAAAGAAAGGAAAATATGTGAGTTAAGAAGGATCGTTGAACATAAATGAATGTAGAGGGTCAATACTGAATTCAAATATAATTTTGCTCTCTATCCATAAAGTCATGTCGATGAACAATGACGATTAAGCAGTTTATTCCTCCATTTTTACGTTATGATACTTTCCATTCCTTCAGGATTATCTATCCTTTGTTTTATATATATATATATATATATATATATATATATATATATACACCCGAACCAAGTCAGGTAACAGTCAAAATTGTCCGTTCAAGATGTGATTTTTTTCATAATTTTCTTACGCACTAATATATAAAAGCATACAGTACTTGCAGCAAATCAATAATATTTCTGAAATGAAAAATAATATTAATACTCATCCGTGTTAGTTACTTGTATAAACGTAGGTTTATAAGCTGTTATACACACTATGTATTTGAAAAATAATTTACTCTTACTTGTTCCGTTTTTCTAGTTAAATGCTACTCTTTCTTCACACACTTTTCTTCAATACATCTGTAATAATAACAATAACGTCTACGTGAGTATTTTCATTTGACATTTCCGTCATTTTTCTTAAATATGGTCGATATTTTCTTATCACAACTTTTCCCTTTATTGGTGATAGGATAGTGTTTTTCGTACACGCATATCTGTTGATCTATTTATATATCTGTTCGTGTTCTAGATTACAACAATGAAAATAAATTTTACTATTCTTTGCAAAGCAACACAGGGATGTTTAATAATGTAACTATTTTCGCTTAGCATAACATAATTCGCAATTCAACTTTAATATATTGTTACTAATAGTTCAAAGGAATGATTGTATAATTTACAAACAAAAATATGAGCGTTTCGCCAAATGGTAAATATTTTAACAAACATATGTTAAAATATCATGGTGATTGGATAAGTGAAAAATTACGTGTTTGTGCAAATAATAAAAAAATACTCAGTTTTATTAATTATGTTAATTTCGCAGAAATAACACTCTCATATGAGTAGATAAACACTCAGGACCAAATTGGAATATGTTTTCAGCGTAAAGAATTATTTGCGCAAATATTAGAATGGACATATTTTATAATGGGTCCATATTTTTCTACTTGGAGATTGTGGTTTATATAATTTTTAATTAGACTAAGGTGAAATATATTACGAAAATATGCGTTGAAATGTAGAAACAGCGCTTTATAACTCATTTTCACTATCATTTGCGTTTTTTTTCAATATAAAAAAACCGCTTACATTTTCATCTGTATGTGCAAAATATTTAAGATTATAAAAAACGTAAGAAATTCGGGTCATTCTATTATTATTATTCTAGTACACACATACACACACGTACACACATGTGTGTATATATATATATATATATATATATTAATTTGTAGAATATTGCAATTTTCTACAAGAAACAGTCGTATATTATATATGTTTTAATCTAATAGCCAACTCAATTTTTTTTTCAACTACAAGGGTCAGTCACTACAATTTTGCTCATGTTCACAAATTAAAGTTATAAATCAAAGAAGAAACATGCAAACTTTCTATGAAAAGATTTTTCTGTGATTATGACGTACTTTTTAAAAATCCCAGTCGAGGATAAAAATTTTTCAGCGATTTTTAGAGAATTTCATATAGTTCCAAATTTGTCACTTCAATAACAACTTTTTACCTTTATTTCTCTTCCAAACCGAAAAGTATTATTTTTTTCTTTTTGTTTTATTAATTGATTCATAATATATATCTCATCTTATTTAAATAATTTATATATAATAAATTATGGAAGTAAGATGAAATATATATTTAATGTTATTTCCATTTTGTTTTAAATAGAGAGATTATATACCTTGCCTTTATAAAGGATTCAATAACAAGGCTTCTTGCCTGATTCCATGGCTTCCATCATTAAAATTCGTTTGACCTTGACAAAAAAGCGACGTGAAAATGACGATGACTAATCCATATTTGAAAATATAAAAAAATCTTTCATAAAATTCATTAATAAATTTCAACGCTTTTTTACCAATATTTGGAATTAAGAGTGGTAGTTGATGTTTATGATTTCATTAGATTTTCATTTCTAAAGATGTATATCCTTAGAATTTCGTCCATTCACCCTTTTTCATTAAATTTTGTAGGTAATAGACTATTACCAATAATTTAACATGGAAGATGGATATAAATATAAAAATTAATAGATATTAACTAATTAGAGAAGTCTTCTTTAGTGCGCCATTCGAGCCCTAATTTTTTTATATTAGATGTAAGATACTGAAAATTATATTTTCAATATGTTAGAAGGCGAAGCTTTCACACATCCCACAAATTATATGTTTCGTCGGATCGTATTACATTTCAAAATAAATTTACAGACGTGCAGTAAAATGTGACATATTAATCATTCAACTCGATATAATTTTTGAGAAGAAAAATATTTTTCTCAATAAAACAACAAACGAATTATTACTACTGAATATGATATCAACATATTAATATATTTCTAACATGTCAGCACGTGTAAAAACCACTTGTTAAAAAAACATTCATCTTGCCGTAAGTATTTCTGTCACTACAAGTAGGAATTGATATGATATAAAAGATACAATAAACACAAAATAGTTAGATACAATAAACACAAAATATTTTTTAGTCCAGAATAGGTTAATAATATTAAACTCTTAGCTTCTATAAAAATACTGGCTGTCGTATTATTGCATATGACAGCCAGTATTTAATACAACTAAAATTATTTAATGTAGTTATCTATATTAACAATTCAAAGTAATGAAATGAACGAGTATTTAAAATATTATAGCAATTAGACGAAAAGGTACTCGGGTACAATTTTATAATAAAATATGAATACGCGAGAGGATATTTCATGAGCTAGTTACTTGTATGTCGTGTATTATAATGTAAAATATTAATAAGGAAAACTGAATTTATTGGAGATTTATATAATGAAGCAAAGTATAACCGAATTTCGAATGAATGCTAAAACCACCGTATTCGGTATCACAAATTCAAATTCCAGTTAGAGGTAAAAAATGGGATATTTATTTAAAACGGTGTTCATTGATATTTATTTATAAAGAAAATGCTAAAACCTTACTTTTCATCATGAAAAGTATAATAAACCAAAGTATTTAAATAATATATAAGTTTAATATTATAAAGTAATAATAAATATTATAAAGTATTTAAAGTATAATAAACCTATAATATATTTTACAAAAAGTAATAAATTATTCACCAATATACTACAACTCTACAGTATTATGTATGTTCAAACAAGATACACATTCGCTTACGGAAAATGGTTTACCTTACTTATCATCATTGCTCTAAGATGGAAACAGTTTTTTCAGAACTGGGATGATTTCGGAGTTAAACATTTGTCAGTTCTAATGACTATGTAAAATTATTTGAATCCTTTCTCCACGTGTATAGGTATAGTATTTAAGGGAGATTGACCCTTTTGATATGTCGAAGATGAATATGACTACAATTGTAATAAACATAAAGGAAGATAATATAATTAATTGCTTTAAACGGATAATAGCTGACGTAATTAATTTAAACAAATCTGACAAAAATGTTTCTAAACAAAATTTTCATCACACTGAAGCAATGTGTAAATCATGTTAATAAAAATTGTCACAATTTTAATACTAAATCAAACAAACTCTTATTACGTCACAAATATGGTTAGACAATTAGGCGTCAAGAGTAGTAGATTTATCCGAGTTATAACAGAGGAGAATAACCTCATGAATCTGAGCTATCAAACAACGTAACTAAAGCAATAAGCTTAATGCGTCAGTCATGTTCCTCTACTGTACGAGCACGAGTAATTTCTAGTGCACGGAAAAATATTGAGTTTTCTGCTTTTACCTCTGGAAATATTTTCCATTATAACAAACAACAAGCAATACCATCATGAACGAATTCGAATAAACTACAATAACTCCGGTTCGAACCCAGTTAGTTTTTTTTAGGACGCAGGTTTAAAATTTTCGGTTGTGTAACTGGTTCGTCTCTTTTCAGATTATATATAGCTTTGTAAAGACTCATATACACGTGTATCCTTGCATACCTACACTCCAATGTGATTCGTGTCTATCCACTGATATTTTCTTTGAAAGTAAGGGAAAAATTACTTTAATTGACTCTATCTTAATTTCATTTTAGCTGAAAGTATAAATAGTCTAGTGATCACATATAGTAGTTTCGAATATGAATAATGTTTCAAAAAAATATAAAAAAGAAGACGATGTGCTATCTAGATTACTAAAAACGGGTAGGCTGTATCAGGGACGCAGCCGCAGTGGAGTACCTGAAACATCTTGAGCGTACTAGACAGTGTGTAATATAATAAGTCTAACACTATCCCTGTGGAGACAAACACGTTCCACCGAGGTCAAAGCGGGTCGTCGAGGGCCGGAATCCCTCTTTCGCTATCCGAGCTCGCGTACTCCAGTTTTGTATGTTATGTACTACAGGCGTTGGTGCCATAGTGGAGCACTCGTCAAATATTTGCAAAAAACGTCACTTTTTGAAAATTCGACAACTTCTATTGGTCACACGTATAAATTTTATGTATTACACATATCATAATGTTGTGAGTTCTGTCAAATGCGACCACTCCCGCTCGAATCTATCAATGTACTACTGAGTAATCACTAATTAAACACAGCGCGCGATGGTAAATTTACTTTCAAATGAGTCGTGCTGAACGCGATTGCAGCTCCATTTACGCCAGACACATAATGCACTACCAAGTAATGGGTTCTATCCTCTAAATTATGGAACTAATAATGCCGGTAGGTGCTATACTGCCAAAGTTATAGGCGATCTTGCCACAACATATTTCGTTACGTATGGTTTTTGTAAATGACCCCCCCCCCCCTATGACCGAAATGAAAGACGTTTCAGGCCAAAAAAACTTGCAAAGTTCGAATAAAAATCGCGCTACAAAGATTCAGGCATTAATAAACATTTAAGTGTACGCAATATTTCTGTTAAGGTATTTGTAAAAAAAAAATTTTTCAGAACGTAAATATATTGCCTACCTATCTTTCAAAGGCTTAAAACATGATGCATATTTAAATGATATTAATTCTCACCACGTAACTATATAAATATATTATCTAGTACAAAATTATTTTTGCAGTTGATTTATGTCATTTATATGAAGTTTTCGTCAACTTTTTACGGACCCTTCTAGATTTTATAAGTTGGTTGATTATTACTTGAAAACTAGTGGAGCCTACTTGGCTGTGGTCATTTTTCTTTTAATACCATTATATATACTACTATTGTGAATACTTTTCAGATATTCAGAAATATCGGTTTAGCTGGTAAGGATCGAAACAAGTAGCTCTCACAAAAATAACCCTTTCAAAAATTAATATTTCCTAAATGGATTCCCGTATCGAAAAAAATATCGTGACATACCCCCGATATTTTTAGAGACCTGTTTAACAATGTCCTATACAATGGGGTACAATGAGGTACAGACGAAAGATGGATATGGAAAAACTATGAGGGTATATTTATATATATATATATATATATATATATATATATATATATATATATATATATATATATGTATATGTATATATATACTTTTGTTTTTATAAATATTGTAAATATCGTATTGAGTATCATACTCTTAATAAATATTATCCGACTTTCAATCGAATATTATAACTTACCCTGTATTCGAAAAAATGATGACATGTTTACCGTTATGAACGTGCGTATATAAAAAAGAGACGTATTTTTACAAGCAACCAGAAACACGAAGCGCCCAACGGCCTACAGCCAGCTAACAACATTACCCCAGTCCCATTCCCTTACTAGACCCACGAATATTAGCGAAGATAACAGGCGCGGGCCAGCCGCAGACGGCGCCCGCACGTGTCCGACACGTGCCGCTGGGGATTATTGTAGCGGGCGAACGGCGCGCCGCTCTGCTCTGCAGGGTTGAGTCAGGATTTATACGAATGAAACGGAGTGGACACATAATTTTTAGACGATATCGTTTATATGCCGTGTATATTGAGTTGCATGCCTACCTGATCGTATGGTCTCCAAAATTTCGTCATTATTTGATCCCATTATTATTTGTACTTTTGCGAATTGACGATTTTTTGACACAATATAATCGAAATAGTTCTTGAGGAAAAAATAAATTAAATGTTGCCAAAATTAATTAAACCAAAAAGTACGTTTTGTTATCACAGTGATATTCGAATACAAAATAATAGTCTGTTAATAATAAAAAAAATAGATATATATATATATATATATATATATATATATATACACACACACACACACATATATATTTACATATATATATATATATGTATATATATATATATATATATATATATATATATATATATATATATATAAATATATATATATGATTTAGCGTAAGTTATTTCTAGTAAACCTTGTTAATATAAGAATAAAAAAAAATTCAATATTGTACGTTCATTCAATCATCAATATTAGTTAAAATCCCTTCTCTAGCATCTGATCTGGACATGGAAAAAAGGAGTTTTTAATTGTTATATTATGAAATTATATCGTAGTACATATTTGGAAATTCTACTTGTTAAATAAAATTTAAATGTGCACAATTTGAAACGTCAAAAAAGATTTCCCAAAGTACTAAAAATTTACTTATATTTTTATCTTTATATTTTTAATCTAACATTTGAATTTTCAATACACATTTCATTTTAATTTTAATGGATTTCTTACTTGAAAGATTATAAGAAAAGGCATTTAGTATTATGGTAAGATCGGTCTGTCAAACCACGTATAAACTTTTATATAGTAAGCCAAACCAATAAATTATCGTTGTTGGTTGCGCAATTTAAAGAAAGAACTTTGAATTTTTGTTGTTTGTGTGAGATTAAGGATAAATTTACTACAAATAGTAAATGTATCCCTAATCTCTCACCTACCTCTCGTTTATAAAGCGAAGAAATAAATATTAAGAGCTCATTAATACAAATATAATATGAATAAAATATTCTCATTTACTTTTAATAAACTTTAAAAACTTTGTACTTTTGTTACCAATACCATATTGAGCTGTGCGCTTACCTGATCGTTACCATTCATGTTTTTAGATACCCTAAAATATCCATATTTTGTAAATAAATTTTAAAAAAATTGGTTGAATTTTAGGGCCGCATTAAATAAATTAGAAATTAGATGCATGCTGCATGAGACAATACTCTATCATTCTTTAATCCGATATTTGAATATGCATCATCCATTATTTTTAGATTAGTTAATGTCTACACAAAGCGTAACGATTGCGCTAATTAACCATCAAAATGTATGAACGCACTTCGTTTATTATGTAAGTACATACGAGTACAGCCCCTCGAGAAGGCGTGTGTTTTTAGCAATAATTAATGCTATGCTGCGATATTTTTTTCAGTAATTATGCGTGGGGGCAAATATCACTATGCAAAATTTAATTATATTTATGAAACTTTTGCAAAATGATTATAAATATCCAAAAGAAAATTTTTAACGTACGACCCCTATAATCACTTACAAAATCACTTTAAATTAATTTTTATATTATGTAACTATCCAATAAATATCCAAATGAAACTCGTGAAACTGGCCAATTACTTGTGGAACTGGCCAATTACTTGTGGAACTGGCCAATAACTTGTGGAAACGCCATAAAACGACGTATAATACTAAATTTCTTAAAATTCTAATGTAATTTATTCGAAATAATTTCAAAGGAAAATTTTAATCAAATACTAGCATTTAAAATTTATTCAGATCTTTCAAACATATGGTTGGGAAATTGGAAAAAGTGTACGTTACTTTAAAGCTTGTTATTTCGCAAACAAAGATTAAAAATTAAAAGTTCCTAATGCAGCCTAATTTTAATTTTAAAACACTTATCCAATGATTTCACGCTTGGTGTTATACGCAAAAACAGTTTTTCCCTTTATATTTTTTATACACATACATGATGATAACTCCATTTTTTTGTTACAAATATTTTGTTACATATTAATTTAAGTCTCCACATAAAGCATCTATTTGATAAATTTTATTCACATAGGTCTAAAATTGTAGAAAATCTAAAGTTATGACGGATAAAAAAAAAGATGAAAAGAACATGAAAAAAATGTTAGTGCCCCTTTTCTCCTCTAAAGAAAAAGACCATGTTAACAATCTATATACGAGAGTAACAGGAATAAATAAAGTAAAATTCCGAGTATTTAATAAAATAATTCGTTCAAAAAGACGCCATCCTCTAAATCCCATCCATACATCTACGTCCATACACGCAAAGAAGCCTTCTTTACCAATTAACGTAATACACTTTTAAAGACTTTGCTTCGTTAATGTTGTTCGGAGATAACAACATGATATCGTGACCCGCGCCCCATGTGGAAGTATAAGTCATAAACGCGAGAGTAATAATACTTTAAGCTTGCCCTCAAATATGATACCTGTGCGAGTAAAATTTCTCGTAGCAACTTTCTTTAAGGAAAAACAATAACTCCTCAAAGCTAAAATACGGCTAAAAACAACAAAGCTCTTAAATGAATATAATCTTTGTAACTTGATACTGAAGTCAAAATGTTTTAATACGAAATCTCTCGGGCGGAAAAGTTTTGTCATTGAAGTTGTGTCAGGGGGCAGATAAATACATTATGTGTCCTCGCGTACGGAATCCTAAGATTTGTAAACTTTCTCTGGCGTATTTACGCAATGTGTCCCACAAGTGTTAACAACATTAGCAAAGGTTGCTCAAATTTTATCTCGACTCTGTGAGAGTTGGCAAGGGCTAAGAGCGAACTCTTGACTTACACAGTTCGTAATTAAAACCATTGTTTATTAAATTGTATACGTGCTCCCGCGAAGGTGTTATGGGGTAAGATGGAATGTAAATACGTTTGGGGGTTACTGAAGACGCGCTTCGATGTATGCTGAAGAGATATTCCAAAGGATTTTTCTTAAGATTAATGTATACGTAATTTGTTAAAAAATTATTTGTTAGTCGACAAGGATGAAAATGGAAAATTTTGCTATCTCTAAGTAATTATCAACAACGACTCGTTTTGTTTTAATGTGCAATTTTCCATCCACAAGCAATTTTGTTCATACACAATTTTGATGGCATTATCTTTGATTTAAATCTACTAAAATTAATAGAGAAATTCGAGAAAAATTAACAAATCTCTGATGTATGTTACCTGTAAAAGAAAGAAACGCTATTAATTTTTCATGGAAATACATTCCTCAATTATTATGTTCTTATACATCAACTACTTTTAAACCAGGACAGTAAAGTTCTTGCTTTTTAGGAACAAATGTTACAAATGGCCCACATTGTTTAAAATTGATTTTCATATACAAGTTTTTTCCTTTCTATTAACAAAAAAATCAACATTAGTACAGCTTTTCAATCGGCGCAATTAGATATTTCAGTTTAAAAAAGAAATATGTCAAGCATGAATAGAACCCGCGCTACGAAGATCCGTGTACATTTAGGTATTTATAAACATTTAACTTATAAACAGTTTATATGCTTAAACTATATAAAATGTTAAAGACACTAATTTTAGTGCACAGGCTTAAAGTGCACAGATTTAAAGACACTAATTTTAGTGCACAGACTTAACGTGCACAGATTTAAAGACACTAATTTTAAAAATGTATCATTCCATAAAGAATAAGAAATCATTGATTTTTGGATTTTTTCCTGTACTTGTACTGTAAGGCAAGAGGCCTTTATGACGACTTTCAAAATTGTAAGTTAATCGGTAATATCCGACAGGTTTTGATGATCAGAGAATTAAACTATTGCCTGAAAAAAACATTACGTTTACACTATATTACCATATTTTTTATCGCGTGAACTAAAAAACTTAAATTTTTTACAGCAATGTAAAACTAGTCTTATTATATGTAATTTATTTCAACTTGATATCTCAAGCTTTTTCTAGGAAAAGCGTTTTGAACAACAGACGGACTGACGGACAAGAAGGGATTCTATAAAGGTTCCATTTCCTTTCATTTTGAGGGACAGAACGCTAAAATGAAAATGGTTTAGGCACGCTTTAATAAAAGAAATTTAATAAAGAATATAAAACAGTATTTTCATTCAATGTAAAAAATTTTAAATAATGAAATTCTATAAATAGACAAAATAAATAAAAGAATAATCTCATTTTCCCAAACTACTCCTCTCTGGTAGGACCACCACAAAGGCGAAATGTAATGTGAAAACGTTCATTGGGGCTGGGCCGAAACTCGGGGGCGTTCACTGGTAATTTTTCACGTCACCACTCGTCCGATAACAAGCCCGACTGACCGGTCAGGTGCAAGAATGATTTGTGTCGTCGCGTCCGCGTCGCTTCAAACATTTTCATGTCGTTAAATTGAGGGGAAAATTGTGATTAATGCCATCAGATTAGTGAATGGTCAGCTAGAGAAAGGGTGGTCATCGTTTAAATTGTTGACCTAATTTGTATTAATTGATGTCGTTATTCATTTACTAAGCCGCGACTGTAACGTGACCTAATGCTCTTTGATGAACTTCTAGTAATTGACCCGTTAGGGCAGTAAAGTTTTATTCGGGGCTCTTTTGGGGAGGCAATTTAATTTTATGACTATAATGATAAGTCCATTTGTCTCTACTTCGAGTTTTTAAGTCTAATTTACATATTCTTAAAGAAATTCGGTAATTTCATTTGAGATTTTCAAAATGTTCACCTATTCTAAATAATCTCATAATTTAAAGCTAAGTTGAACATAAATGTTTATTAATATTTTTCAGAATTTTCGTTAACGTATCTCCGATTTCAATGTTTAAAAAGTAATTAAAAACATGACATGCTTGTTATGCTTCTTTGGAAGCATAGCTGCATAGTACTAAAACAATTGTAGATTTTATTACCTATCACTATTAATAGAATCAATATTTGTACGTGGGAATTAAATAGTGACACGATCGTATCACAACTCATATTTAAGCCGCAATTTCTAATAAGAGTAAAGTGTGAAAATATTTCATTACGAATCATTATTAAGAAACTTAATTATTTCCCTAAGTGGTGTAAGTAAAACTAATTAAAAAAACTTAATTAAATGTGCAAGTTTAATGTAAATAATTGAATTGAAATTATCTCCGTTTTAACAAAAAGTAGCATTTAAACCAAGGTCTCATGTTTATTATTTATAGCAAATTATTTCTGAAAGTTACGAACGAATGGACAGTTTTATTACTATTATTTTGAACAGTCATTATTACTGTTTTCGTTAGGTACCCTTGTTTATTGGGTAAAGTTAATTCTTAATATATTACCGCTTTCGTATGTAAGAAAATACAAAATAGGCATTGACATAGTAAACAAATTCGATCAAAGTTAACGTATTATCTTAAAATTTAAGAAACAAATGTAAGCTATAAGAATAATTGAACTGATTAAATACCTTTGTAAATAAAACTGAATAAACAATTTAAAACTTCTAAAAAAAATTGTATTTTATTTAAACAAAAACTCTCTATAACGAAAGACTCAATCCCTTGAGTTTCATTATAAAGTGTTTCCACTGTATTTAAATGTAATTATTACGTATTCCCAGCGTAGCGAAGAAGTCTATAATACCTGGGTGGTCCATCAAGGAAAAAAGTATTGATTTCAAAATATTATTTGTGTTTGTGAATACATTTTATGACTGAAAACTTAGCTATACACCGTCCCTATACTTTCATTAAAATCAGTGTGCGTTTATCATTACGCCTGTAATTTACTGCACGATAATGTTTAGCCTAAATGCCTATGATCATTTTTACAAGGTAATATATACAAAAGTCGTTTTCGTGTCCCGCGTATTGAATAATGTGCAAACTTGAAAATCCAAGTATATAGGATAGAAGACTTATATATGAAATGAAACCGTTCTCTTGCAACCAAGTACATTATGCCATGTATAACTAAGTCATTTTAGATGTTTTTCAAGTAATGCATCGTAGGTAGAATACGCTGAATGGAACATCAGAAAAGGCATAAAAATAATATACAATTATCTCTTATATAATATCTATTATATATATATATATATATATATATATATATATATATATATGTATATATATATATATATATATATATATATATGTATGTATGTATATATATATATATATTTATTTATGTGTGTGTCTGTATACACTCTCTTATATACTAAAATATTTTTGATTTTCATATCATTATATAAAAGTTGTAACATTGGTACATATGAAGAACAAAATAAAATTTACAGCAACGATGAAGGAAAAGTGCTCTTTTATTAACCCTTTAATTTGGAATGAAACTATATTCAAAGTGACTAATTACGATGATACATTAATCATAGGAAAGTTTAACGTAGAATATAACATTATTTTCAGAAATATGGAACGATATTGTGTCTTGAATTCAATAAATATAGTATTATTAAAGTTTTACTACACGCAGGTTAACGTTGAACAAATTTCAAAGTATATAAATATTTTTCAGCACACGGATTGCGAAAATATCACCAAAATAAAAAACAAATGAATATATGTTTCTCTTCCTTTTTTATAATACTCATTGAGGTATGATTGCCTGCCATGTAGTTCGTAACTCGGTTAAAGAGGGTTTCATGGCTTAACGAAAATATTTAATATGTGTTCAATAATATATTATTATTGCAATTTAAGTTACATGTAATACATTATATAATAAAAATAATAATCAGTATATAAGAAAAAAATCATGCATTGCATCGATCTCAAAAAGTTTTTCAAAATGTTTTGGATTATATTAATTCTTCCATTTCGTTTTTTAAGATTTTAACAATAAATTCATAATAAACTACCCAAAAAATTTAAACAATAAATTCATAATAAACTACCCAAATAATTCATAATAAACTACCCAAAAAATATGAAAGTACTATCAGCAATAGTTACATAACATGAACATTAATTTCGTAAAATTCTAATAATATCGAACCCAATATACTTCAGAAACAAATCGTATACTCAACGCAATTTTTTTTTCGTGCTTATAATGTCACCCCATTGCATTAATGTTCAGAAAATGTTATTTAAAATTAAATACGTGAAAACGGGGAAAATAGTCACATCAGCTCTTCGATCATTTTTTCCAATTGTTACGCCAATGGCTCAACATTTCCAAAGTTGTTTTATAAAAATTCGTAATCCACTCTTTAGTACTTTTCATTTGATACCACAATAAATTTTCATATATTTTCTTCGATATTTCCAAAATAGCTGTTCAGGATTGCAGGTTTTGCCGAAATTGAACTTGAATCGAGGAATGACATAAGGAAAGTTCCAGTCATATGTTGGTAAATTCTGTTGAGTTTTATGGAAATATCTTATTACAAACGTCGATCGATCGGCTGTCTATATATGTGTGTGACATTTATGTACATTCGATTGACCTTGTTCTACACAAATGTAAAACTGGGTTTCGCTTAGTTTTATAATAAAACACAAAAAATTAAAAAAATCAAAATCATGAATTCCACTTTTAACACAACAATTATATACAATGAAGCAATAAGGCTTTTCCTATGAAAGATTAATTGATCGCTAAATGAGGAAAAGTAAAATATGATACGGAATTTATTAACTTTAAAAGTTTTCTCTCTTGTGAATTAGATTCTGGAAAATTTATTTCCCTTATTGAATACATGAATAAATTTATCTTTCGAAAGTTTGCATACCATTCGTTCGAGTTACGTAAAATATGTTTTCTTCCACCCAACTTTGCCTTTTTCTTAAAGCTAAAGAGATAAGTTCAAAAATACATTTCATTTCATAATAAACCTAATCCACAACGAGGGTTTTACCCGTACATTAGAATAATACAAAAGTTATATCATAACGTACAACATGAATAATATTAATTATGCACACTAATACGTTTGATAGAAGGGAATATGCCTGCTTTGTCGCAGGGCAAAGCACGTGACCGGTATCAGTTTTGAGCCCGCTTAGCATATCGGCTTTTCTTGGCATGTCCGACGACGGCAGCCGCTTTTTGTGGGAAATGCTGGCACAGTCTTATCTCTACGATGTATTGGGATTTGCAAGCCAAAGAAGAAAGAAAATGAACGCTGCAGAGAGTACGGAAATATGTAAAGTAAGACTATGGTGCTATACAAATTTACTGGAAAATTATTTGCAAAATGGATTCATAGAAAAGTGTCAGTTATCACGATTTTAACATTTGGAAAGCATTTTTATTTTGTTGATTTATATTCAAAAAGTAAGTTTTCACAAAAGAAAAAAAAACTAGAGGTTAATCTATTTCAACTAATCGCCGTTTCAAATCAATATGGTACATGTGTTTAAAGCAGTCGGAAAACCAAATTTAACATTTAATAGAAAAACATCTGCTAAATGCATCTTTTGACTTGCGTATTCATTAACTACACTTACGCATAGAGCTACTTCTTGCAGTGCGAAGTGACGGATACACGCGTTACTAAGCGTAGGTCGTAAAAATATGTTTTTCAAACTTGGATAAGCGAACGCACTGAGTTCGTTCCGCCTACATGATTGGTCAATTAGCATTGGCGACTATTGTAACCAACAAGCCAAACGTCAGCTGGTAATCAGTTATTGCGTTGTTTAATGTTTAGATTATCAGTGAAATATTATTTTCAAATTTTCCATTTTATTTTTACTTTAATATAAAATAATTATATCATATGACAAATTATAACAATGAACCTACTACTAAGTTACGTAACGTTGTAATTATTAAAGTTCCTTATGAAGTTAATAGAAAAAAATGCAATTATTGAGAACAAGGCGACGAATTTTCACAATATAGCGAAAAAGAAAAAGGCGTGGACATCTTTACCACTACCTTCAACTTTTAAAGTTTCACAACTTCAAGATCTGATTTTCATCTGAAAATATGTTGGGAGAATATGAAAAGCATAAGAAAAAAGGAGCTAGCGGTTGAGCGTGCAAACCATGTGAAAACTGGTGGTGGACCACCACTCTCGTCCCCGTCTGTTAATGTTATTTACAGTATCTGCCCTCACATTGATCTTTCAATACTAGGAACAATATATTCAAATACAGAAGGTAGGCAAATTGTAATATGTTTTGATTGATATTCCTATCTGCATGCATGGTAACAATACATAAGATAATCAGTTTAGTTAAGTTCACGTTGATTAGTGTTCTCATCTAAACATGTTTATATTTCCACTCATACTCTTATGGCTCTTTTTCCATATCTTTCTTGAGATAACCAGCAAACGATAATCATTACCAGAGATTATTTAAGATTTAATGTGATGGGTTGAGAGACTTCACGAATTAAATGTCTCAATATCGATAGCAAATATAAACCAGTTCACAAATAAATAAATAATTTATAAATCATACCAAAACCGGGATGCCTTGCATTAGATTCTTGCGTTTTATGAACTGCATTACGGGCTGGTTAATATAACAATATAAATTAATAGTTTCACTCGTCAATGAGTTACATCATTAATAAATCTAGAAAGAAATATACGTAAACTCTAAAATTTATTTACTTTTCAATAAATTTATTGAAAAAAAAATGATGCGATATCAAAAGGCGTACCCTTTTGATATCGCATCATTTTGTTCTCTAAGTATCTCAAAGACAAAGTTATTACAATAAAGTTGAATTTTTACGGACGCCTTAGTATGTGTCAAAACGAATATTAATTCAGAAATATCTACATTGGAGGCAGCTGGACCATCGACCATGGAAATAGCTTAAACACCGGATGCTGAGTCATCATAAAATATACTGGAGACGCTAAACTATCGGAAAATAAATTTATACTACACCAGCCAAAAATACAGGTTAGTTTAAATAGCATAAAAGGAGCTAACAATTTTATCTGTTACTCCATTTTTCTCGCGGCTTCACTCGTCTGAAAGTCTGACTTATTAGAAAATCGCACTAGACAGAATAATATCATTTGAAACTTTAACAAATAACCTCCCTCATTATAGAAATAGAACCCAAAAAGTTTTCGCTGCTATGTAATAAACACTACAATCATTTGTTGATACAAATGATTTATTGATATTAAATGATATCGAATGAATGACTTGAAGTTGTGAAGTATTTTTACTTAAACAATATAATTTATTTATAATTTTTCAAGTACATTAATATGCCGTACCATCCAAAAACAAATAGAGTTTGACCTCGTTCCACTTATCAAAAATGGCAGGCGTTCATATATTCCATTCATTTAAAAAATATGTCACAAAACTATATTTTTGCAAAAAAAATAAAAAGCTATTTGATTTACCTAAACTTGAGATATACAATTATCTCAAAGTGTAAGTAAAAAATACATCAACAAAATAATAGTAACAAAAAATTATCAAGTAGTAAACTTACATAAATATACATAAAATTTTAATATACTCATTAATTAAAAGTATATTTTTTTTAATATTTAAAATTATATTGTGATATAATCCTACACTTTAAGTAAAATGAATGTACGTTGCATTGTTAGTTCAAGCACTCCTCAATTTTAAAATTGTACGGCCACTATTATTTTAAAATTTCTTTTTTCTAGATACAAGTAAACTGAAGCCGGAGCATAATTAATGAAAGTAATAAAAGAATAGAAAAAAAGAAGTTGTCCTTCTCAAAAAAAGAGCGTTGGAGTTTCAAAGAAAAGTGAATAAAATTATAATCGATCAATTAGAACATAACAAAGAAAATAAGCAGATTTAATCAAAATAATATTAATTTCAAACAATAGTACATTTACAAAGATTTCTGGATTTTTTCTTTCTTTTAGTTAACGTACAAATTATAGACAGATAAAGGAAATACTTACTGAATTATTTATTATTTAGACTAAAGTGTCGAATGGCAAAAGCTTTTCTAAAAGCTAAACCTTCTTGTTTATTTTTAGTAATGTAAACAATATTGTTCACATCGTGTATCTGGGTCGAGCATATCATTTTCTTGACGTAGTCTGGAAATTTTAAATAAAATGGCCCTAGCAACAATGATATGGCATATAACAATGACATGAATAGCCATTTCAGTTTTAAGACAAGGAAATCTTCTTTTCCATACTCCACGAAAGTGTTTTTTATCACACAGTTTCAGTCTGATGTTGGAATGCACACTTAAAAATAATACAATTTAGTTATATCTGGGCTACCAAGGTTACTATATTTCTAAAACTACGTTATTTTAAAGCCACCTGTAGCATAATATCTCACAGCTACGATTAGCTGAAAAAGTGGAGGCACTGGCAGGCCACGATAATCATTCGTTACAAGCTTATCATAAAGCACTGAGTAGCACTTCAAGAACTGTATCCTTGCGAAATCGGTATCTTTTTCTAAATTCAAAATCACGATATATTCCTAGAGGGTTATCACTCTCGTATAACTCGCCAAAATAACCATCAAGGTTCTTGATCTAAATATTCTCCCACATGTCTATTAAATTCTTCGTCGCTTTCATTTGTTGACATATTTTTATTGCTTCGCGTTCACTAAAATATAACCATAGGATATTTTATGTTTTGACACTTCCAAGTAGCCGCGTAATGAAAGCTGTGAAATGACAGTGGTTATGCGTTGTTTATGAATTAAGAATAAGTATGGCGCATTGCAACCACAGACTCTATGCGCGCATATGGTATGGTTTATGAATACGGGTATTAGTCCCCACTACATACCTCCTGCCCGGAGCATTGTTGAGTATTTATAATTAGTAATGAAATGTGACACATAATATATATATATGTATATATATATATATATATATATATATATATATATATATATATATATATATATATATATATATATAAATGTACACAGTGACGAAAAATATTTCAAACATTAATCTATTTCTCATTAGTACAACAAAAACGAAGACGTACCTAGTTACCTCACGCGTAGTAATTACACAAATTCATAATGTATCTATGTATATCGATGAGTGTATTTGAAACTGGTTAATGAAATTTTTCTGAAAATATTATATATTAGCGAAATAAGCACGACAGAGATGAGGTGGAAATGGTGCAGGAGTAAGGACTTTTGCAAGCAACCTAAATATAGGCAGACACAAAAGAGAAGATGACGTTGCTGGTCGTCTCCCGTATATAAATCTTTCGATGTTATGTGTAATCGATATAAATTTACTTTGCTTTCTCAATTTGTTTAAAATATTTTAAATTTAGTTGTTTCGGTAGGTTTAATGTTGGGTTGCATAAATGTAATTTTAAGTGCTCTATTATATATATATATATATATATATATATACATATATATATATATATACATATATATATATATATATATATATATATATCCAACAGAATCCACATATATATACATATGGTAGATTCTCGTGGATCCAGAGAAATATATGTAAGCTATATTTTATCGTAATCAGCCAACGAAAATAAAAATGGCAATCTGGCTTTCCAATACAAAACGTACTAATTTTAAAGAGTTTACTTTTATATTTATTATTTTAGATGCCATTACGTGTATTAATTTTACAGGTTACTTAATAATATTTCCTAAAGGTCACACGCGAACGTAGTTGCGGGCCCAGTCAGTCTAAAGTGCTATTTGGTTCCTAGGGATCGTTGATATTATTATAATATCTTTCAAGTTATATATTCGGGCAACATTTTAAATTTTACGTAGTAAAAAGGTTAATATTTTCGATAATTTTTTTGATAACAAAAATTGAAAATGGTCGAGTTGACTTGCAGTAAATTACACAGTACTTAAAATGTAATTTTGAAGTTATACATCTTTAGGCGCGTTATGAAAACATGATGAGAGTGAAATTTTAAGATTCGTCACACAAAAGTTACAGTATGAAGTTGCAGCGGTTGCAGTCTCGAAACAAAAGCTATTGGCACCATCGTCGCCTCTGTTCACTGTTTTCATATTCATAGTATTTATCCACATGTTTCTAGTGTCTACATTCACACACGTGTTTTAGTTTCATATAAGTGCGATTTATATATGGGTTGATAATTATATTCAGTAGTGATTTAAATTCAATATTTTGATTAATATATTTACTATTCGTAAATATTAGTGAAAAAATTGTGTTTATAGACTTTTTCAAGTGCTCCAATATAATTGAGGTTATCTATCTGTATGTATTATTGAATGATGCCAAAGAAATATAACTTCTCACGCGTACATAAGTACACGCACCCTTTTTTTATTATTTTTAAAGATTGACATTGCTAGATTTTCCAATATATTTTAATAAAAATATATTTGATGAGAGTATGCATTAACCGATTCTACTTCCATCTATAAAAGAAATAATGAGGAAATAAAAGCCCATATTAATATTAATTTTACCCTAAACATACTTTTGGTAAACTTTAGTTGAAACCTTTACGCGATCTACCCTCGCATTTTTCCGGTAACTTTGGTACTACGTTCGTAAATATCGTGCTAATCTTAGGATTTATATTCCTACGCAAACACTGCTTTATTTTATTCCTCTACTTACTTTCCAACCGGCCTACTGCCAACGCATATCAGGGCTTACTTTATTCGACCTCATTAATCAAACTAATCGTAAAGAGAAACGGATTATGAAGAAAGCTCGTAAGTGTAAGTTAGTGATTACCAAATTAATGAGTACGAATTCATGCTAAAGGGAAATATGAAAGGGCCTAACGAGGTGGCCAAGGTGCTAATGTTTCAATTGCAGGAGACGTTTACGTCAGTTATTAACTTTAATTTGACCGTCAAATTTTGAAAGACTTTACTTAATTTCATTTAGTGCCATGAGAAAAAATTTCAATAGCAGGTATTGATCTTAAAGACAGATTTCACACTTTATTGCATCGGCTAAGACACCTATCAAAAATTACCCCTATTCAATTATTACTTATCATATTAATCTGTACCTACAATAAAATGTTCATGTTTCATGGCCTGGTGTGTCTATGCAACTTAAGATATGTATTTATAGTTGAAAACCCTTTTTCTTGACGAAAAATATTTTTTTATAATTTAATGTTTCTTCTTCTATCAATATTTAACGCAATACAACGATATAAATTACATTTTTTTTTAAATCCTACTTAATAACTCAGTACATAGTGCGAGTTTAATCAACACTTCGAAATTACTTTGTGTCTGCGACTTCTATTCTGTTGTATAATTTATTTAATTAACAGCGATGTAAATAGACGTCTAGTTTTGCAAGGAAAGTTTAGTTAATTCATTTGTATTCATAATCGACTTAATGTTTTTATAATTACCTTATACGATAATGTAATTAAAGTTAAGGACAAACTGTCTTTAGAATATTTACTTATTTATTCACCCTCAAGAAGACTTCTAAACTTTTGAGTATTGAAAAAAATCGCAAACTGAGGATAGAGTAAATTCGAGACGAAATATGTATTAATAAAGTTAGAATTAAAGTATCACGTACAGTTCAGTAGACCTAAATGTTATTGACGGTCCTTCTTTCATGATAATTTAAAATAAAATTGAAATATCTGTTGCAAACATTTTCCAGGGCATTTGTTTATTTATTTTACATGTCTCCTGCATTTTAATAACAGTGATATGCAAATATGACCTACGTTTTATAATTAAATAAAATTAAATTAATTAAAATAAAATTTATCCATTACATAATTTGCCATAATATTTTATTTTTAACTTTTCAAGACTCAATTAAAGTAAAAACTGTTAAACTGAAACAACACTTGGCTTTTTTGTTCAGTTTTTTGGGCAAAATGTTTAACAACTATTTTAAAGAAAGGTGAAAAATTATCTTTAATTTTTTTAAAAATAATTTTAAAAAATTACCTTAAAAATAATTAATTACAAAAAAGTACAATAAAATTAAGCGCCCATTCACCATTATCTTTAACTGAAATTTAGTTTGAGTTTCCTTCAATACACTCGTATATTAAGCAAACACTCGTGCAAATTTTTACTATATGATCATATATAATCGTTAAATTTGAAGAATGTGAATTCTATGATCGTATTAATATCTCCCTGCATTTTTTTTAATCCAAATATAGTTTACTATAAGATTTGCTCATGTGATAGCCATACTACACTTTATATTGTATTTTTCAAATTGGTATTAAAATTAATTGACATGAAATTATGATATTGCAATATTCTAAGTTATCCGTACGAAATAGAAATGCGATTGTTCCGCCGAAGAAAAAATACAAATTTTATGAGAGTTGCGATATGTAATACTATGTAATAAACAAAAAAATTTTCACGGAAAAAATAAGAAAGTGACAATTCACAAAAATTACGAAGTTCCAAAAAGATAAAAAATTATGTTCAACGAGATTTAATTGTAATATCATATTGCAAAAATTTTTGTTTTACTTGAAATTCTAAACTATTTATTTAAGAAGACGATTGAATATCTTTTTACTTTTTAAAGGACGTTATGGTTTCTATGATGAAACGCTTTTAATTAAAAGCCTTTTATTTTTTTAATTGTTTATTTTCGTTACCAATGTGCAAAATATCAGTTTTAATTAAGACATAAATTATATGAAAAATAAAAAAAAAATCAAAAATTTGAAATAAAAATTTTTCATGAAAACCCCATGACCATTTTTTAGAATATTTATATGGGTTATGAACACATAAAATAATAATTATTGAGAAAAAACTGTAACGATAAGTGGAAGAAACAAAGTTTTTTAATTAAATATTGTTTTCTTATACCCACGAAGCGATATCCACTGTTTTTTTTAATTTGTTGCATGTTACTATGTCCTAAAATATACATTTTCACGGTGCTATTTGGTACAAAAAATTAATTAGAATATTCAAACCGTCAGACTACATACATTAAATAAAATATCATTCTTAAAAGGGGAAAAACTAAAACACGACCACGGAAAAAAGTAACTAAAAAGCGCGATATACATATTTACATAACTTGTGAAATTCATAACATTATATACCCTACACTATCTGAATCATAACGAATCTAAAGACACCTCATTTGTTGAAGTCAATTTAGGAGTTTAGTCTGTACGGGGGAACAAACTTACTCACATACATACATACATAGCCTGTGAAATTCATAACGTTATGCACCTTAAGACACTCTCTGGACCAATCGAATCTTAAGGCACCACATTTATTGAAGTCACATGAGTAGTCTGGTCTGTAGGGGGGGGGGACTTACTCGCATGCATACATACATAGTCTGTGAAATTCATAATATTATGTACCCTAGAATACTCTCTGGACTAAGACGAATCTAAGGGCACCGCATTCGTTGAATTCACTTTAGTAGTTTAGTCTATATGGGGGAACAAATTTACTCACATATATACAAAGATAGCCCGTGAAATTCATAACTCTTCCCCTACAGGTAAAAATTAAATTATAAAAGATTATATTTTTTTCATCACGTAAACATCTAACGCTCATCACTGTCGTCGTGTATAATAATGATAATACAATTATTTGAAATCAAAGCAAAGCTTTCCAGATAGTTGCAGGGTTCTGAACAGAAACTTCCATAATAACACAATAAACCGAATGTGTGTAAACAATTACTTTCATTTATCTACTACGCAGAATCCCCACAATTTTGTTTACATACAACGCATGTCACACATGTTGGGGCACATTTACATTATTCTGGCAGCTATGTGCGGCTAAACCAGAATAATTTAAATTAAGTGTCCGTTTGTGGCTCATCTAAACATATTTAATTGGAAAAAATATTTGGAGTTATTATTATTATCCACAAAGTATAATAAATAGTGTTGTATAAACATTTTTGTTTATATATCACACGATTATCGATAAGATCACTATGTAATAGGAGATGAAAAACTACTAAATGGAGCACAACAGTAAAGCCCTTTAAATTTCTATTTTTAATTTTATACAATTTTTTCATCTTTGTAATATAATTTAATTAATATCTCGTATTATTAACTTTAACCAGTTCTTCATTCAAACATAAAACGTGTGTAAATTACCTTTATAAACATAAGGTAAATTGTTTTATAAATGCTCTTTACTGTATTGAAGAGACTGGTCCCGTCACAAATAAAGATTTCAGTTGATTTTATCGTTAATCAATGTCATTTACATAAATACCAAGAAAGGATGCTGAAAAAATGTTCGATAATAATATAAAAAAACCTTCTTTCGTCGTAATGAGAATAGAGAGGATATGATATAAACCAAGAAATGCGTAGCCACTTTAAATAACAAAGCGAAATTACTTGGAGAAAATATTAAAAATATTTCCGCTTACTTGCAATGACATGATTCTCGTTACAATGATTTAAACCTCTTTATAGGCCTTCCTTTGTGAAGCCTATCCTAAAATATATTTATTTAGTGAAACATTCCTGTATGTACTTTGGGACGTATCACTACTTTAATTACTTTTTCAATGAATAAACTATCTACAACCGTGCTTTTCTTTTCATTTCACTTATGCTCATATAAAAGCTATGCTTGTGTGTTTACGACTTTCACGTTTCCATTTTTAGTAATTTTTTTTAATTGTTGCCCCCTTTTCATTCTAACTTTTTTTATCACTTTATATTTACTCATTTAATTTTTGTCAATAATTTTATGCATATTTTTCTTTTCATTTCACTTATCCTCCTACATTCTTACAAAAGCTACGCTTATGTGTTTACGACTTTTCACGTTATCATTTTTAGTTATTTTAATTTTAATTGATACTCCCATTTCACTGTTACTTTTTTATTTTAACCCACTTTACATTTACTTGCTTAATTCTTCTATATTTTGTCAACAATTTTTTATCCATTTCTTTTAAAGAAGCCACAGCTATTCCACAAAGATTTTATACAATCGGATTTACTTTATTTTTCACTAATTTCGTAAGAGAACATTTAATTTTTCATTTGTTCCTATTTTATTTCCTGTTGTTTTTTCTTTCAATATCTTTTATATTTATCGCTGTCGATCTTTTTCTTTTCCGGTACTTGACTTTGAACTCACAAAATATATAAATTTATCCGTTTATCCTAGATTACATATTTTTTGAGTTACAAAAATCTCAAAGATAAAACGGAACTCTTGTTTGATCAAATAGGTACCTGTCAGTTTGACACAATTCTCAAAAATGAAATTTAGCATTGTAATAAATAATATTGTACAGTAGCTAATACGTAAAAACATTTGGAGAGAGCAAATTAAATAGTTCACATTTTTTAAAATTATTTCTTATATCTAAAAAAATCCTCAAAATATTTAAAATACTTTTTTACTAACTGAAAAATATTTAGATTTATTTTTTCAAAATTTTAAGTCAAATACCCTCCGAGATATAACCCACAATTTGCAAATTAATGCTACTCTTTGCACCAAATCATGCAAAGTTGCGCTTATACTTTATGGGTATTTTTTCAATTATTGTTTTGTGTTCATCCCCATTAACGATAAACAAATAACAATAATCATAGCAAATGTAAACAAGCATTTATGGTGGATAATGAAAAATTAAATTCATGGAATTTTTCATTATGGCATTCAGTTATAAAATAAATTTCTAATAATGATGAATTATATTTATTACTTTTATATGTAAAGGTCTATTACTTTATTTCTACATTGAAACAAATGGCTTCTTTCTTCCTTTGTCATAATATTCTTTTTTTGTGTTGTGTGTGATTCTGTTGATATTCATTTTCACATTATTTTCTTAATACTTTGCAAGTGTCGTCATTAATTTCTGTGGAAAATTAATTCACTATACGTATTGTCTCTGAGTTGTCTACCTTATAATATTAAACTAAATAAATGTCTTAAAACCTTCATTGCCATCGAAAATTTATAATATTATTTATATGTTATATACTGACAATAAAGAGGTTTTCTTTTTTTAGAATATCCTTTAAATCGCTAAACAAAGATATAACATATACCTAATCGTGCGAATCATATCGGTAACACAAAGATGGCTGGCTAATGTTAAGCAGAGGTGTTACAAAAATAAATACTTATTCTTATTTGGAGAAAATAAAATAATAAACCGCTTAAAAGTTTAACAAAACCGTCAATAAGAAAATTATATTTTTTTGTTTTGTTTTTTTAAGAAATATGAGCTATTTTTCATAATAGTTTGTAAATGGAACGCTATGAATGAGAACGACGAAGTAAAGTGCAGATGGTTTTCTATTATACCCTCTATACGTAGATTTAATCTACAAATCCATGAAACTGGCAACCCCGAAAGGGTCGTCAAAAAAAGCTACATAAAATTCGTAAAAAGCGAAAAAGATAATTCATTTTGACAAAAAAACGAATGTCAGTGTCAGTTGTTTGCAGTTTATTTTTAATTTCTTTCGGCTACACATCTGTAAAGCGATTGATATTGATTTTTTTTAATCGTTTGGTTTTTATTGCTGTTTTTATTTGATATTAACAATTCTGAATGTCTATGAACATAGTTTTTTTTTGTTTTATAATTAAATATTATTCATAAAAATATTTAATTGTTTGGTCTTTCCTGATTGTAAATCGCTGAAATGTTTGTTTTTTTATATACTAAAAGACATCAGTTTTTTTTTAGTTATGTTCCATTTCTGTAATGTTAGGCCCATTTTTGCCGTCTCCTTTTAAGAACGTATGTTCATTTTTACTTCTTTTTTTAAATTCAGAATGGTATCATTTCACATCCATATTAATATTTAAATACTGTTGAATAGATGCAGAAATGATAACTTTGTTAATTGTTACAAGAAATAAAAATTGTTGAGTACGATTAGAAAGTTCATTAAACTGTGTATTAATACAAATTCGATTAAACTGTGTGCTAACATAAATACTATTTATTAAAAACTAGCTTTACTTGCGACTCCATTCGCGTGGAATTTGGAGTAAGAAAAGTCTTACGATTTTTTTTCTTTTTTTTTCTTAGAGCTTTAGGAACAAAAGGTTGACTAAAACAGTAATAGATTGTGTTAGCACGCAAATCGGTCCCAAAAAATCTGATATTAGCTTACACAACGAACGTAAATTAAAGATTGACATATCTTTTCTTTGTAAATCGATTGACATGAAACTTAGCCAAAATGTTAGCCCAAACTAATCTAAATTCATTAATGAAAACTGCATTTAAATCTGTTCAGCCGTTGCTGACAATATACACAACAAAGATGCACACAGACAAACAGATAAACATACAAAAATTTTAGTGTTAGTAGTAGATTTAGTACCGTATCTTTAGTAAGAAGCATGAAATTTTACTCAAAAATATTCAATGTACAGACTTAGAATGTTTACGACTTATACATATAGATAGTATACGTATAGATAGTATACGTATAGTAGTTGCCTTTCTGTAATTTGCTGGTAAATATAAAATAAACTTATAGTAAAGTAGTATTTTCCATAGATATGATTATAATAGTTTAGTAAATTAGAGACGAAATAAATTTCTTGTGAATGTTTTCAACAATATATAATAAAAAACTTTTTTTGAAGTTATTCAAACGTTTGTTGTTTATTCATATCCGAAAGGTTACGCGTAACTCTGGTCCTTCACACGCTCTCTTGCAAACATATATATAAATATATATATATATATATATATATATATATATATACATATATATATATATATATATATATGTATATATATATATATATATATATATATATATGTATAAATTAAAACTTAAAGACTATGAAGAAATTCTTCAATTCATTGCCAAAGTGTTAAATAAATTGATATTTTTGTGTAATCTTTGATATTTCAAAATAAATTTTAGATGTTTTTGCAGATGCTTTTAAAAACAATTGTATGTTTTCTTTTTCCATCGATCCTTGATTGAAATTCGATTTGGGAAGAATTTTTAACTCTGAATTTCTACTACTTCTACTATATTGAAGTGATACTTCAATATAGTTATTTTTATAACATACTAAAATACTTTTAGAATAGTAATTTTTTTGAAATAGTAAGGATTGTATTATAACTAATGATTCATGACTTAACATAAAATAATATTTATTATAATCTTACAATGGTTTTAGTTATAACTTTTAATATATCAGCACCTTAACAAGAAAGAAGCATATTTTGATGACTGTACTACAGACATTACATACTTTTCTATAAAGAATTAACGGCTGGAATTAGCATATTTATTATTAAGGCAACGTTAACAAAAATAAATGAAAAATTTTAATTTTCTGTCAAATGCCATTTATTTTGACAAATTAAATTAGGTAATTATATTTCAAACAAAATCAAAGAGATTTAAAGCTTTTTACGACCACTTATAAGCGATAAATCAAGGTCGGTGGGTAGGCGAACCTTTCCAGTACTAACACTTAACCTTCGTGTTAACCAGCAATAATTTAACCGATGAAAACGGAAAAAAATACGACCAAATATTCACGCCATAGTTAAAGTGTTTTATTCGAATGTCGCCACGAATTCCTTCCCTTTTAATTAAATGAAATGTAAACAAACACAGTTTGCCGGCCGCGGTGTAAATAACGGCCCTAGGGGTAGTGGTGCCGTTGCGTCCGCACTGTCGATATGGACTATATACGCCGCCGTATGGATGTGTTCATACAGCGTTGTGATGGCGAGCTTTGGCTACTCTCGAAAAATTAGGTACGCCAAATTTATTGCAGCTTTTATAAGCTTTTTTCATCAGATAGCTATTTTATAAAATATATTATCTGAGTAATTTAGAATTACGGAAATATCGGTGATTATTTGATATTGTTTAAACTTTACTAATATTAAACAGAATATTAGTTAAAGTATAAACAATATCAACTCTTGAACATTCTTATATTATACATGTCTATGTCGATATTTGTGTTATTCTACTCATGATTATATAAAAATGAAGTTGTATAAATTTCGAAATTTGTAACTTTAGACTCAGATTATTTATAAGTATACAAGAAAATAGTTTTATTAAAATATATTTTAATGACTTTGGTTGTATTTATCGATTTACTGTCGTTAATAGTTTAGGAAAATATATTTGAAAAAAAAAGAACCTAAAACATAATTATCGAACATGTTTTTCGAACAACTTTTTAGTAATTTTAAGTTATTTTAGTAATTTTGTAATTCACTACTCTTAATCCCACAAGAAATGAAATGCAATTGAAGTATCACTTTCAAATTTGGTATACTTAATTAAAATTGCTATGTACAATCGACTTTGGATAACAAAATAACTATAAAGTTTTGTTAACTATAAAGTTCTTTCGTCAATGCTCTTAACCTTTAAGATATACATCTTAAAGTTAAGAGCATTGACAAAAACGATTGTTCTCAATAACACAAAATTACTAAACATGATATTTAATCCTATTGACAAGTATGTATACTCATATACACACACACGCATGTAGGCACGCCACGTACCCGTAGTTACGTGCACACACGTACACATACACTCCCACACGCATAAATACGCACACATGCACACGCATACACACACTTACGCACACACACACACACACACATACACATACACATAAACATACACGCGCACACGCAAACGCGTGTATGTTTATGTGTATGCACACACACACACATGTATATGTGTGTGTTTTATCTACGTTAAATGTTATTTAAGTTTTCCTTCAATGAGTCTGAATATAACTATAAACGTTAAATACCAGCGACACACAAATTGAGTCAATAACAAATGTTATTGGGTAAAGGACTGAAATACAATAAATATTATGTAACACAATGAATTTATTTAACTTACATTCAAAATAGATTTCGTTTCTAACATTATTTGATATTAAACCAGACTAAATTTTGCTATTCTAGATGTGGGCATAAATTTACAAAATTACTAGTCTTCAAATTCTACTAAGATCAGTTACATGTTTTTTTTTCATAATTTATCATTAAAAGGTAGTGACAATATTTGATAAGCTTGCCATATGACTATGGAAAAAGTCTTTAAATCTATCTTCATGTGCGGAAAACTTACAAGTTGTAATAAGGCAGAGTTTATTAACTATTTTCTAGTTGGGATGAGGCAGACCATTCAGATTTGAGTATTTGGCTGTTGCATTTTATTATACAGAATCAACTAATTAATCTGATGTTTTGTTAAACTAAACATAATATTAGTGCATAAAATTGTCTTGTGGTTATCTTAGAAAAAATCTTGTTCTTACACGCTGGTCCTAAAAACATAAAATAATCTTTATTTTGTAACTTTATTATCGACTAAACACATTGAAAAACGATTAAGCTGTGTGAACCTTCGCCACGGCTTCTGCGTTCATGTGCGTTTATGGAGCAGCCGTCTCGTTGCGTGTCGACTCAGATATGAAAGCGTCATAAAAGCTGTCAACGGTTCACACGGCCCACAACACGCGGCGCCACGCATTAACTTAGCACGGCCCCTGGCGCTGGCCAACTGCTTACAATTACGAGTGTTCGCCTTTCGAATTAGCGGACGTCAACTTGATAACTAAATTAATTTTTAACTATTCTTTTATGGATACTTGTCACGGAATGTAAACACTTTGCATTTTGTGTTTCCAGAGCCCGTTTTATATGTCTCTTTACCACGCCTCTTTAACGCCACCGTACGCTTCGTCTGTATCACTTTAATGGAATATGTGAAATTATATTAAATAAGGCCGAAAATATAGAGAGAAAATAAATAAAATAATAACGCTAGTTAAAGAGATTTATTAAGATAAATGGGTTAAGATAGATATACTGAAAAAAATTAATAGTCAGAAAATAATGAATTTTATGAGTATTTTGACAAAGTTATCGTAATTTTATGCAATTAATAGGACCATGTAGAAATTTACTAAATAATACACAACTAATTTATAATAAATAACGTCCACAAAAAAATCGATCGAACAGATTGAACGATTCGAACAGATTAGTCGAAAAGTATATTTGAAGACAGATGTCGATAATACAATTCTACCTTATAACTTACATACATTTTGAGAAAATAATTAAATTTACGAATATCTTAAGAAAGCTATCTAGTCAACTAATCTATATATATATATATATATATATATATATATATATATATATATATATATATATATATATATATATGGCAATGTCCTGATTGATATAACAACGCCCAGCCCAAACCGCCAATGATAAAAATTTGAAATTTGTAAAGGTGTTGATTTTATAATAAAGACATCGTATAAGAAGGGACTTTTCGAAATTCATTCCCTAAAAGGGTGAAAAGAGGTGGTTAAATTTGTATGGGAAAAATATTTTTATGGTAATTTTTACTTAAAACTGGGTGTTCATACTCTTTAAAAATATAATGTTACCCGGATTTCAGGATTTTCCAAGATACAATCTCTAAGGGGGTGAAAAGGGCTGGTTAAATTTGTATGGGAAAAAATATTTTTATGGTAATTTTATACTGAAAAATTTTAATTAATGCTTTTCAAGATAAATAATACAAAAAGTATTTAGCATTTTTTCAAATTCAGCCCCCAAGGGGTGGGTATATTTAGATAAGAAAAAAAATTTTATGGTAATTTTTACTTAAAAATTGGTATTAATGCTTTTTAATACAAATAATGAAACAGGCATTAAGCATTTTCCGAGATTAAAACTCCTGAAGGGTGAAAAGGGATGGCTAAATTTGTACGGGAAAACATTTTTATGATCATTTTTATTTAAAAATTTGTATTAATGCATTTCTGTACATATAATTAAACAAGCATTTAACCATTTTCCGATATTTAACTTTTAGGGGTGAAAAGGGGTTGCTAAATTTGTATGGAAAAACAATGTTATGGTAATTTTTACTTAAAAATGTGTATTAATATTTTTTAATACAAAAAATGAAACAAGTAGTTAATGAAACAAATAGTTATTCAACCCCTATGTAAGTGAAAAGGAGTGGCTAATTTGTATGTCAAGAAAATTGTTATGACAATTTTACGTAAAAATGTGTACTAATGCTTTGCAATACAAATAATTTAACAAGCATTTCAGCACATTCCGATGTTAAGCATATTCATTGCATTGTATTTAAGTATATTCATGGAGTAAAAATTGGTTGCTACATTTGCATGGGAAGAAAATCTTTATGGTAATTTTTACTTAAAATTTTGTATTAATATTTTCAATAGAAATAATGTAACAAGTGTTTAAGAATTTTACGACATGTAATTTTCAGTCGGATGAAAATTGGTAGTTATATTTACACGGGAAAATATTTCTATTATAATTTCTTACGTGCCACTATGTTTACTGGCTGTACTCAGAGAGAGGGGGAGGTCGGTTTTCATAGCGCTAATACCGCTTATTATGTTTTAGAGTTCAAACGTCTTCAATTTCCCCTTAGAGTCTGTTTCGCAAAGTCGATTATTAAATCTTAGGGCCAGTTGCAAAATGTAGTAGGCATTGATTTACGGAAAAATTGCATCTCATGATTTTAGCACCTGACAGTACAACCTACAACGTGATACACGAGGAAGTGCTGTATTAAATTCTAACTTGCTCTCTGCTGCTTTATTTGCGTAGGTAGACACTATTTGTAGTTTGCTGATGTATAAATAAACAATAGTATTAACAACGTACAAGTAGGTAGTGATTTAATAAAAATGAAACCGACTTTTTATTTTATATTTTAAACTAAAAAACCGATTTTTATAAAATGTTCACTATCCTCTAAGTTGAAAGGCACTTAAGCCGATAAAAATAGAATAATTGTAATCTGATTAGTAGTTACTGAGAAATACGTGAAAAAACATATAGACAAATATTCATAATTTTTTGACATTTTGTGCATTTGTCTATAAACCTTAAAATACTATCATCTTTGCTAATAGCCCACCTGAAGATGTTGTAATACAACGAAACCTAGATCGTGGTAAAGAACTTAATAAAAAGAAGTAGAAATAATACTACATCACGTAGTTTCATTTAATTGTGAATAATGAATTTCTACAAAATTAACGTCAAATATATTCAATATTTAATTATATTAAATATATTTGGGTCCAATTTATAATCTACTTTTTGAAGTTATTTAAAATTTTGCTTAAGTTTCGAAAACGAAACTCTACATAAGTAAAGCCGCGGAAAAACGGCTAGTGTTATATAATTATCGAGAGCTTATAGAAATAATTTTACGGAAATTAAGATATAATTTTTTGATAGTCAAAAAATTCGAATTATTTATCCTAATGTCAACATGATGAAATATTAACGATTTTGAAGAGATACAAAAATAACTCCAAAATATATTATTAATTGATATGATGTCAAGTATAACTATATTAATATATGACTAAAAAATTATAACATTTAACAAACGGTGTTTAAACTTTTAAAATTTAACGTGTTTGTAAATAATAGGCGTAAGAATGCATATTAGTACGTTAAATATTAATCAATATAAGTAACCATAACATATATTTACAAATTTACTACTATCTTATAATGTACAGATTATAGAGAATGCTGTTCTGAACCGTTTAATTCCATTAATTCAGTTTCCCATGATTTTGGTTAAGTCTCTTTCATTCCGAGGGTGCGATATATTAGAGTCCTAGCAAGTACTGTATAAAAGGAGCTGTAGATCTCCTGCCTGCCTTTAATACGCTCAATAAAGCTTATGTTTAAAAGGCCTAGAATAGTAAATACTACCAAGGGATTTAAAGGGAGAGAATATTCATTTAAAATGTAATGGAAAGAAACACATTTTTGGATTGTGATGAAAAGATGGAAAAACTTTCTATCATAATTTATTAAACAAACTCAAGTAACACATGCCACCTAACTTGCGTCTTTACTTTAAAATTCCTAACAACATTTAAAGACCTTTTTTGGTCTTCTTTGATGGTACTGAGTGCCGTTTAAACATTTAAGGACCTTTTTTGTTTTTTTTTGGTTGCTAAAAATTTCAGAATTTCAAATGCATTCATTTTTAGGAAAAGAAATTATCAATTAAAACTAACTCCTATTTTGTTCGTATTAAGATTCAATGATAATAAAACCTGTTAAATGCGAATATAACTCACTTTACGAGAGTTCGGTTGATATTTAAGCAGATATAAACATTTAAGGCTACATAATATTTAAGGCTATTAAATTCTGCAAGTGTTATTGTTTTTTTACTACTTAAATGTATCGCCTACAATGTTAACATACAGCCACAGGCATAAAGGTCGTTCATTTCTAAAAAATCATGAAATTTACAAATATTGGCTATTATTTTCCGGTAAACATTAGGTAAAGTTCTACGAATGATGTACTTTTCATAATTTTGACTTTCTGGAGCAGTTTTGGGGATAGCGGGGCAGAAGGGTAAATTTTTTTGAAATTTTTAACAATATCTTATATTAATTCCAATACTTCACACGGTATGTAAAATTTAATGAAATTGTCTCATTATTTACTTTCATTCTTCTAAATTGACTTTAGACATTTTTCTGAGTCATCACTACGTACAAACGTAGACACTCGAAATTTGGTTTCGAGGTTCTACGTCTAAACGATTTCTAAAAAAAAACAGCGTGGGAATTTTTAATAATTAATCTAGAAATATCTTAAAGAAAATTAAAAAGAAAACATTTTCTTAATCCTTATATTGCTTTTTTAATTTATTCACCCACGACAAATTAAATTTAAAAAAATCGAGTTTTGCACTCATCGCCTCCAAAACTTCCTTTCAAATATTTTTGAACGTGGTTTAATATATTCATTAAATATATCCAGTGTGATTTTCTTCTAGGATAAACAGTTGTAACAGGCGGACAATGGACACTTTAATGGTCCTAACTATATATTTTTTTTTTCATTTATGGTACGAAAAATTAAGCGTTTTTTTTGTTTTTTATTATACATTTCTCATTTCAATGAGGAAATTGGAAATAAAAGTCAGACAATTATGTATTTAATTTAGCTTTACAAGTAATATCTTTCAGATTATGAAATTTATATATTTTCAATGTCATGGGAAATACACGTGCAAATAGAAGGGCACGAAATGAAAATAAATTGTTTGTGAAATGCACTATAACTTTCCTAGTTAAAATCTTGAACATTTATTTTAATTTTGTTGTTTTCGTGTTAGAATAATGCTGATAATATAAACAATGTACATCGATTGAAATTATATTAAAATCTGAAAACGATATTCTTAGAAAAATATATTTGATTTTAATTTAAAAAATATATATTTTGATCAAATCATGTTACCTGTATATGTCTCTGTTTTTTGTTTATATAAGGAAACATTTCATTCAACTCTAATTGACTTATGGATAATTGCGAATAACTTATGAATATTTGATACTATTTTTACCTCATAAAAATTAATTACGCTTAAATAATTTGATTTTAATTTAAAAAATATATATTTTGATCAAATCATGTTACCTGTATATGTCTCTGTTCTTTGTTTATATAAGGAAACATTTCATTCAACTCTAATTGACTTATGGATAATTGCGAATTACGCTTAAATTATTCTGAATTGTGTAACATTAAATTAGTATTTGTGTTCGTGCAACACTAATTATGAAAATAAACATAATAAAGGATAGTAGATATTAAATATTTCACAATAAAATTTAATTTTTTCCTGACTTAAAATTTCTATTTTAAATCCAATAACCAAAATCAAGATTTTTGGCTGTTTTGTTACATTCTGTGTATTATAAACTTTATATGTTTCCTTACAATATATTTTACAGGTCTGATTCCTCTCATAAATTCTGGACGTAATATATTTTTGGATAATTAAAAAAAGAGTCAAGAAGGATCATATATATAAATTATTTGGATGGACAATAAATTATTTTTAAAATTGTATCATTTGCACTTATTTATAACCTAAAATATAACGAAAACACATCTGTCAAATTTCTGGGCAATTCTTCAGCAAATAGTTTTTTTTTTTTTGGTTAAGTCAAACAATATTTGTACTATTCGTACACACTACGAGGGTACATATTTATTTTAAATAGTTAAGTGTACATAGTATTCCTTTTAAACTATTTACAAATATTCCCTTCTACTATAATTTTCACGGGCATAAAAATATGGAGCAGTTTAAAAACAGTATGAGATATGATATATGAGCCGATAAAGTATAATAATGTTTTCCTATAATGTGTACACCTGATTTTACCAATTCTGTTTGTTATGACTTATGGTTTATTAGTTTCAGAAATACCAGGAGGAGGAATGCTCGGTTTTCGTATATTTGTTAGATTATCATTTCAAATGTGTAATTTTAAATTAAGGAAAAAAAGCCCTTTCAAATAAAACCCGACATGATAAACAAAATTTAAAAATATTGTTTTCAGTATTTTATTTACCCATTCTTTAATTCTCGTATGAATATTAAAAAAAAAGTTAGCTAGTGCATACGATATGAGTTAAAAGATGTATTACGAAAAAATTCAAATCGATTTCAACGTCATAAGGGTCATCTATGACAGTGGCACAGAATCATCTATGACAGTCGCATTGACACCTGGGTTTTCATATAAGGGTCTTTATATAGTAAGGGTTTTTCAGTTAGAAATGTGGAATTCTAAAAACTATTTCTGATATCTTTTTCAAAACTAAATATCATTGAAGAAATAAAATTTTTCGTGAAGTGATTTTCATTATAGGCGTGATTCATGATATTATTCTGAACAGGAAAAGGAAGAAAACTGAGTCTATTAAAAAAATTAAGATATTTTATTTTTTTGTTTTTTTTGGCTCATGTTCTAAATAATAAATTCAGAACATAGGCCGAATCGTGTCTATGAAAATATATCGTATGGTGTAATAAAATTTGGTGATAGATACTTTTCTTATATTTTACGGTACTCATAAACAATTTATATCAATAGTTTTTATCTTTCTCTTCCCTCGACTCGAAATTTCCATAAGCATAACAATTATAAACCGCTTTGAAGTCTGATATTTCACAAGTGGTTCTTCTACATAAAAAATGGCCTAGAAAACTGCGTTTCGTTATAAAATGACTTTTCTAATGACAGCCGTTTTACGGAGTATGCAAAAAAATCGTCATCATTTTGCATGAACCTATTTTTTTTCGTAAGTTAAGATTTGTATCTTATGAAGCCTTTGTATGGAAAATTTGGCGTGCTTATAATTAAAATAAAAAAATTTTGAAGCTTGTGGAAATAGATGGGCAAAACTAATGAAATTATATGATGTACATTTTAAATACATTTGAATACTCTAAAAAAAAGTCGTTGTAACAATACTTACTACTTTTTTAATTGATATTTGAATAATTACTTTGGTTAATACAAAAATTAAAATTAAAAATCTCACAAAGAAATTAATATCTGTTATCATAAATATATCCAAATATTTGTCTATACTTTCAAAATAAACACGTAATTAAGTGTAAAAACTAACAAAAAAAATTAAATAAGTTCTACGCCGATAGCGTTAACGTCACTCTGATTGTAGAGTGCTACACAGCACGCTCCGCTCCACCCAGCCCGCGCCGCCCCCAAACTAATACTTCCTGTCGAAATTCAATCTGATAAAACTTAAACTACGTCTGTATTGGTGTATTGTATAAGTCGATGAGTTTGCGAACGTATAATTATGTTGTTGGGTAAGTTTTGATACTTAATTAAGAAATTACTAACGCGACGTTATCGCAGACTTAGATTTAAAATCAACGCGTTAGCTTGATTTCTGTATTAAAGCCCTGCTGTTGCGCGTTTTGAGGGGGTAAAGTGGATCGTAATTAGTACGTAATTAATTACGTTTTTATTTATTTATGTATATGTTTTTATTGCTTCTAAATGCTTCTTAAATATAATTGATAATGAACAACGTTTGAACCGTATTCCACATCGATGTATCTTAGTCTCAACTAATACTATGTAAATATCAATTAATATATTCGACTTAAAGGAAAGCCTAAGAAAGATTAAAAAGTATACTTTAACCAACGTAATTCTTTCGTTGTAATACTGAAATTTAACTGAAAGAAAAATTGTACTAATTTTTGTTATGGCACAAAACTCGCTCTTAGTTAATTTTGCAAAAAGACCGTTGTGACAAAATTTAATGTCATGAAAATTAGATGATTGCAACGAATTATTGGTCGTAGGTTTTTTGAATTAATTCGCATTCTTGCCAATTTTTAAATATTTCAATTGCAAATTTTCAAATATTAAAAATAAAAAACTATGGAAAGGTAAAAAATTTGAAAGAGGAAAAAAAATCGTCAGAAGATATGTTAAATTGGATACCTCATAACCTCATCATCAACACTGAATAAGTGCATTCACTGTTCGGGAATCGATTTTTTTACAGAAATAATCATAAGTAAAGTAAATCGTTTTTTTTACAGAAATAATCATAAGTAAAGTAAATCGTTTTTTTACAGAAATACTCATAAGTAAAGTACATCGTTTTTTTTACAGAAATAATTATAAGTAAAGTAAATCGTTTTTTTTACGGTAATAATCATAAGTAAAGTAAATCGTTTTTTTACAGAAATACTCATAAGTAAAGTACATCGTTTTTTTTACAGAAATAATTATAAGTAAATTAAATCGTTTTTTTACAGAAATAATCATAAATAAAGTAAATCGATTTTTTACAGAATAAGTAATTTTCTATTTTTTATAGAATAAGTAGTATAATCATAAGTAGCTTTAAGACTGTCAATTACATTGTATTCACTAATATTGTTTGACTTAATCAAAAAGGAAAAAAATATATGCTAAAGAATTGGCCAGCATTTGATTTCAGATGTGATTTCATTATATTTTAGGTTATAAATGATACAATTTTAAAAATACTTTATTGTCTACTGGTTCGAGGATCATGAAAATAATATGTCATATATATAAATATATATACATATATATATATATATATATATATATATATATATATATATATATATAATATTCGTAATTTATCACAACGTCGATCAAACATTTACGCGGTCAAATGAGTGTTACACAATTTTAACGTGAGAAATATCTACTTAAGAAGACAAATGTCTACAAAAAACAAAAAAACAATTATTACCATTTATAAGAAGGTCATAAAATCTAGCAATGGCAGTGTGACAAAAAAAAACGACGTCTTATTTGCATGACATGTTTTTGCGCACTCAATTAAGGATGCAACAAATATAATTAATAAAATGTCGTCTTAAATATAGAACATAGATAAATAAATATTATATTAATAACAAGTAATCAATTTAAAAACTAATGAAACGAATTTAAGGAAACAGTACATCACCATATCGTACCGAGCGATGTAATTAAAATAAATTAGAAACGGAATACCGACCCTTATTAACATCAAACACTACCTCGGCCCCCTCTCCAGATATCAAAACACAACAAAGGGAATACCTCGAACGTCGCGGAAGAAATTACATTACCAATTTCATATTTACCTTAACGGAAATATAATTTCGATATCGTCAAACGTCAAAACATAACTGTTAATTAAATTTGACCAATTACAGGTTCAGACAAAGATTAAGGCTGTCCTTTCATTATTCCGCAAAACCTTGGAGGCAGCTAGTCGGCCGTTTAAATATTTTTCCTTTCCTATGCGGGGCTTCCATAACACAATTTTCACAAGAAAATACTTGTCATTCAACCCGAAGAGCTAATGAAATATTTGCTGCTAGAAATAAAGCTTATCTTTCCGCAACGCGATTAATATCCGATAAAACTTAATTTATTTCAAAGGGCGATAACAATGTTTACACTCAACTTAGAGCGCAAGTAAAGTACCTTGCGTTGAGTAGAACAATGAAGAAGTGGTAACCAATAGCGTTTACTTATTTATAATGCTTATAAAACTGAATTTGATAAGAAAATACCCCGTGCATATACTGTGCGTGCTCTGCAGCTCTTTATTTTGTGTTGCATTGAATTAAAATATAGCCTGGTTATTACGTATCATGGAGTAGGGGAAGATAAATTGAAAGTTTAATACAAAAATGTGAGCCTTTCCATCTACGTTATATATTGATACTATCACATAAATACATTTTTCAGTATAAAAAACTAGCGTTTTGAAAAAAATATCGCATCTCATTGGATAACAATTCGTATAAGTAAATGTATATAATTAATAAAAAATATAGCCAGATACTTAAGAAAGTAATAAAAGAAATGTAGAGTAAAATCTATTTTCACATATCAAGTGCAGGTTCTTGAGAAAAGAATCATTTTCACTTTTATTTAGGATAACACGGAATTAAAAAAATGTACAGAATTTTTTATTTTTTATACAGAACGAGTTTCTTTTTTATTACAAAATATCGTCTAGCTATGCTCTTTTGCATTCTTATTGTTTCCTATGTTGTTCTCCATATTTCTCTTCGTCTTTGGATAAACATTTTCGCATTATGCCTTCAATGACTTTTAACTGTTAGCACTGATATGTAGAAAAATTCTTGAATATATTTGGCGCTAATTTTGTAGAAATTCATTATTCACAATTAAATGAAACTACGTGATGTAGTATTCTTTCTACTTTCTTTACGTTCTTTACCACGATCTAAGTTTCGCTGAATTATAACATCTTCAGGTGGGCTACTAGCCAAGACTCTTGGAAAATTCTAGAAAAATTCTTGTTAGCGCAGATAGATATATTATAAAATTAATTACCAAAAAATACATAAACGACAGTGGAAGAAAATACTGCAAAACTATAACAGGGTTGTCAAATACTATACAAATATTTCTTTCGTATGTATGAGGAATCAGATGAAGAAATCCGATTTCTTATAAAACCAGACAAAAAGTAGAGTTTTCCAAGTTCTCGTAAGAAGACCATGAAGATTAACATAACCACATACTACGTACGTTGGTGAAATAAAACAATGTATTGATATAAAGTACTATTCAATTACAGGCAATGCCTGCTCATCCCAGGTGCATTTAATATATTTATACAAGGATCTTACTTAGATATAAGTGTCGTGCTTGAAACAAAAATTAATGAAACCCTCAGATTAAAGTAAAAAAAACACGAATGGCTTAAACAAAATAATCAAAGACCGCACGCCAAGCGCTGACTGATACTATGAAAACGGATAAATTGTGAATTATTAAAGCCAAAGCTTAGCGACAAATTGAAAGTAAAACGTTATCGAGTGGGCGGCCTCGCGTGCCTATGGCCGGCACGACCGAGCTAAACGCTACACCCAAATTCGATTGCTGACTATGAGAGTTGAGAGACGTATACGAAAATATGTGAGCCCACGTAACAAAGAACAAATAAATTAATTCTAACATTTTTCCGTATCATGCCTCACCCTTACACGTCGGAGGTGCGATTTCGGAGAAGTTTCTCGGTTTTGGTCGTTGGTAATAAATTTATATCGTGTATTGGAAAGGTCACATTACCGTCGGTAGTAAGTTGTAAAATGGTTATCATGATTTAATTGTAATTTGCAAAGTGATTTACATTAATTTAAGGCTATTTGACATTACGTTCAGACCTAATTGATCATTCACTCAATTTAAGGCGTAGAAAATTTTGAAGGTTGAGGAATGTACTGGTGTAAATTATTGTAATGTATAGAACTGTCGATAATCAAATTTAATTTTTATGTTACATTTATATACCTATGTTTTTGCATGATTATTTTGATAAAAGTTTTAATAAAATAGAATCCTTAAAAATACCTATTATGTAAACACAAAGGAGTATAATTATGAGACTGTATCCAAGCTATTGTCATAAATAAAGGTTATTTGTCTTTACCAGTTATTTGTTATCAGCATCTCAAGGAGTAATGTCCGTGATTGGCCTCTAGATTTCCTATTTGTTTGACGATTTTCATGCATGAAATAAATAGATCATGGGATAAATCAGGGTAACCGTCAATAAATTCCTTAAGTTGGAAAAATTATTTACTCGTTTCATCTCTAGAAAATAATTTTATCATGCATATTAGGTTAATTCTTATAGTATTATCATATTACGTTATTTATTTTTCTAATCGAGGAAACAAACTCAAGTATTTCATCACCACCATATGCATCACTTTTGATGTTTTCTTGGTGAATAAATTCTAGTTGAGAATACAAAATGATTAATCAATTGCCCGATAATAAAAGATGTTTATCTTAACCACTTTTATTAATCGCGAAAAACTTTTGGTATCATTACAGTTTGCTCCTGATACAGATGCTCAAAAATATTTTGTAGCATAAATATATTCTAACGACGTGCGGATTAAAAATTCGAAATGTAAATTTTAAAAAAATATAAGCAAATAAATTTAGCGGGATTCTTTTCAGTGATTGTCATTTTATTAAAATGAAATAAAACTCTATTTATCCTAATTCTAAAATCTAAACTAGAATTTCGTCTTAATAAAATAATCATATCTTGTGTTTTTATATATTTTATAAGATATTAATAAAATCTGTATGTTCTCTAGTATTTCATTAAATCTTTCTGCAGTGGTACGTAAAGTCTAAATATACAGTGCTCTCTGTAGATATATATTCAGTGCTTACAAAAGATTAGAAGCAAAATGAAAAGATTTTGAGATCAAATATATCTTTTTGTTTGTCATATTTCGTGAGGTTTTCAAAAAGTTTTCCACAAAAATAAATAATAGTTGAATTCATAACATCGGATACATGAATGTATTATATTACAAACTATATTACAGATAATATTAACTTTTCTAATGGAAATAAGATAATAGTTTATTCTTATTATTGATATTAATTATTTCGTCCAAAATTAACTATTTAACGACACACGTACCTGTGTATAATGATTCTAGTTACTACTCGAGCTCTTGAGAAGAAAATTCGTCTCATATTTATTTAGTATATAGGATATAGTTTACCCTTATTTTTTAAAAATAAAAATATATAATGTGTATGCATATATATGCATATATATATATATATATATATATATATATATACATATATATATATATATATATATACATATACATATATATATATATGTATGTATATATATATATATATATATAGTGCATACGGACGTAAATCATAAACGGATCACTATATCGAAAAAGCGTTCATGACATAACTCTTACGTTTTTTTAAGACCTATTCAACGGTGCCCAATACAATGGGGAAGTGTAATTTTTTTTTAAGATTTTACTTCAATAATTTTGTACTCGTTATAAATATATATAACCACTCCAAATTTCACGTTTATACATAGCGAAACACTAATGGGTCGTAAGTTAACTGCGGAATCTTAAAAATTGGTGGAGTTATATTGTTACCTTTTATTATTGTTTTACAAATACTACTTAACTAGAACTAGCTTAAATTAGATAAAAGTTAGCACAGGATAAAGTAAATTAAAAAGCTTTTGCTGAAGTTTAAATAAATCAAAATACATCCATATATTCGCATTTGCTGCTTGCACTAAAGGTTCTACCGAAGAAAACTTATCAAGAGTGTTATTACAATATTCATTCATATACATAAGGACCAATATCGACTCATTTAATTAATTTTCTACCATAGAACTATATACGTACATATGCTTCCCGCAAGAACAAAGCGAAGGCGTTTTGTAACCAAATGCATGCGCTGCTAATCCCAACGGACTAAGGGCCCGGTTCGAGGTAACAAACTGAGAGGGGAAGGAACCTTTGCACTTCTAATAAACAAAATTAAATGTAAATAAAATATTATCCTGAAATCTGCCTGGTGTACAAACATGTTCAATTATTTACGTTTGATTTATGGCTCCGAAGTACGAGATTTGTTTATAGTTAAAATATATTATGTAAGAAATTTATAAATGGGAAATGTCTGTTATGAGGTAAAACGTGAAAAAAATTGTACGTACCCATGTATAATAACATTTTCGTGAAAAAATTGTACGTACAAATGTATAGTAACATCGTATATAAACATTTTCAACCTAATTCGATATTTCAAAAATATTTTTAAAGAGATATTTGATATGTACTTATTTACGATATGTAATTCAAATTGGTTGTTTTCTTTTACTTTGAGATTCACGTAATGGCTTTTGGATAGCCACTTGTTTACAAAATGGTATAACTGATATAAGTATATGCTTAATAAACTGAAAATTGTATACGATAAACAATATTTACAAAAATAGAAGAATGCTTTCTATACAAATAATCAAATATGGACAATAATATTATAAGTCATAATTATAATTAATTTTCAGCAAACTATTTAGTGTAAAACATATTATTTTATTACTATTTAAATATTTTTACATTTATTGAATATATTTGGCGTTAATTTTGTAGAAATTCACTATTGACAATTAAATGAAACTACGTGAGGTAGTATGATTTCTACTTTCTTTAAGTTTTTTACCATGACCTAGGTTTCGTTGTATTACAACATCTTCGGGTGGGCTATTAGCTATCTTTGCTAATAGCCCACCAGAAGATGTTGTAATACAACGAAACCTAGGCCATGGTAAAGAACTTAAAGAAAGTAGAAATAATACTACATCACGTAGTTTCATTTATTTTTTCATTGTTATTTTGAAATATTTTACGATAATTTTTTCATTCATTCTGTATTTATTAGGCAGTTAATACTCGGTATCTATTAAATAATTCAGAAAGCGCTGACGATTGATATTCATTTACAGATGCTAAAATGAAACGCAGATAGCGTACATTAGTGTAATACCACGCCATCTTATCAGCAATTAAATTTCCTGAAGGTAATATAACTTAAAGTTATTAAAACTTTTAAAATAAAAAGTTCATCAAAAGTGGAATGTAAATTTCACGTACACTTTAATTATATTTTGAAAAAATTAGCTCTAATTCCAAAACTACACCACACCAAAGTCTAATTCCCATCACCATAAATTAATTTCTGACTGCCAATGTTCTGACACTATTGAAACATTTTATTCAGAAGACTTACAAGTTTGTCTGTACCCTCAGAATGTAATTATAATGTCTTTGACCGTTTTTGTTACGTCATGCTCCCGTTACTTGCATCTCCCGAAACTGATTAACTTATTTTCAAACGCTAACGGAATAACTTCTGAAATGCAGCTAAAAAATGCTACGAAAATGTTCAAAAGTGATAAAATGAAGTATTTGCTAAAGGGAAAGGTTTGCGCTGAAATTAATGAGGACTCACCCGATGACTTTCGCAAAAAATGGTCTTTAACCAGTTTAACTCACTCAGTGGTGACGTTTTAATTTTAATTTTGAACGTAATTTAACAATACTTTTCTTCGCGTCGCGTTGATTCTTCATCGCTTCAAAGTTTTTGGGGATTTTTTAACAGGGCAGTAAAAATTAATAACATGAATAATCAAAGCCGATTAGACTAAAATAAAAAAAACTTTATACGTAATATAATTATTGTGTCATCACCAAAATAAGTTGGTTTAATAAATTAAAAATTTCCTACAACCAAGTCTAATTCCCGTCACCATAAATTCAGACAATATATTCTAATAAAGTGGCAGCTAGTTTCACTATGCGACGATTCAACAAATTAAAGGATACACGTAATTCTTACTGGTGAGTCAAAAAATTAGGATTCAGCAATTGTTAATCATTAAATATCGATTATAAACAATTACTAAACCTAATAAATCTTTACATATATACACTCAACCCAAACTTAACAAAGGGAACTTTATAATGAAAAATTCTGTTAACATAGAATTTATCATTTTTTTTTATAACATACATTTGTGTATACGTAAATATTAGGGTATTTGTTTCTTACATTCGTTTCTTCTTACTTTGTCGTCATAACAATTTTTTTTTCTATTTCTTAATATTTTTTTAACAATTCTTAACTTTAAATAAAAAAAATATTTCTACAGTGGTCCAAATTTTGTATTGTCCATGAGATCATTCAGATCAATAAAAACGTAGTCAATAGATGGTGCTGAGAATTATTTATTGTACGTTTACTCAAATTGCTCAAAGAAATCTATACATTGTACGTTTACTCAAATTGCTAAAAGAAATCTATATTTTTCTTAATAAATACAACTGGGGCATCCTTTCCGTATTCGGTTCTACAAGAATTTAAAGAATTATTTTTTAGAATGGATTTACATAGTATAAAGAAAAAAAATCATTAAATGTTAACGAATTATTTGTTGTTATAATAATTTGTAATCTTTATCTTATATATATATATATATATATATATATATATATAAATATATATATATATATATATATATATATATATATATATATATATATATATATATATATATTATTGATCAATCAGATTAAATATTATATCATATTTATTGTATATTTACTCAAATTGCTAAAAGTAATTTATATTTTGCTTAATATATATATTGGCGCATCCTTTCCATATTAAGTTCCACTAGAATTTAAAAAAAGTTTTTTAGAATGGATGTCCATAGTATAAAGAAATAAAATAGTCATAAAGGATTAGGGAATTATATGTGATTAGAATAATTTTTAAGCTCTATTCAAATCTCATTTTATATTTTGATTCTAGATGGAACACATAGGTGTATCTGTTTCTGTGAAGTTTTATATAACATTGAAGATAAATTCATGTAGCTATGTTGATTAAATCTGGAATCAAAATATATAATTTCATAGAAAGCGATATACGCACATGAAAATTATTTGTTAGTGAGATAAATGAGCGATGAATACAGTGCCTATCTGGTAACTAACAGGTAATTAAAAATTTACCACCATTTACCTCAGTTGTTTTCTTAAAGCTTATAGTCACAAATCTTGTTCATATTGATTATACTCTATAGATTTTTAAAGCTTTTAAATGGAACACAATGGAACACATATTCTAGATGGAACACATAGGTGTATCTGTTTCTATGAAGTTTTATATAACATTGAAGATAAATTCATGTAGCTATGTTGATTAAATCTGGAATCAAAATATATAATTTCATAGAAAGCAATATACGCACATGAAAATTATTTGTTAGTGAAATAAATGAGCGACGAATACAGTGCCTATCTGGTAACTAACAGGTAATTAAAAATTGACCACCATTTACCTCAGTTGTTTTCTTAAAGCTTATAGTCACAATTCTTGTTCATATTGATTATACTCTATAGGTTTTTAAAGCTTTTAAAATAACATTGTAGTAAATAATCGGCAGTCTAATATTATTAATAAAACATTCCTTTCAATATTCATGTTGTCCTTCGTCGTTATGAGATAATCCTAAGCGGCGGCTTCTAAAACATACCTATTGAATTTACCACTGTTATGTTTTGTTATTAATTTTAAAAAGACAACAAAAAGAACAAGCAACACCAAGAACAACAAGGACAAGCAACAACAAAAAACAACAAAAACAAGCGATTGGATAAAAACGTATTTATGAGTTAAATGTATTAAATGCATACTTCTTTATTGTACGTATTAACATTAGTTACATTCCTTACTTTTAGCCTTGCTCAAGTTCGGAAGGTTAGCTTCAGTATGGGTATTACATTGCTTAATTTTTCACATTTATTGGACATAACTTATGCAGTTTGTTCAGTATTAAGTACCATGATTCAACCTGCAAATCACTAGCCATTTAATTTTAGTATGTTCAGTATTAACTATTACAGTATTAATTATTAGTTTGTTCAGTTTTAACTACCATGATGAAATCACTAGCCATTTAATTTTAGTATGTTCAGTATTAACTATTACAGTATTAATTATTAGTTTATTCAGTATTAACTACAATGATTAGACCTGCAAATCACTTGCCATTCAATTTTAATATAAATTTCCCTTGTAGATTGTTCAATCAATAGACATAATATAGTTACTGTTATATTACCCGCAATAAGAAGTCATAAAAATGTATCTTAGCGTTTTATAAAAATTTATAGGAAATCATCAAATAGAGAATTCGATATTAACAATTTTAAAGATATTTTTATAATCCAGAAGCCTACCATCGACATTCATAATCAGCAAAATAAAAATATATAAAAAGTATTGGTTTAATTCACTCCTTTACAATTTCCATTTCCTTATTAAAATCCCAAAAAGCCCAGAAAACAGTAACTTGTTCATCCCCTAAGAAATAAATATCCACGTTTACCGTATAACTTATAAGTGCAAATAGTATTAAAGATAGATTTATGCAGCTGCCCGGACATAAGTTTCCTTTAATTGTAGATAGAAATAACTTTACAGATATCCATCTGTTAACCCTTAAATGTGATAAGACATTATATTCAAGAAAAGAAGTCGAAAAATATTTAGTTCCAAACTGAAAACTGGTCGAAATGTTCAAAACAGATTTCAATCTCAATGAAATGAACTTCAGTGGTGAGGTAAAATAATATTCCTTTACGTGCTCACCTTTATTCCAAACTTGTCACAAAAGAAATTCTCCATCAATTAGTCAAATTCAACAACTTATAAATCAACGAAGTTATCAAGTTAAAACAGCTGAAAGAATGATGTTCGTAATTGAAGTTTTGAATATTTTTTTTTTGGTATTTTAATTGGCGTTACAAAATTAAATCTAATTGGATATATAATGAAAAAAGGGACCGAATTCCAAATGTTCTTTCTTAATAAAGTGAAATAATTTTATGCAAATGATTAAAGTTAACGGAGCCACTCTTTGTAGGAGGAATTTTGTGGAATGTCCCGAGGCCATAAACTTCTTTTTCTCATTATCAACTTAGTTGAGCCCATTTTTATTTCGTCGGCCAAATAACGCTGACGTCGTTAAAAGAACTCATAACAATTTCGAATGTAATGGCGACTCGTGGGAAAGGTTATATGAAGGAAGGCCCTAATCGTGTGAAATTGCAGTGAGTGATATCGTCATACTGTAATGCTCATAACAGTTTTCCGCTCGTTTTCCGCTCTAAGAGCATCTTTTGATTTTATCTCTATTTGTTCTTTATATTCTTCGTGATTCTTTTACTGCAAATCAATTGACATTTTACAGTTTTTCTTTCAAACTATGTGGCGTTATTTCATTGGTACCAGTTTCTCTAATTATTGTTAATATCCTAACAATGATATCTGCGTTGTTTTTTAATAATATCTTCTTTCTCTTATTTCCAGAAATAAAGATTAGCAGTAAATATATTTCCTTTCAGGAGTTATTTATTTTCATCATTGTGTAGTAATAGCCAAGACAAGGAATTAACAGCCAATAGAAAATAATATACTTTTCGTTGCTAAAATCAAATAGGAAACTTTCCGATATTTTTCACATCTGCCAAATTTTAGGGTTTTTTAAAAATAGTAATTTAATAATATTTCATTAAATGATGATTAATTTCGTTAACGTTTAATGTAATCAGACATCTATAGTTTTTTCATGATCTTAAACTCATTATGGGTATATATAATATTATGTTAGTTACCTCAGGGGGTTGTTAATTTAATCACAAAAACGAAATTTCTTAATGTCAAAATCAGTAAATTATAATATTGAGAATGATATTACTAAATCCTTTTCAATTGATCATTCAGGTCCATTCAGGTCGGAATAAGTTGATCAGACAAATTAGTTGCATTTAACTTACATAACGTCTAGCGTTTATACACTAGTTAATTGAAAAGTTATGTAATATATTGGAAAATGTGATTAAAAATTATGTAAGTATAAATTCTATATTCATTTAATAGATTTTTCCGTACATTATAATTTTATTTCTTTTTTTAACAATTGCTTAGATTTAAACTCAATATGGGTTGAAGAAAATCATGGAGTAAAACATATTTTTTTTATTAAAATTAAAACAAAATTAGGAACCTAAAAATCGATATAAATTAAATTGCTTTCTTTTTTTTTCAAAAACATAAAATTAGACAAGTACAGTTTATATTTAGTTTTGGATTCCTTTTTGAGTTCCGTATAACCGAAAGAGAAAACCAAAGAATAATATTAGTCACGGGTTCATCTATCTATCCGTTACAAACGTCCTTTATAAAATAACTTGGAAACTTTAAATTATGAAATAAAAGGCATACTACCCTCGTTTATTAAAATAATAAAAAGCATACCACCTACATATATTAAAATAATAAAAGCATACTACCCACATATATTAAAATAATAAAAAGCATTCTACCCACATATGTTAAACTAATAAAAAGCATACTACCCACATATATTAAAACAATAAAAGGCATGCTATCCGCATATATTAAAACAATAAAAGGCATGCTATCCGCATATATTAAATTAGTTTTAACTCAAAAATATTCCTGCGGAAACATTAAAGGGATTGCTTTATTGTTGAAATTCGAACTATGCACCATTTTTCACAAATCAAGAGTTTTGGAACATATGAACAAGCTAAGTAAGTAATAATATTTTATTTTAAACACGAAGTAACGAAATTTTTAAATTTTTTTTCAAGAGCTAAACGCAGGTAATATTTTTATCAGAAATGTTTTTATCACTTTAAAGAGCTAAACGCAGGTAATATTTTTATCAGAAATGTTTGTAAGACTGTTTCGGAGATGCTGTTGAAATTATTTATATAAAATATGTCATTCCACCATTTCTGAAATTATTTAAGTCAAAATTACGAAAAACAGCGTAACCGTCACAGCGTAAGGTCACTGAAAACTACCGGAAAACTATAGCGATCGCTATTAAACTATAGCAAATTTTATAATTTTTATTTAAATATTCACGATATTTTACGCCTATGGAAGATATACTAGACAATATACATAGTGAAAAATAATATTTATAGATTTAAAGATTTCAATAAAAATAATATATATCTCAAAATATTTATGTATACATAAAGTGTATGAACCATCACAGTATAAATTCTATTTATATTTTACCGATGTATTGTAACTTTACATAGATCCGGTGTTTTATGATGACATTTATATGAATAGTTAGATAGCTAAATTCTATAAATATATTTTTAATTTTATTACAAAAGCTTTTGACTGAAAATGGAGGCACTTTTCAATTTCAGCTCGATAAGTTCCATTGATATGAGAAATTGATATTTTTTTACAGTTCTCATTAATATAGATCCCATGACGAAACGATGCCGTGACGAGCTTAGTTTACCTGGTTCAGCGTCACCGAGCCGGGCGTGCCAGCTCAGTTTTGTTCACTGCTCGAAAAAAGTGCGCTTGGTGCAAAAGATGTTTTCACTTCAAAAATATATAGTAAGCCCACGTTCTTTGTGATGCTGCTTATTCAAAGCACATTAAAATTTACTTCCCAACTTTTCACAACTTTCTGTTAGATTCCAATGCAATTTCGAAATGATTAGTGAAAATTAAATATAAATACACAAGGATAAGAAATATTTTAGATAGCTAACACTCTCATTAACTGAAAATATACTTTTGTACCAAACTCAACGTTAACCCGGGTCTTTCACTCTTTCTCAAACGGTCCAGCAACCGTAATTACGTTGCATAAAAATGCGATTCATTACATCCCTATTCGAAGCGAGAAAACTTTTTGAGAGCGCTCGAAGTTTGAATTCCGCGCTCCGAGTGAACAAAATAAATCAAAAATCGACTATTCACAATGTTGGACCGGTGCGGTCGGATGCCGATCATATTCTACCAATAGCTAGTTAACGGCTTGTTACCGCACTCGATTCTAAAATTCAAACTGCATTCCACGTTTACTTTATTATTTACTTTATAAAAGTATATAAAACAAAATTAAATATGAGAAGCCTGTTAAATTGTTTTATTGTTGAAAATCAAAGTATGCCCCTTTTTCCGCAAATCAAGAATTGTCAAATACATGAACAAGCCAAGTAAGCAATAATAGGTGATGGGTTCTAAATTAGTTTATTTATAAAATAAAACGAGATTGATTTGTTTATTTATTTAATGAAACAATATTTACAAAAAAATATTACGCTGTTTCCCTTTATACTTTTAAGTTCGATTTTCTTTCTCTTTTCATTTGTGTAAAAATAAATTTTCTTAGGAAGCTAGGTGTTCTATTATAATCTTAAATTATTATGTTGAAATTATAAACAAAATTTAATGTACGTGAAATTGTATTTCTACTGCTTTTTATCGAATACATTTCAGTTTCTTATACATTTTTTTTTATCGAATACATATTGTGTATTTATTAAAAAAGTGTATGACGTAGAACCAAAACTTCAAAATACCCACAAACAAAAATATACTTGTTTTTTCAACATTATTGACTTAGTATGTAAATTTAAATCCAAAATAATTTGTAAGCCGCCATGTCACGTATTTTAGAATCCAGTATATTACTGAAACATCTCTGGTCAGGTGTATAAAGAAAATGACATTCAATGTTCAGTTCAGTTAACAACTGAGTTTTGGCGAGCTAATAATAAAGAATATATGGAAATTTGTTTTTTTAAAGGAACGAACTTAAAATTTTCATGCTGCATGAATTCCGTTTAGGACGAAAATAGATCGAAATAAAATTCTATATGTGAATAACGAAGGAGTACGCTCGTGAGTAGTGAAAGTATACTCTCCTATGACACATCCAAGTAAAGGTTCTAAAGATTTAAAAAAGGAAATTTTTAATCTATTTGATAATCCTCGTCAGGACATTAAATTAATAAAAATTAAAGTACCACAAAGCCATTAATAAAAAAAATTTTTATGCAAATTAAAAAAGATACTGAATTATTGAAATATATTTTTTCTTCTAATGTAATTGATAACTTTAAAGATATTCAGTTATATAATTATATTTCTATTTATTTTAAAATATAAGTCATAACAAATGTCATATAATTTTTTTCGTTTTACCCAGAAACAATCCTCGCATTTGCGCTCATAGAAGAAACACAATATTTTTTACCAATTTTGAACAACTGCGATTAATTTATTTATCTTGTCAAAACTTCCAGAATACATTAATTAGATCGAATCATAATACATTAATTAGATCATAATATATTAATTAGATTGAACTCTGTTAATATATTAATGATGTATTGACAAGATAAATAAATAAATCGATGTGGTTCAAAATTGGGGAAAAATATTTTAATTATCCTGTGAGTGCGATTTTGAAGCATATTATTTTTAATATAATTTATTCCTTACAATATAATGCCAAGGCATGTGAAGATAAACATTTTACGATCGTATAAGACAAGTAAATTCGTTTGTCTAAATAACTAAAAATCTGTATAAAATCAAAAAAATATAATTGAAAACGTTTAGCAGAAATGTGCTTAAATAAAAGGGGTTACCTCGAATATTAACATTGAAGTGTAGGAAATATTTAAATTTTCCCTTTATTTCTATTTTTCCTTATGGACATTTTCCTTTCGTTTCTTTGGCATGAAAACTTCATTCCTTTTATTGCTGAGAATTTTTTTTTCATACAATAATTATTTTAAAATTTACAGGCAATATATATATTCTTTGAAATTATGTTTTTTTTATATTACATTTAGAATTATAATTTAATAAAAGTTTAGTTATATTATAATTAATGTCAATATTTAAACTTCTAATTCAGTAGATAACAGTTTTAGGTACAAATTATATTCCCACAACATAATTGGAAAAAAATGTCATAAATAATAATGTTAATAAAATCCAAATTTTGTCCTGAAACATTTTTCTTGTCCTCTCTATGTAATAATTATAACAACCTAATTTTATATGCAAAATTTTTGGACTTCTATACCATAAGGATCCGAACTTAAGTCCATTGTTGTGGGGATATCGTCTTTCCATGCGTTCCGTTGTATCTCTCTTACTGTCTTATAACTTCCAATTGAATTAAAATAGGAACTTACAATTCATGTTTAATATATAGATAGATCCTTGAAGTAAAACTGTTGGAGTAAAAACAGCTTGAAATTATACTCTATGGGGCTCCAGTACATATAAACGGAGCCTAAATTTATTTCTTCGGCATGACATAAGAATATACTATTATTAGAAAAGATTAAAGGAAGATATTGAAATAAAACCCTGCGATGTTTATATTTTTTATGAACGTAAATGTGCACAGAGTACTCGAGGGCGGACATATTTTTTATGGACATTTTTAACAATTTATCTAGAATTACCTGAAATAAAATTCTGTAAAATTTATTGTGAAATACTTGTAGCTTGCATTTTCAATTGATATTCACACGAAAAATGAAATTAAAAAAATCTATTACTTTATCTGCTTACTCTCAAACGTTCATATAAACGTTTTTGAGTTATTATCAAACTATTAAAATATATGCAAATTAATATGCCTTATTACTTTTGGAAATTCTATGTCAAACCATTTCTCAGAAAAAACGTCTCTAATAGACGGAAATGATGAACAGCCGGATGGACATGTAAATGATCACTAAAAGTTCCTTTTTTACCATTTGAGATACATAACACAGAAAATTACTGTTACTAACAAACATGCATACAAATGGACGGAAAATGAAGTTTACATAAGGGTTTTCTTTTTGTTTTACTACTTGAGTAATAAATTAAAGTTGCTTTAATAATTGATTAACAAATATAAAAACGAGATCTCGTTATAAACGTATTCCATTTATTTATTAGTGAAAATAAAATTCATATCGTTGTAGTTATTTATTTACGTATTTTAATGTACACAACCTACGTAAATGGCATACTTATAGGTACGAGAGTTATCTCTTACAACCAAATAAAATATTAGTCCAGTCTCACTGGTTGAGGGGCTGGAACCCGGATCACAGCAGTGCGCCGTGCGTTAAAGGCCGTATGTTTTGTGATCAGCCCAACACACTACGGCAAACAATATTGTAATAAAATGACATAATCCACATACAATATTCATCCTAGAGACCTATATATGCAGGCATGCATAAAACTACGTTTTCGTTTCCTCGATTCTTTTGAGTGTTACGTACTCAACCCCGTCCATCCTTAAACCAGAAGACCCTTGCTTTGACGATGTTTAGTCGTATTTGACCCTCTAAGCAAAATATGTCCAACTCAAATGTTTTTATTTGAGTTGGATAGTTATGTCAACGAGCGGACCACCCATTCACTGCTTAGCAACTACCCGCATCTTATACTTGATATTGACGTATTTTCCTAACAAGACAAGAAATTACAAAAGTTGTATCCACTTAGCCTAAGCAAAACTTGTTTGTTCTTCTAATATCAAATCGGCACAAACTTTGGCAGGGGACAACAGTGGCATGTACACCGTATAGCCGTATAGTCGCTGTAATTTGTTTTGCCTCATATATTTTTACGGCTGAGTATCGAATTGGAAACTTATCTACAGTCGCAGCATGCAATATTCCAACAAATAAAGCTCTATTTTAGTCTTCCGGTACATTGATTTCCGCTTTGTCTTGTTTTCATTAAGGGCGTTTTGAAATATTTACGTATTTTTTTCGCATATGAGAAATGGGCAACTGACATATATAGCTTGTGGAAAGAATTTGTTTAATTTAAGTAAATAATATAGTTTAATATATAATTGCGATTTTATAGTACGAATTAAATTTTCATCGAAAAATTGGCAAAAGAATGTTAGAAGAGAAAAAAATTTCAATTGACTGGAAAAATAATTCGATATTGATAGATAAAAATCGATATTATATAACCTGCTGAATTTATTTTCATATCATTTAAGCTTACTAATATGAAATCTAAACCAACTTGTCAAAAAAAGATCATAATTTTTTTTCTTAATAAGTTAATCCTATGGCATTAAACGCGAAGTTAATTAATAAAATAAATGATTCCTATGACACTCGACGCTATTATATGAAAACCTTTTTCTTTACGTATTTCATAGCACCATGTTTTCAATATTTAGATTTGAAAATTCATAACTATTCTATTCTTAAAGCATAAATATTCTTATTTCGAAATACCGCCATCTAGGCACAACTACAAAAAACGAAACAAAACTGATCTAGAATTTTAGCAAAACAATTTATTTTCGCTCGTGTAATGTTGATTTGTTTGGACATACGAGGTTTATACGTAACAGTGACAATATAATTTATTATAACATATAAAATCAAAATATTCTTTATTTTACCTACAGTGACATCAAGTTTCTAACTTATTTAAAATAGAAAAAAATCCGTCCACTATGTGAAACGAATAAATGAATAAATAAATCAATTAAAAAGTGTTTTTTATGTAACTTAACAAATAGTTATACACACATTACGTCAAATGCAAGCTTAATTACTCGCCAAATGCAAGCTTAATTACTCGCCAAATACAAGCTTAATTACACATCAAATGCAAGCTTAATTACTCATCAAATGCAAGCTTAACTACTCATCAAATGCAAGCTTAATTACTCGTCAAATGCAAGCTTAATTACTCATCAAATGCAAGCTTAATGACTCATCAAATGCAAGCTTAATTACTTATCAAATGCAAGCTTAATTACTCATCAAATGCAAGCTTAAATACAAGATTAATCTGTGAAAATATAATCTCTTTAACCACGTTTCTTCAACAAATACATTTTTATTCGCACTTCCTATTTGTAAATGAATATAGTGAATTGAAAATGTGAGTCCAAAGTTTAATATGAAATCGTTTTTTTTTGTACAAATATTAATAAAAGTTGGCATACATCTAACCTATTATAATGGAGATGAACATAGGATAATTATAATAATTGGTAATTAAAAAATCATTATCTTAACAACAAGAGCTAATAGAACATTACGGCTGCATATTAGCCCACAGCCACGAGTACCAACCACATGGCACTTTGAGTCGATTCTTTACATTCGTACTCACTTGCAATACTAAGACTCAATTTTTTAAAGAAACATTTTTTTATTTCCCCAAATGTTTCCCATATCCACGTGAGCGTAGCCGCAGGCAAAACCTAACATAATTTATAAGAAACAATTAGTACCAATCCTACTAATATTACAAATGTGAAATTTTCTGAATTTGTTTGTTTGATTGATTGCCTCTCAATCGAGTAAAAAATATTGCATAAATTTGTATGAAATTTCGCACATAGACAATGACATGAAGCAGGACATAGGCTACTCAAAAAAAATTAACTCCCAAAACAAGTCACTTCTAAAATGAGGGTTGCAAGTTTGTATGGAATTTCATATAATTTACTTATTTGTCATTATTTATTTATCATTTAAAATATTTTATTTAAGTACAACTTGCTTATTTGAAGTATTTATTTAACTATACAAAATATACTCTAAAGTATTTCGTTAGTCAGATTAGGGGCACATTAAAAATATTTCTAACTTATTTATTATTCAATAGATTTCATTAAATTTTGATTCAAATTGCATCTTTCATTGAGATATACATAAAATGCCTTTCGAATTAAGTAACGCTAATTCCACGCGAACGAAGCCGCGGGAAACAGCTAGTAGTTTAAATACAAGCAAATAGTGATGGCTGTATTAAGTGTCTAATCATGTGGCGAAACGCAGCATGTAACAAAATGTACAGGTTCATATTTCGTTAAATCTTTCAGTGGTCAAGATCCAATATTTTCACAAGAATTTGTTTTCCAATTGATAACGTAAGAAAAGCTATTGGGTAAAGAAAGTATTAACATAAATTAAAATATACGAATGCGTTCTAATTTTACTGACTATACACAGTCTATACCAAGATATATTCATCTAGTGAATTTTCATCTGTCCCTGTCCATTCAACCGGAAACGGCCTAAAACTTTTAATAGTTCGATTTCATTCAATCAACGTTATCCTCTTTTATTTGCTATCCTTCGGTATAATATATATTATTGCTTCAACTTCCCGACTCAAGCAATAATGGCGAGTTATCCTCGCAAGTTTATGTGATGAAGTACTGAGCAATAGATCTTAAATTGACAATTACGATTGGATTTTGATCCAAGATTACTGTAGATACTTTATTGTAAGTTAATACAGTTATTAAATAAAATGTTTAATCGTTTTATTAGGTTTACGGTTATTGGTATTTGATATATGGTATATGATATGTTTTAGAAGCATCATATAGATTAGCAACCGTTTTATTAAAATTTTAATGAAACATTTATACCACATGCTATGAAAATGTGTGTGCTTAAGTGTAACCTCAACTAATATAATCAAAGTAAAACGTTGTCTGTTTGTTTTCTTGTACTTCTCTCTCGCTAAAAAATACTCAACGAAGCTTTGTATATAGATAATATACAGCATATATTAAAAGAAAGAGCTGCTATTAATTCAGCCATTACCTAACTACTGCACCCCACCACACTACACAACAACAAAGATCAAAATTAAAATCTGAAAAATTATATTCAAACCTTTACTTATCTGTTTGAAAAAGAAAATGTTTTTACATTTTCCTAGCATCAATTGCGAACAAAAATCTAGTTTAATATGGAATAAACGCAAGAGTTTTTGCTAAATTATGATTTCGCAATGTACGGACTTAATCACAACGCTTAATATCTAAAGAAACAGAAGTCCCCTCTTCGACAAAATGTCGTATTTTAAAGTTTTAACTTTTGCTATTTAATATTTCTCGTGATACGTTCTTAAATTTGAACAATCCATGTTTAACGAAGCGCCAATCCTTCTTTGTCCTCACGAAGTATAATTCTGTTTGCAAAATCCGTAGCCCTCAGCGCCTCGCTCCATTCGTTCGTATTATCTCCAAATACATTCGGGAGTTTTCGCGACAGATTTAAGTGGATTAAATCGGTAATTTCATATAATCTCTCCGCTTGTATCCTTTAGGTCCCTCTCAGTACAATTGTTTCACTCGGTGAGGAAAAGATAAATCTCTTTGTTTGTCACACAGTCCTCGCGGATTTCGCGTTCGCTTTCGCAAGCCACAGCGTCAGTCCCGCCAGTAGACGAACTGGCGTAAGACCAATTCGAACAATACGGAGTTTCTAAAATAAAAGTGGTGAAGAATGGTGTAACGCGGGGCGCGCAATGATTGAAATACCGATGAGTAATTTTGAGATTCCCCGAATAGCCACTCTCCGAGTGGTTCGCCGTACCAAGCAAATAAACGATAAAATCTAATATCGATCAGGTAAATAACTAGCTTACTCCGTCCCGGAGACGTTACTACGTACCGAACAATGATACAGTTTACTTTTGAAAGACTTAAGGAATTTATAGTGAGTTTGCCAGAGGAAAATTTTCTGAAATGTTCACAAATAGACTTTGAAGATCTATTGAGTTCATTTTCGTAGTTTTAAATGTGCTAAAATTGTTTTCGTAATATTAATTTCATTAATATTCCATTCAAATTAAGGCTTAATTTTTGTTTACTATAAATAAAATTTACACCCGCAATCAGTTATAGAACGCATTATTTTAGGCTGTCCTTTATTATCACAGAACAGAAAGTAAATTAACGGAACAGAGAGCTTGTTTTACGATCTGGGTTTATTATCGTGACATTGTAAAGCATACCATTAACAGTATTTGTAATATTTTAAAAATCTAAAATAATATAAATCATAGTATAAAATATTACTTGATAAATACAAATGCGATGCCCTCTATGAAAAACGTTTATTAATAGAGTTGATGTTCAACATCTCTTAAGGTTATAATAGTCTATCTTTACTGAGTCAGATACAGGTTCGAATTCCCAAACTAGCTCGCAGCCGCCTTTTAATTCATGCAGATAATACACGTACAAATGCCGGTATCAGAACACCGCTACAGTGGTTGTGCGACTTGTATAATAAAGAGATGTTGTCTCTTGACATCGTTGCAAGTTCATGTCTCCAGTTTCAAACAGATGTGAAGAACAGGATCCGTGAAATTCATACATAGCGGATGAAACAGTTATTTTAATTTTATTTTATTCATTGTTTGTCCAAATTAGTTAACTAGAGCGGCTTACGTTGATAACTTATAACCTAATTGTATCTTATTTAACTGATAAGTTAATTATATGTGTTTTCCGTATTAATTTTATGTCTTTTTCAAACAAACTATTGTTTTGCTTATTTAAGTTAACAATGTCAGATTTTTAATCGTATGTATATTAATCGTATTGTTGAATATTTTATAAATATATTTATTTTTCCTTTGTTCCTTGTAAATGTTGGAACACAAGTGTATTTCGTATTTAGCGTTTAAATTTATTTCCTGTTTAATGTTTCAAACAGTTTGTATTTGTTATTTTCCCTTTACATAAAACGAAATAAGCAGAAATAGATAAGCAACAATAAAAAAAATATGAACCACGTTTAAACCCTGTGAAAAATATAGTAAGCAATATATTTTAATATACGTTGTGAAAAATTAATATTTGTTCACATTTTAATTAAAATAGTATATATATTTGAATATTTATAAATTTCTAAATGTGTCCGAAACTTTCTTGTGTGAGTTCTATTCATAATTGATAGGTTTCATTTATATTTTCGTCGTTTATATTTTGTCGTAGATTTCAATGAGATTTTTTTAAATAACTACATGTAGTAAATTTTCCATGTACTTAGTTTAAGACTTTTTGTGTTATTGTACAGTTTCTAATATTTCTTAAATACATTATTTCAGTTTCTTTATGTATTATTTAAAAATATTATCAATAAGTAACGATCTATTCAATAAGTAACGATCATAATTTATCATAATTTATCTCAATAGCTACGATTTTACGAAACTATGTTGTGATACAATAAATATTAAAATAGATCAATTGTTAAACGTAGACTTCATTCCGCAACACTTCCGTTCAAATTCATGACTAGTAACACTGAGATAACACAGCCTGCATGCAGTAATAGTTTCACAAATATCAATAATAACCATTAAAACCACATTAAACTCAAAGTTACCAATACGCCAATAACTCAATTGTAGACATAAGTTTGCGATTTTATCTTAACGACTGTATTTGAATAATCACACAATTCACCGCCCGGTTGAGCGGCACTCGCGGGGTGTGTTTTAACCGTCTCTGTTGTCTTATCAGTTCCAAGGGTGAGTTCCTGAATAATCAGGATTATATTTTGAGATAAAATGGGGGAGTACTTAGTATGCATATGCAACTGAATGGGGTACGTTGGATGCTTTAAATATAAGTTGGCCGGAGGTGCATGGGGAGTCGCGTTGATAATGGGATATGTACAAAATGGTTATGGTAATTCGACGCTCCTCTAGCCGCCGGCAGCATAACGCCTCTATTAGCCTCAATTGTAAGATATTATTCCAATTGACTTCAACGTAAAAGCTTCTTAATATAAATATATATAAATTTATTTTGTATTGTTTGTCGTTTCAAGAAGTAAGATGAAAAAGGCTATTTCTTTTACGATAATAATGTATCAATATTATATTTTTGAAAGGAATGAGTTAGTTCCTCATTTCAAGTTCTTTTTTGAAAGATATTAACGGTTTTTCTCAGGTTTCTTAATTAATTACACAAATTATAATAGCTTAACTCCAAGTAAAAGTTGTCACTGTACAACGTTAATATTATTTCACACTACCTCCACGAGTAGTGAAAAAGCAGATATCACTTTATAAATAGTATTTAATATAAAGTGACTAATTTCAACTATTTTTAGATGAAAAGGGCAGTATTTAAAAGGAATAATTGTTAGCTATTAAGTTTAGATTCAAAATGTTTAGGATTAACCTCCGACGTGTCTATATATGACGTTTCGCGCAAATTATTTGATTACTAGCTTTATCAATAAATGAAATAAAATTATTCCTATAAAAGGGTATCATATTCGGAAATGAAAAGTAGTGATTTATTACGAACTAGCGATACCTTACGACTCTTAAAATGCAAGTTTAATATTTTAATGCGTCTATTTTATGCCCTTAAATAAGACCCAAATAATAGGTTCAGTTTAAAGTTGCGTGAGCCGACTTGCGGTTCCTCCGCCCATTCCCCTGCCCGCTCCTACAGTCCGTTGTGCTACAGTCCTATCCCTACAGTCCGTTGTGCTACAGTCCTATCACTACAGTCCGCTGTGCTACCAATAATTCGTCTAGTTAACATTTTGTTTAATTTTTTGCATAAATGTTCATTAATGTCACTTCGGAACCCTTTGAAATATTACGATGAAACCAAAACTAAATTGTGCAGGTTATGTAACCTGTGTATACAGACAGAGAGGCAAAGTTATTCTAAAGCTATACTCATTATATTAATAGAATATGAAAAAAGTATTTAAAAGCTGAAAATTCTAGTACCACAAATAGATATTTCAATTTTATTTATCTGCATATATTGGTCTGAAGCATTATTAACTTAAGGCTGACAAGTTGTACTGAAATTTGGCTACGGGTTTAAATTCATATTCTCAGCCACAAGCTAATTTAGCACGTTGGAAATTAAATCAATTGCATAACGTAAAATGTTTGTAATTTCTCAATTTCATAGTAATTTAATATTTCACAAATGGAGTTTAAAAATGGGAAATTGAGAAATTAATGAAAACGAGAAATGAAAAATTTTATTTTGAAAATCCACCATAATCATATATACCTCGACGGGTTGCGTGCACTTTTTTTCAAGGGAAGTATGCTAAATATTTTTAATTACTTTGTTTCATATTAATTAACGTATAGACCTGAACTATTAACTCGCAAAGTTTCTTATAAACAAGTTTAAAATTAAAAGAATTAATAAGACTATGCAAGACTGTGATAGACGGAAAGACGGACGGTCTTATGAAGAAAGCGACGGATGGATGTGATTTTTTTTGGAACTTTATTTGACTACGGAACTAAAAACCCTTTTAACTTTTATGTAGTCAACATTAAATTTCTAATCCTAACTTATATTATAAATCTGAAAGTTGGTATCTTATGTACGTAATATCTATGAATGAGTAATGATATAGAATAGAATTACCCATTATTCGCATATTTATTTCCATGGAATACTGATGCCATAAAAATTATGCTCCAATATGTGTTTCTTAATCGTGCCTAAATAGCGAGATATAAATTCCTAAAAAAAATTAAAGGCTAATTATAAAAATGCAAGTTTGCCGATTCTTAAACGATTATCTCTCAACAAGAAATTGTTAGATTTAAATAAACTAAAACTCATTTAAGGATTTCTAGTTTTTTAATATAAATTTCAAAAACTTTCACATTTCTGAATCAAATATTAGAAGAATTACAAAAATAATCGCTTAATTTTTTATGAATAATTAAAGCGTCCATGAAGTGGAAAAACACGTTTTTAAGCGACTGAATAAAAGTATTTAGGTGTTTGTTCTGATCTCTAAAAATATATTTTTTTAATTTTTATGCGATCTGTTTTGATCGAGTTATCAATGGTCAAAATAAATCAGATGCTTTTTATTTGGAACACAGACATGTCTTTTAGGATGATCATTGCATTTTGTTCTACGCTTCCTTACTACAGAGCTAATTAGAATCTGGCTCAATTATTTGAAGCCCATACCAAGCCAAGCACATCTTGATGATTGAACGTGTGCAAAAAACATTCCTCATTCATATACGTGTAAGAGAAAGTATGGTTACATCCCTACTTTCTATTTCCTACCCAATTCCTCTCAGGTATGCGAGTTTCCATTCTTTACAACTCAGAAGAGATGTTGCGCTAATAAAAATTAAATTAAATTATCTTCCAGCCATGAAAAAGAAAAATTTTATGCAATGTGTTATAGAGTAAACTTTCATGCTTCGTATCTGACAACTTTATATGCTTAAGCAGTCATCAACTTTTTGCTATACCATCTTCCAGAATTATATCGCAACTCTCGAGTTTCCCGCAGTATTCAACTGCTGAACCGCCCGATAGCAATCGCACCCGAGTGTAATTTTTTTATGAGTTAAAGAAAATTTATCGAGATATGTGATCGTTATTTTTTGTAGTTCTTGAGTACATTTGTGTTCATGTTTAATCTAAAAGTTTAAACTTTGTTAAACCACTAATTTTTTATCGTTACGAATAGGTTATTTGTAATATATCAATAAATGTGTGTGCGTGTGTGTGTAAATAAATACAAAAGTAAATAAATATTGATTAAAATAAAAATTAAGGATATCAGTTGAAATCTGGAAGGGTCCTCTTATTATTTTATTATTCTTCTATTTTTTGAGAGATATTTTATTACAAAACTTGTTATATTTTTAATTTGAATTAACATATCGGCAACTTTTTGAATATCCATACTTGTGGAGAATGAATGAATGAACTTCATTCACAAGTCATTGGATAACGCAACAAGTATATTAAATCTCCTTTAACTCACGAACCCAACACCTACATATTTTGATGAATAAGGTAAAATATTTAATATAATTTATTAAGAAATATCCAAATAGTCTCGTTGGATTGGAAACTAACCTCGCCTATTCAGTAGAAATTCAAAGCAACCGAAGATATAGGCAAAGACAGTATACTATATTTTCACAATATAAACAGTTATAAAACACAGTCATGGGTATAGCTTTTATTGATCACTACAGTCCAAAAAACACTGTAATTATCAGTGGATAGTCCATGGAACACGTATTTCAACACAATCTAGAAATATACAATCGATTTACATAGAATAAAAGATTGTAATTGAAAATTTGAATCTGGGCCCCACTTCATTATAATTTCTACTGATGTTTTGGATCAATATAAAATTGATACACAGTAGGCCTTACAAAGAAGTTGTCATTTTAATTCCAAATTGACATTATTTAAAGGAATATGTGCCATTTGCCATTTTATATAAATGGCAAATGGCACGTCAGTCACTTTTTAGCTCCCGCTTATTCAGATCTAATAGGTTTAAGATAATCGTCATAGATGATTGATTCTAAAGCAGATTTGGTCCATAAAAAATATGTTGAAATCTTTTCTATTTATTAAGAATATTTGTTACAGATGATAAGTCCCATAACATAATAATTAAATAAGTACTAAACGAGATACTTAAATGATATTTAAAAAGTATCTTAATATAAGGGTGCAGCTTTGCAAATAGTAATTTAATTTTAAGTGCAGTATGTATTTATATAATGTCATTATTGAGATTTAATTATTACTTTGCGAAATGTAAAGTTTAATATATTTTTTGATTTTAATTAAAATTATTTTAATGTTTTAAATTAAAATTTAATAATGTCTACACCTCGTAGTTGAAAAAGTAATACCAACATATTAGACCATTTAACAGCTTGGTCATAACTTAGCATGAGAAAAGTCCATTACTAAAACAAATCGTTACATTTGTTAGTTCAGCTGCTGAAACTGGCCCGCAGTGCTGCCTCTGCTGTAAATCACTCACTTCGAGAATAAGTGTCAGAATCCAAATATTGTTTCTTGTGATGTTATTTTCCTTTTTCGTTACTCGCTCTTTCAAACATATGTATTTATTTAACTGTAAAGGTCGATGTAGAGTTGAATGTTAGGTTTACTACAATATTTAACTACGATTAAATTTGAGTTTAATTTTATAAACACTAAACTTTTTAATGTCTTCGTTACGAATGCCATACTTATTGAAAATAATAAAAAATATAATTAAAGATAAAACATTTGAATAACTTGATAAAAAAAAAAGAAAATATTAGTAATATAATATGATATGAAGAAAGTGTTATCATTAAAATCGCATCGTAAGTTAAGCGTTAGATCGCACTATATATCGTTTCTCTGACCAAATACGGGTCGTTAACAGCAGATAGGGAAATAACATTAACCTTTGACATTTTCTATGTTGGGAAATAATTTTTTAAATTGAATAGGATATATTTTTAATAAACAAGGAAAAAAGTTAAATGAAGTATAATTTTTAAATGCCTAATATATGATGAATATGTCCTTTTTCTGAGTTCAAATAATATATAAAATGTCATGTAACTTTCTTCTTAAAATTAATGTCATGTAGGTTTAATTAAAAACAAACATTTAGTCACTCTTTTAACCAACAAAATGATTCAAATTGATAGTTTAACACTCGTTTAAATTGTAGATTCTTATTGACAAATTATTGGTGGAAACTGAGTTTCAAAATATTTTTAAAAATCGATTAACGTTAACGTAGTAACGATTTAGCTTCTTACTTATTTTTAGTTTTAATTAAGTCTGCTTACTACAAAATTTGTTTACTATCAAAATTATTAATTATTTACGCATGATAACACGAACTACTCGCCATTACATTTAAACATATACTCAATAAAACTCTAACAGTGTGAATTTATATACATGGAAAATATTTTAAAAAGAGAATAATTTTAAAACATTTAGAATAAATAATGATAATAGAAGCCGGAAAACCTGGCTTCAGAATTTTGGTCTGTCTGTCTGTACGTTAATTTGTTCGTCAATCACAGAAAATTTACTGGTGACATAAATGATGTTTAAGTAATTTGAAGTATGTGGGGTGTGATTTAACGCAGCATAAAATAAAGAGTAGCAAATAAACTTTATCTATCTAAATAAAATTATGACTTAGAGTATACAAATTAATAAACAACAAAATTCTCTTAAACACAAAATTGTTTTTTCTGCTTTCTTCCTCTAATTTAAGACTCTGTCTTCCTATTCTTTGTATACTACATGATAATTTTGTTTGCAGAATATATAGTTACACAAGTAATCTAAAATACTTGAAAACAAACGAATATTTTACATTTCAAAAAGTTTAGAAAACAGAAAAGTACAAGTGCAATAGAAATACTCTATCAGTCAGTCATTCAACTTTATTCGACGATTTATAGTCCGATTATAAGGTGTTTTATATTTTTAACATTATTAAATTGGTCACATTAGTAGCATCAAATTATAATTGATTTTTTAACTCTTACCTACCTGTTTATTTTTAAATGACGTTACAATATCTTGAAAAGAAATAAATATATATGAGATTAAAAAACGAACACTTCCTACTTATTACACGCATATATATTTTTTTAAGCTACATTTTTCCCCAAATCTTCAGTCCAGTCACAAAAACATAGATTCTCTATAATCCCTTTGCTGCAGCATCCAAATGAGTGCTGGCCCTAAAGTGTCGAGATATTAAGTTACGACTGTCTCGCGCACGTCGAGCTGAACCACTAAAATATTGTGCGTGATGCGCCGCAACACGTGGCCGCCGTACGGCAAATTGCCATAGACTCGGAGGCCAAGAAGCGGTTGCAACTGGGCAGGTGGATATGTATTTATTTGTATATACTATGTACTTGAAAATATCCTGAAGACAGAGTGACGTAACGCTACTTTTGTTTATATTTTTAAATGCATTGTATTTATAAAATTGTCTCTATAGTGTATATATAAAATTAACTCTGCGTCTACGCCTTGGCAGGCTATTATAATAACAGTTTAGTATTATTTCAGTTAAGTTAGAAATTAGTGTACATATAATGGGTATAAAATATTTTAAGGTTTTTTATAGCATATCAACAACCCACTTGTCCTGTCAAAACTACGTACCGTATCTCAAGCCTATAGATACAGAAATAGATTTTAATTAGAACTTAATTAACATACGCCACTATTACCTTAAACCGATTAATTAAAAGTTTATTAAATGTACTATTTTTGGCACCAAAGTATATTTGAACCATGAAGGATCTGTTCTAATGAAATTAAATGCCGATATGGCCTCTATGTATAGTTTAAAGACATAGTAGCATAGCTTCAAAGCTACTGATAACATGAAAAACTTTACCGATAACTTGCAGCATATTTAACTGTATTTATTGACTATCTAGACTATATTTAAAAAATACTATACATTGTGTATACTATATATTATATGTAATTATATATAATTAAGGAGTTAATAAATGTGTTATAAGAAAGATGTAGGTTTTGTAGAATAATAATGACATTTTTTGGAAATTATATTTAAAATTAATATATTTCATAATGCCATAACAAATCTTCAGCAATCTTACCCCTTTCTTGCATTGCATTCTATAATATTGTCTTTGGTTTGATGCTGAATTCCAAATTCGATTATGTTACTTTGGTATTGAGATGTCTGGAATATTATAGAAATTTCTCTAGTGTCTCCACTGGAGTATATAAAGAGTGTGGCGTTCGATATTTTGTTAATTTTGTCAGAGATTTAGTGAGTTCTTTACTCAAACAAAATATGGAAATTTCATGAAAATAACTAAGAGGAATTTTGATTCCTAAGTTCGGATCAGAGCGAAACGCAAGTGAAGCAGTATGCACTATTTACATAACGATGAATGAAAGTATACTGATTTAACATAGACTTAAGCAATGATTCCTAAAATTCGAAGGGGGGAGTTGGATCTGTCTAAAAATTCTTATCAGGTGCAACCCAATTGATTGAATTTAGAAAATAAAATTAATAATTACAATTAAAATGAAATTAAAAATGAGGAATTAAATTTAAAATTAAGAGCACCCTATTGAAACAAATTCCAAGTTAAGATCGTATTATCTTTCATGATCGTATCATGATCTCGCATTAAAATAGAAATATAACATGATGCTTTGGAGAAGAAGTGGAAAGGTTGTGTGTGGCTAATACACTGGCTAAAACTTCTGAACAGAGATGGTCAATTTATTAGTTATCAACTTAATATTTAGATTTAAAACTAAAGTATATCATAAGATATGTAATTCATAATGGAGTATATGGACTAAATACTGCAAAAAAAATACGGTTTACATGAAAAATTCGATATCTAAAGCAAATGTCGCAGGTGTCCGAATTCAACAGAGACCTGAGTTCGATAAGAGATCAATCTCAAGCGACAAAGTCATCATAATATTAAATTCGGTTTATAAAATCGGCAAAATAAAGATAATATAAATTAAAAAATCAAAACAAACAAAAAATAGTGGAACTAAATGTGTATAACAATACAAAATATTCATTATAATGATTGAATCCAAATAAAAAAGTCTAAAAAATGTGTTTGATATGAAAGTGGGGTTTGGAAAATAATGATTTTCTGTTGCTATGCTGGTGTCACCCATTGCAATTGAATCTGACTTTCCAATCTATATATATATATATATATATATATATATATATATATATATAATAATAATAATAATTCAGTTGAAAAAGGTGTCATTCAAATTGGTATAAATAATTTAGATTTTAAGTTGGAATGTTTTCTCCTATATTCTTGTGTTTCTTTGTTCTGTATTATCTTCAGAATAATACATAAAATTCTTTGCCTTAATTATCTATTAAAATGTTGAATAATACGAAGCAGAATAATTTTGTAGTTAAATGTTCTCTGATTCTAATAGATATCAATCTAATGACAGTAGACTAACTGAAAAGTAGCTTTCAAAATAATCAAAAGATTTTCATGTGTTACATAATTTGGAAATATACTATGTATATGGGCAATTTTTCTTGTTTCTCATTCAATTACACTTTTTGGATAAAAAACTTAATTCATATTTGATAAAGAATTTAAATTTATTGCAATCATTCAATATTATATACGCTACAACTAATGTGTTTCGATACCAGTTTTAGAGCTATATAGTGCTCTTGAAATTTCGTTATATTTTATAAGGTATATATATTGTAATTTTATGTGTTACGTCTCTCATAATTTATTTATCATCATAATCCATTATTATTTATTTATTCACACCAGTTACAATTTTATGAACAAATAGAAATTTTGCAAATTTATGCATTAAATTAAGGTAATGATAATTTTGTTGATTAAGCTTTCTATGTATAAAATTACGAAATGCCATTGAAAATCGGATGGTGTAATTTGGGATTTAAAATTCAACTTCGTAATTTTTTTTTCTCCATTCCATTATTTGTTGTTTTGTAATTTTAAAGTTTTTAAAAAATATGTAGTGATTACTTTGAAGTAAAATCTATGTCAATTATATGAAAAATCTCTTTCGAAAAGGCGATTTCTTTTGATTAAACTTCAGGTTAATCAATTTTGTTCAATTAATGGTAATTAACAATTTTTAAGTTGATAAATTTGACAGATTAAAATTTATCAAGAATATCGTTTTTGAAGAATATTAATATAAACATATAAATATTAATATTGGTAAACATCAGTGTTTTCAAACGAAAAACCTGTCAAGGACGAAAGGGTGCGAGGGATCTGTACGCCTTTAGACATTTAGAAATAATTAAGGGTACGCAGTATTTCTAATTAAACTATTTATGAATGTTAATTTTTCACAACGTAAATATACTGCCTACTTTATTTTTTCGCAGGCCTAAAAACAAACTAATAATAATACATGTATAACTCAACACAGTTTTAGAAATATTTTTATTATATTTTTACCTACACCAAGGTTACACATTAAATTGACTTTCAAGATTGTAGATCGATCAAAACTATCCTATAAATGTTATTTCATCAGTGAGTGAGACTATTTTATGAATAAAAAATATACTTTAAAGGACTGTCTTTTCTTTGCGTGAACTGAAAAACTGTTTATTACGTGAACCGAAGAATTTTTATAGCAATATAAGGCTATAGACCACAATGTTTATTATTAATTTAAATTTTAGGAATATTACCATGAGTAAAAGGCATTGGCGGACAAACGGATGGACCAAAAACTAACTAATCCTAAAATGGGGAACCATATTATTCTTATTTTAATTTTGAGAGACGAAATACTAAAAAGATCTAAGAGATCCTGAAAATCAAATGTCGGATTAGAATACTCTGCTATGTTGAACTGTTTTATGTGTAATTCATCAGCTTTCAAATATCGAGAAATAATTTTTCTCTATACTGTTTATAATATATTCTTACATTCGACAGAAGTATTTTCATGCGACAGTTATAAAAATCGATGAAATATTTGTATGAAACATTCTTATATTCGACAGAAATATTTTCACGCAACAGCTATAAAAATCGATGAAATATTCCAGAAACAGATGTAGATGTATATGTGTTGCCAAACGCAATATTCTTAGCGTTACGCGGTCAGATAAAAATAAAACACATCAAACGAATGAGAGTACCATCGCAGATATCAATCAATATGTCACTACGTTACTACCAATTTGTCTGCCTAATACATTACAAACATTAAAATGTCAATACGATAAAAAAATCCCAACTCATGGCGTAGAAAATGAAACACAAGCATCGCCTGTTAAAACACAGTCCCCAAGTTAAACTCTTACACTGACAGATCCACATCCGTTTCCCCAATTGTCATAACAACTGCACGCTGCAGGGAGCAAAAAGGCAGACGACAAAAATTTCACACGGCGACATGTAACGAAACTGTAATATGAGAAACGAATCGATACGCTTCGGCGGAAATGTCAATTTGTTTCCTTTAAACGAAAGGACGTTACTCAAAGGGGGACAGATAATCTAAAGCAGAGATCGTACGGCGCATATGTGACGCACGCGCCCCCATGCTTTTGGGAGCCACCTAACTTTACACGTGCATGGAATTATGTATGATATATGTATGTGGGCCCGGCAAGCACCCGAGGATGATACTGACTAGAGACTAGAGCCGATAATCATAACATGCATTCGTTAGCTTAATCCATTGGATTTGTCGACGTCAAAAGGGCTCTATGTAGGTGGTCTGATGCACAGCTCAAAACTTTCATGTTCTGAATACGTCTTTTGATTAATGATGTTTAGTTATTTAGAGTACTTTTCCACAGTAATTTTAAGCGAATTTCAAATGCTACGCTATTAAGCAAGATGATTATTTATTGAGTGATTATTTTATCAAATACCCCGATGGTTATTTCTATTAAAAACGTTTCGTGTATTGTAGTTTAGCATCATATATGCAGGCTAAACTGTATACAGTGAAACGTAGCTTTAAATATTTCTTATATTTTTTAAGTTTGCCTTTTTCATTTCCAAAATTGATAAATCTAAATATTTTTCATGACGCTAAATTCCAAAATGAATCGTTTTGTTATTTTCAAGTGTAAACTGATTATTCTCATATTTTTGACTCTTTATTTATATTTTGTGTTATTTATTTAGATAACAATGGTTAAATACCACTGCAATGTCTAATTATTACATTCTACTTATTTGATTTTATAGAAAGCCACCTTTGGCATTTTTGAGTAGTCAAATACAATTTGTCCTATAAATAAAACTTATCTCTCATGAAATACTTTGTAAAAACATTTTTTTTTCACAACAATTGTGAACATTTTACACAACAATGGTCATTTTGAAACTTATTGTGTTTTGTTTAACTTTTACAGCATTACCGGATTAATGTTGAGATTACTTTTTATCATCATTATATTTTCATATTTAATATATATTTTTAAAATTAAATGTTGGTGTTAGTTTTTTAATAAACTTAATACATGGAGCGCCTGAAATACTAAATGTTTCATTTTACTTTAGATCTCTTCGAATCGTAATAAATTCATGATAGACGTGTCGTTTGCAGTATCGTTTATCCGCACGAGAAAAAAAAAAGTACGAAAAACTGATTCTCAGTTCTCTGTGTAACTTAATACACGTAAGTTAAATATTGTACATATCACACATATACTTACATTTCCTTTTTACGTAACTTAACTGTGTTAGCAGTGACAAGTGTTTTTCTTCAACTATCTACATTGAGAAATATATTTAAATCCAATATCCTGTACAAACACTTTCAATCTTTATTCAGTAAATAATGTATTATATTACGGTAAATAGGAACCTTGTGATCATTTGTACATAACAACTTTTTGAATGGTAATATCGAAACCGTCTGTAAATGAAGCTGGGAATGTAGGCCTTATTTAGTTTTATTCTCTTTGAATCTGTACATATGTGAATTTATAATACAAAAATTATTATCAGAAAGTACTTTTTTCTGATCTCAGTAATTTTTTAAGCTATTGTAGGCTATTTCGTATCGTATTAGTTATATATGATTTAGGGGAGATGTTAACTTTGAAGGGAAAGTGTGAAAAAATGATCGATACTGTTCTTAATTAATTAATGATAAATATTTTTACATTTATAAATTATATTTTTTTATACACATTTAAAAATAATAGAATATATTTCAAAATAAATTCTTGTCACGGTTTCGCCTTTTACTACTAATAATTTTTTTACAAATACTTTTACATTCATAAACCATAAACTTTTTATACATATTTAAAAATAAAATAATATATTTCAAAATACATTCCTCTCACGGTTTCGCCCACAGAATGTCAGTTGTTAGTGACAGTGTGATTGGTCAGTGGTTAATCAGTAATTATATAATTGATTGATGTTTTTTTTAATTTATTTACCTCTTGATGTTATATTTTGTTTCATAGATTTTGAACAATATAATAAAGGAAATTTTTATAGATTTTCTTAGAAGTTTTTAAATGACACGAGCAGACAAACAAATAAGCCCACGTACGTGAAAAATGGTTCATCAGCGATTATTTGGTGATAGATCTTTTCTTTATTTATTTATTTCTTGATGTTATATTTTATTTTATATAATTTGAACAGTATAATAAAGAAAATTTACATAAGTTTTCTTAGAAGTTTTTAAATAACAGGAGAAGCACTTAGGTAGACACAAATGAAATAGAGAAATCTCTAAATTTATTATAGTTTAATAAATGATTGACATAAAGTGAAGAAATTATAATTAATGCAATACAAAAAATTAGCATTCTTCATTCATGAAACGCCTGTAAAATATCAGAAACAATTTAGCTTCTCCAGTGCTTGTACCATATCGTTTTGTTATGCAAATACTACACTTAATCACAGTAGCTGTAAATTGTTTCATCTATTCAATAGCGCGATCTCATGAAATCCATCTCTATGTCTACATAAAAGGCATTTGAAACACCCTATATAATGTAGGAGTAAGTTGCGAAATCGTAAATGTGTATGTTCTATAAGTATATACACTTGACTAAAGCATGCTTTGAAATGTACATATTTACGAACATAAATTTATAATATTAGGAACTTTATTAGAGAAATAAATATTGAGAAAGAAATATGTTGAAAGTAATTATATAATATATTTAGATTTTAATTAGCGTTTCCCAAAATTAGGAATATAAATGGTTAATAAAATTAATGATTTCCCCAAATCAAGTTAATTAGTCGCCAATTAATTAATTTTATATCGAAACGAACACAAATATTTCTGATCTCAACGCGAATTACAACTTATACCATTCGTTTGATTAACTCATCTCAGGAAACGTGGAGATACTAAAAAGTATACTTTAAGTACGCAATCCGGAATGAAACTAGTTTATAGGCGGAAGTACTAGTAGGTATCCTAACTTAAAGCGGGGCTTAATTCAGGTCACAGCAACAGAGTGGCGTGTTTATGTGCAATCTGCGTTTATGACTGAATAAAATGGTCGTCCATCCTTTTTAATTAGCGCGTCAGTGACTTAATGTCTACAGACGAGGCTATTATCGAACGGGACATTGCCTAGGATATGTCGAACGAAGTCTACCTACACAAAATATATCTAACGGAAAATTCTTGTTTGTTCTTGTAAGGTAAAAGAACTTCGTCTAGTAAATAAGGGTAGATGTATTGTTGTTAAGTTCGATGAACTTATATATAATATACGTAATTATTTTCCCAGCTTATATGCCCAATAAATATTCTTGAGAAATTTGAGGAAAACATCTGATTCAGAGGTTGATCATTCTTAATTTTTCTATTTACATTAGGCAATAAAACTCTTTCGGTCATTTCTTTTCTGTCTGTATATTTACAAACTAATTCACCAAATTAAGGACTCAATGAATTTGGATTGCATATTGATTCTTTCATACTGTAGTTCCGTATGTAGCTCATCAAATCCTATTGAGAACATTTTTTAAAAATATCGTTATGATTTGTAACTTTCGGTTTTTTGGAGCTTACTCCTTAAGAATCGATTTTCATATATAGCGCCCGGTATGAAGTTTTACGAAGAGCAAAATTAGAAGTTCAGAGCGTTAAAAAAGTATAACCGTTAGGTAGCCTCTCCGTGCAACATTTCTGCGCATCTGTAGAGTGAGATATCAATATATTTATTTGGCATTTTCTTATGGCGTAATCACAATGATGGAGTGTGATACACATAGTTTACTATCGTTCGCTTATATCAAGACGTAATCATTAAATGTCATTATCTGTGAATATCCTACAAAAATTAAAAGTCTCTTTTAATTTTAATTTCTTAGTCTTACGTTACTAAATGTTTTTAAATTTGTTGTATAAATTTGATCTTGTTCATTTATGGTTTACTTGAAAATATTATATTGTAATTATAAAGAATTTTCCATTTTCATTTAATGATATTGAATATTTATATTTATAAACAGTGTTTCCTATTTTATACATACCAACACAGTCGTATTTAAGGAGTAAACTTCAGTCGCGGGTCGGAGTTGGCAAGCAATTTTTTTTTAATATATTGTTCACAGAAAGTTCAAAAAGACCAAATAGCAGTTGAATATGTTCAAGTTGAACTTTAGCGCAATTAGCTTCCGTACCGGTGGCATGCTAAAGTTATGTGGTTGTGAATATGTATTTTTATGTCAATGGAAATCTTTTTTCTAAAAATAAATATCACAGTTTTAGGTACCTGGTCTTATATCATTAATTCTATACACGTGGTTCATGTAAATAGTTCGGAACTATAAAAGAAATTTTGTAATATTGCATTTTCTTGAAGTCGCAAAAAATTTATATAATGCCATGGTGATAATTTTTTTTAATATAAATTATTCATAATATATCACATTTTATTGATTTTTTCCGAAGCATTTCTCTTAACTTGACTGGAATATAACGATTTTTGAAGGTTTTTCTGGATAAGTGTTCAAAAACTATAAATCATAGAAAATACATATTTTTACACTTCCATTGTGACCAGATTCCACTGGATATCCCACACAATTACTAGTGTTTTTTGCTTCCCATTTTACCGACCAAAATTTTCCTCCAAAATTAAAATCATTTTCTATAACCGTGCAAAATTCCAACTATATATATATATATATATATATATATATATATATATATATCAAATAGACTGAGAAAAATACTTGTCCAGCAGATGAACGAACATCGAAGTTATTTCACAAGAATCCCATTTTTCCAATATTGGTATGAAACTCAATAAACAAGTGGTTTGATGAGATTAAACATGTTTTTAAAAAAGGTAATATTAATAAAAACCCAATAATCGTTAACAGGTAGGTAACAGAGACAACCAATTACCTAAATGCATTTTCTTGAAACTAACATAATCTGGATGGGGCAGTTGCATTAGATACTGAACACGAATGCAGCGCAGATAAATTCTAAGAATTTATAATGTTACACTACTTCTAAACGAGTTTAAAATTTTATTCTAGTAATGATTATATTTAAATTTTTACTAAGGAAAATGTTTTCGTCTGAGATATAAATGTAAGCTCTTCTATTCCTGCTCTATGCTACAAGTATCAACATAACATGACACCATCAACTTACCAAAATTATTGTATATTTTTATATTGACCTTTGAACTTCCATAACCGCACTTAGACTTAACTGTAGTTAATTTACTTCTGAATATAACAAAAACTCAAACCAGAGTTTAACATTACAATAAATAAGTTGTGCAGCAATAAAACATTATATTTCCCTACATTTTTTTACATAAGTTCATAAATGGCAAGACTGAAGTAAAATTTTCTTCTTTTCAGAATTATTTAGTTTGCATGGTAAAAATGGTCCACTTGTGATAATAAACTGACATGTTCTTGCGTTAAAGTTAAACTTTTGCATCAATATGTATTTCACATTTTAACTTTTACGCATTAATTTGAAATTTGTGTTAAACGTGTTGTTTTTCAAAAGAAAAGTTACTAATGAAAGAAAACTTAAGAAATTATTATTCTTATGGTAGTAAATTTTTTTTAATTTTATGATATCTAAATGGTATCAAGCAAGAAAATTAACAAATTCGGGTTCCATATTTGGATATGTCCATTGTAATGATTGATGAATGCTCATTACCGGCAACATTCATAATAAAATTTTTATATTCAGAAACTATTCAAATACTTTAAATCGCTTGTGCTTTATATGCATGTGGAGGTGCATTACTTACCACAAACGTTTCTCCCACTTTATACGTATGTTAAGGTATTTTATCCACCCTATTGAATTCGTTCCCACTTTATATTTGTGGAGGTACATTCTCTGCCACAAAAAAATCGCTCCCACTTTATGTATTTTGGACCACAAAAATTCACTCCCACTTTGTATTTATATGGAGGTACATTCTCCACTACTAATAATTCGTCCCCTCTTTACATGTATGTGGAAGTATAACCTCTACCGCACAATTTCCATATTCTCTATCAAAAATAATCTTTTCTAATTTTTATGTATGGGGAGGTACATTCTCTTCCACAAAAAAAATCGCTTTAACTTTATACATGTGGGGGGAACATCATTTTCATTTTAATTATTTTACTAGACGTACGTTCAAATTTCCATCTGAAGGATCTGCTTACAAAATGTTATGCACGTCAGTTTATAAGTATTTCCCGTTTAGCTACTAATCTATAAAAACTAGAGGTTTCGCAAAACAAACATACTTGTAACATATAATATAGGTATTTAATAAAGTTAGAAAAACTAATTGGATTTTTTATCATTTTCTCGTTTCCAAAATTTATTTAAGGTTGTAAAAAACAATTCTATAATAATTCTGGCTTAAATTATGAAACTAAATACATTAACCATCTCAATATTTCCTCAATATTAGAAAATTGTGTAAATGAAGTTGACGTCTGGAAATATTCAATCGTACAACAACGCCAACTGACACTTGTTTCTCGTTCCAAAGCGCTTTGTTTAATATTTGAATATAAAAATTAAAATGCAAACATTTTATATTTAACGTTAGCGATAGTTTTCTGAATAATTTATGAACTGAAATTTTAATAAGAAACTTTATTATCCGCAATTATATAAAATACTAGCAATATTTGACCTGATTGAAAATGAAATAACCTATGCTATTATAGAATATAAAGTGTTGGCCGTATTTGTCTACTTGTTTGAACTAATTTCTATAACTACTGAACGAATTCGAATACTGTGTCAAACTTAAGATGTCCATTTATCGTACAGATATTTTATGTACTACACATATGATGTAAAAAATTTAATCAATAAAAATTTACCTACTTCCTACCAATCAATCATGGGCGGCTAGCAGATGATCACCACTATTTATTAAGCGCTATAGCTATCTCGCTTTCTTATATAGTGACATCTCTGTCTGCTAGTCGTGCAAAATTGATCGTGCGTAAACCGCCTTAACATCGAAGTGACGCGAGATTTATGTTACAAAATAAGAAATATAATAAATATCTTCTTGAAAAAACTAATCAAAATTCTTGGTTCCACATGAAGTCGGGGTGGGTGCCAGTTTTAATATATTTATATGTGTAGTTTAAACAAAGACAAAGATATCATATACATTATATTTATATAAAGATTTCATGTGAAGATTTTTTAGAAGCGGTTTAAAAATAGCGTATCTACCTCCGTAATATTCCCCGTCTATCATTACTCGAGTGAAATTTCGAAGGAAAAATGTCAAGAATGCAAATAGGGGGCACTGTATTATCGGTGCTCCATATTGATTTTAATATCTTCATTCTGTGCTTTTCCATCAGTATAAGACATTTTGTATTTATTTTTTTTTTAATAAAAAAGGCGAATTTAATATTTGCATAGCCCGCGGCACGACGACGTCCCGTTTCTTCGCGTTTATAAATTTGAATATTTCCCCATCCACGAGCAGCGATCGGTTAGAAGGAATTCGGCCGCGTATGGGAGGGTGCTTAAGTGTGTATTTTTAATAAACGCAACCCCAAGTTAATAACGGCGCAAACACCGGACTTGTGTACACAGTAACTTCGACCAATTACCGTCAAAAATTAAAGTAAATTAGTTTTATTTCGCACTGTTTGCACAACCCTTTCGAGGGAGTGTGTGATACAATTTATTCACCCCTCCTCGGCGAGTGGCGTAGTATTGTATATAGGTGTATGGGACGCGCTGCTGTAAAGGTTCGTTTTTGTATCTTTTGTGTATCAGTGGAGCATTAATAAATTATGTTAACCTGTTGTTTGCATTTTGTGCAATTTCATGGATCGCGGGCTCTTTTGTGTTTTTTATTTTTTTATGTTTATCTGAATACCGAATACATAATAAACGGCTAACTATATACCTAATGTACGAGTGTTCATCGGAAATATGTTTACGTGACGTGAGTGCCAATTTGGTGTTAGGTAAATACGTTGTTATTTCGTTTGTTTATTGGAAGAACAGTTTTTTTACCATTTCCATTCTATATGCGGTGAATTTATTTCAATCGCTCATATTAAATTCTTTTTTATGATTATCATGAATAAATTTAACATATATATATTTAAGGTGAAATTACTAGGGATAAAATGCATATAAACATATATATAAATTTGTATGTTTCAAATGTTTAAGTGATAAAAACTAAATTGGAAATGAAAGTATTCGAAACACGTTTTACTTTAAATTTAGTTTTTGAGTTCCGTAACTAAAGGACAAAAACGAAATCTTCCCTTGTCCGTCTGCCCATTCGAACCTTAAAGCATAAGTTTAAAACTCATGAGCGATAAAATTAAAAAAAACACGTACTTGGATTACATAAATACGGTATACCAAAAATTATTCCATTGCATAAATCCATTGCGTTGACAATTTTTTCTCCCTTATTCCGTTAATTGGAATATTACGAAAAGATTTTTCAGGTGAATTTCTCATGAATTCTCCGATTGCTGATAATCTCGAATGTCAAGGTAATTTCACTGCTTCGTCATCAATCGTGGAGTTCAGGCCCAAAACTGAAGTTTAGCTTGCAAGTTCACGTAAATATGTGAACCAAATTTTTAAACGATTAAAAGTCATCTGGTCATCGATCGAAATAAAATTTAAAATAGCTTAAATCCGAATAAAACTTAAAATAGTATAAAAACAACTTAAATCAAAATTTAGGTTAAGTTCGTAAACTAAATTAATCTAATTGGTTCAACACAACAGTAGTTCAAAACGTATAAAAATTCGCTAAAATTCTTAACGGTACATCGTTTCTACTTACTTTTAAATGCCACAACTTTTGTTTAAAAACGATATTTCTGTACAAAGTTATATCATTATAATTCATTCTCTTATAACCAACGAATAGTATCTTTTTTTCTCCAACATCTATTCTTAGACACTATGTCTAAAAATGTATTTTTTGTATGTGATACAACTATAAATTAATGATTTTCGGGTTTTTCCTTTACTTATGCGGTAAGACCTTGTGTATTATCAAATTCCATGATTCTAGAAGTGACCTAAAGGTTTTGGTTTGCGAGTGTCAAAATATGGGGCATAAATGGCCGTTTTTATGATTTTTGTTGATTGCGTTGACTTAAAACTTATTTTTTTTTAAATTAATTTCAACCTGATACCGATACGCGTTCTTGAGAAAAAGGGTCTTGACAGACTGACAGACGGAAAATGAAGTAATACTATAAGGATACTTTTTTTCCGTTTGCGGTACGGAACCATAAAAACAGTTAAGTCTATACTTCAGTTAACGACTCGGCAAAAATGGAGAAATGTCATTTTTACAATTCAAAGAAGCAATCTAAAAATGTATGTATTTTTCGCTCGAACACCGTTTCTATTTATTGCATTATCATTAGAAACCGGAGTTTTTTTTTAAATATTACCAAAAATATCTAATAGTGATATTTTAAAGTTGAGGTTTCCTTCTCAAAATAAATGTCTCCAAAATATTTACAGGCGTTCTATTTCCGCATCTCAAAAATCTGAACATAATTACAATAAAGACATTCAACAAGTACCTCAACTCAAAATAATTTCGGTGAACCTACAGTAATAAATTAAAGCTTGATAAGTGATCAATTATTTTTATTATTCATGTGTAAGATATTCTGGGCAATATATTTATATAATGAAAAGTAATATTCATTCTTATAATAATTTTATCAAAATATTGCGTGCTCTAAAATATTTTATATGTATGTACCTACAAATCAATTAGTAGACTTTTAGTTTGAGTTCTACTAGCATTGAACAATTATATACAATACAGGGTAATTTCCACAACTCTTGCTACTAATTCTTATTCTCATAATTATTAAAAGTTCAATTAAATTGTAAGTGTTAACTGCGTAATGAACTTAGTGTAGCATTAACATTTATTTTAAAAATGTACTACAACTTCTTAATACTCTTTAAAACAGAATTCTAGGCAATATATTTATATAGTGAAAACTAGTATTCATTCTTGTAACAATATTATCGAAATATTATGTTCTGTAAGATATTTAATCTTTTACATGCATCTAAGTGCACTTGCAGTCTGATTTCTACTCGTATTCAATAAAATACATACTGCAGGGTAATTTTAACAGCTCTTGCTATCAGTTCTTATTCTTTTCATTACTAAAGGTTTAACTAAATTGTATTTGTTAACTATCTAATGAACTTAGCGTAGCATTAACATTTATTTCGAAAATGTGCGACAACTTCGTAATATCCTTCAAAATAGAATCCGGGCAATATATTTATATAGTGATAACTAATATTCATTCTTGTAACAATTTAATCGAAATATTACGTTCTGTGAGATATTTAATCTTTTGCATGTATCTAAGTGAGTACACTTGCAATCTGATTTCTACTCGTATTCAACAAAATATATACTGCAGGATAATTTTAACAGCTCTTGCTATCGGATCTTATTATCATCATTAATAAAGGTTTAACTAAATTGTATTTTTAATTATCTAATGAACTTAGCTTAGCATTAACATTTATTTTGAGAACGTGCTACAATTTCTTAATACTCTTAAAAACATAATCCTGGGCAATAAATTTATGTAATGAAAAATAATAGTCATTGTTGAAATAATTTAATCGAAATATTATGTGCTCTTACGAGTTTAATATTTTTATGTACTTAAGTGAGTAGACTTACATCCTGATTTCCATTTGTATTGAACAATTATAATACTATCAGGTATTTTTAATGTTTTTACTGTCACTTCATTATTTTCTCATTATTAAAAGTACTGTTAACTATCTAATGAACTTACTGTAACATTAATATTAATTTCGAAAACATGCTATAATTCCTTAACGATCTTTAAATCAGAACACAATACAAACACAGTTCTTATCACTCATAGACTAATTACTAACATTGTAATGTATTTATCTAACTAAACTATATTTTCGTACCTAGAGAGGGTAAGACCGACAATGGAAAATCATATTTGCCCATCGTGTAACATGTCTTTCGCTTCCTCATTCGAATACTCCCCTATTTTACGACCCTTAATATTACGTTTAGTAATTTATTACAACGTTTAGTAATTTCTTACATAGGACCACCTCTGTAATCATTGGTATACATTAGTATAAATACATAAATGGTGGGGATGTGATTAAGAGACAGCGATTTCGTATTTCTGTTAAGCAAGAAACTATTTTCTATGTCGGTTATTTTCTGTAGGTAAAATATTTTATTTATCATAAAAGTTCATAGCAGCACAATTTCTTTAAATAGGGTGAAGTCATTTGACACCAAGTCAGTACCACACGTGCATCAAATCGGAACGATAGTTATCATTAATCTAAGTATATTTAATAATAATTTGTTCTTTTTGGAACGAAGTTCTTTTACGCAGCTTACAGTAGAGCGAATTAGCAGAAATCATCACGTTAGGAAAAAATGTTATGCCTCCTCCAGGCGACCTTTCCTTTTCTTTCTCTCTTTCTCTTTCTATTATATACGGTTGTATGTGTGTGTGTCCGTGGGAGTATCGACATTCGAGCAGCAAGCATTATGCGCGGTCAGCTTTATAACTTCAATTTTAAACATGTGTCAATATTCTTATGTAATACTACCTTCTATTTGCGGCTTGTCTCACGTATATTTTAGAATGACGCACTTAAGAAAAAAATTCTGATAAGATCACTCGTGTCTCCCTATAAACACAAATCTCTCACAGCCATTTTTCTAAGAAATCTCTTGACAGAGAGCCTTAAAATTTCTTTGTCACGCAGTGTAGTAATAAGGCATATTAACCAAGTATTTAATTAACTCTCACTTAACTCCAAATACTTAAAGGTTTTTGAGTGTTAGTCAAAATATCTCAATAACGAATGCTCATAATATCTCAATAACTAACACTCAAAAAATTTTAAGTATTTGGAGATTAAGTGAGAGTAAATTAAGTAGGTACTTGATTTTTTTTATATTTCATATATAGTATTTTTGAATACCGTATCATTAGAAAGGACTAATTATAAGGGTCTCAGAAATATCTTTCATAATATTAGGTTGAATATCTTTAAAGAAATAGTGAAAAATATGCAAAAAAATATGTCGCTAACTGCCAAACTATTCAATCTAAAATTAGGAAAATAGGTACAATTATGAAGCCCACGCAAAGATTGTAGGAAAATTATAACGATGAATCTAGATATTCTAGTTTATTAGATACTCACGAAAATGAATACATCAACTCCTACTTAAATTAATTAGATATCAATAAATATTGATTGCGGATAAAGGAAGTTCATATTATTTGTGATAAATTAAGTAATTTCCCTTCAAACGAAGTACGGAATCTCCGATGCGCGAGCCGCATTCGCGCTTGCCCGGTTTTATAATTTTGGAGGTCGAGTTTTTCTTCAGAAATGATGTTTTCTTCTTAATAGCAACCTTCATTGGAAAAAAATAACATACATTTTAATTTGATTAATACGCATTTCGAAAGTCAAAATTTCAAGCGGAATAAAATATGTTGTGTCATAGTATGAAATTTAAGTCGAACGATTTGAACCATATACATAACAAGTATATGGCTAATTTACGATAATTCAGTAATATTAACTTCACACTTTCGATAATTCAGAAGTTTTAAACTCGCGCGCCGAGTTATAACGATTCAATGCTAATAATTTAATTTCAAGTTCCTTACGAAACCTTTAACAAAAAAATATAAGGAGACTTCATCTTTAGCATTATATTAGTGAAATTTTAATCCAATTCAGTTTAGTAGTTTATACGTGATACTCAACAAAGAGATAAATACAAAATATACAGACGGACATTAAAAAAAACATTCTAAAGACTATTGCTCTGCGTTATAGGTTCAGAAAAATCTAAATGGCATATTTCACTAATCTTTAAAAAAATTTCTTCAATGCACAGAAACAGCTCTGTTACATTAGAGTAGTATAGATAAAGCAAATTGCAAACTATTTATATGATGTCAATGTTTCATTCTCCTTCAAGCTATCACTGCTATGTTTTAACATACTCTTGGCTATCGTCGTGGATACCGTCTCAGGTATGTTGCAAATGTGGTATGTTAAACGTGTACCATGCAGATTTCTTCAAAAAATATGATAATGCGAGTTCATACGGTATTAAATAAACGCTGCCCAACATCGGATTCTTGGAGTTTGGATGCTTTAATACCGAATTTAATCCACGATACGCCAAGTGTTCTTTTCCAGCACCACGTTATCTGAGCGTCTATCATTTTTCTCTCGCTTTCAGGTGATGTTCAAATTTTTGTGGTGTCGAAGAAAACAAGTAAAACTGATGCTCGAACGGTTTTCGCAGTTTTGGTAATGTTACGGTTCCACCATTCACGAAACAAATACACGTACATAAATGAATAAATAAGTAGTTACAGTGACAACTTTGGTAATGTTGCGGTTCCTCCATTCACGAAACAAATTCACGTACATAAATGAATAAATAAGTAGTTACAGTGACAACTTTTGGTAATGTTGCGGTTCCTCCATTCACGAAACAAATTCACGTACATAAATTAATAAATAAGTAGTTACAGTGACAACTTTTGGTAATGTTGCGGTTCCTCCATTCACGAAACAAATACACGTACATAAATTAATAAATAAGTAGTTACAGTGACAACTTTTGGTAATGTTGCGGTTCCTCCATTCACGAAACAAATTCACGTACATAAATGAATAAATAAGTAGTTACAGTGACAACTTTTGGTAATGTTGCGGTTCCTCCATTCACGAAACAAATTCACGTACATAAATGAATAAATAAGTAGTTACAGTGACAACTTTTGGTAATGTTGCGGTTCCTCCATTCACGAAACAAATACACGTACATAAATTAATAAATAAGTAGTTACAGTGACAACTTTTGGTAATGTTGCGGTTCCTCCATTCACGAAACAAATACACTTACATAAATTAATAAATAAGTAGTTACAGTGACAACTTTTGGTAATGTTGCGGTTCCTCCATTCACGAAACAAATACACGTACATAAATTAATAAATAAGTAGTTACAGTGACAACTTTTGGTAATGTTGCGGTTCCTCCATTCACCAAACAAATAAACGTACATAAATTAATAAATAAGTAGTTACAGTGACAACTTTTGGTAATGTTGCGGTTCCTCCATTTACAAAACAAATACACGTACATCAATTAATAAATAAGCAGTTACAGTGAACAATTTTGGTAACGTTGCGGTTCCTCCATTCACGAAACAAATACACGTACATAAATTAATAAATAAGTAGTTTTTCGACAACTTTACAGTGACAACTCCCTCTTAGCACACAAAAGTCAGGTAAAAAATACGTAAGTTTCAAGAAAAAATATTGTTCCACTCAACACTACTGAAGCATATTTTGAAAAACGTATTTATTATATTTGTATTCATTATATAAATTTATGTCAGTTTTTAATATTCTACGCAAATGACATATGGCACGTGTGACTCTCAAGTATTCTACTTTACTACACCACTGCGTAGTTAAGCGTTATGAGTGGTGTCACACAATCGACATCCAGATGGCCTCGTAAGTGGGTGCGAAATATTAACAAGATAAGTCCATAACCTCAATACTATTAATTTCAAATTCGCAAAATTTACATAGCTAAGTAGTATACGAACCTTTTTACGAAATTGCTGGCCCTTCGAGCCGGATGTCGTCAATAGTATCGTAGTCGGATTTCAGCTACTCATTTAACAATCAATAATAATATTTATTTATAGATTTATTCAACTTGGGGTATGGGCTGCATTCTACTGCTTGTAATTTGCACTGATTAACTTTAAGGTAATATTGTTTAAATTATGAAGGGCATTTTTTTCGAAAAATAAGTGAAGTTTGGTACTTAGCCCGGGGGTTTAACCTTTCTTTTAAAGTTTCCTGTAACCGATTAATTAAATAATTTTCTTTAATACCCATACATGGAATATCCTAAAATAAATTCTGCCTAACACAAAACTATACTGTATTACATCGATTCACAAGAAAACGAATTACTTTTATTAATTTAAACACCCACATTTTCCCTTTATATTTAAGAGATAATTTTATTTGGATAAATAAACTATACGTGTAAATAAATTATTTACCCAAATAGAATTACAAACTTTACTATTATTATAAACATCAAACGCAAGCCTCAAACCCAGCGATAACAAAATTGAGTTCCTAATTATACTGTCCACGCCACATAGTACAGCAATTATAAGGGTAAGTACTCATATAACCCCGAGTGATAAAACAAAACGAATAATTTTTTATTAAGATCTTAATATTCGGATGTTCAATATCAAATTAATCATTAAGCATTTTATACTACCTAATATTTAATATATTTGGCATTAATTTTGTAGAATTCATTATTCGCAATTAAATGAAACTACGTGATGTAGTATTATTTCTACGTTCATTAAGTTCTTTACCACGACCTAGGTTTCGTTGTATTACAATATCTCTGCTAATAGCCCAACTGAAGATGTTGTAATACAACGAAACCTAGGTCGCGGTAAAGAACTTAAAGAAAGTAGAAATAATTCTACATCATGTAGTTTCATTTAAGTGTGTACCTAATACTTATTTGGAATTTTGACTCTGAAGTCCAACTTTCAACGAAGGACTACTTGAAAGCTCTTATTATCTTTGCTGTCGTTGTAATTTTTTTTTCCAATACGTTTGTCTAAAATCTGTCAATATTTTCCAGATTTAGGAAACATTCTTCAAAACATATATTTTCGGAAATTAGTATATACACTAAGTTCAGTTGCTGTAAATCTATGAAGGCACATGTTATATTAGGGAAGTTAATTAAAACTCATGTTATTCTTTCCATTACGTTGAGCAAATTTCTTATAGACAAGAATTAGTAATATTTTTTTTAATTTTAGAAAAGTCTAAATACCAAAATCGTATTGTAATTAGTCTGCGTACTTTATTTCTTTTTCATATTTTTATAAATAGAATCAAAAAATAAAACGAACTTACTTTTTAATCGAAATATACCGAGTTTTTCCACATATAAAATACAATACCACATTACACCAAATTTACTTGCAAAAAATTTAGTATTTGACTTGAAAGAACCTGGTCAAAATCAAGTTTATATTGGTAATATTACACTTCTTAAAAATTGGATTTTCACCTAATTTTTATTCACAACTAAATAAAACTATGTGATGTAGTATTATATCTACTTTATTTAAATTATTAACCACGATCTAAGTTTCGTTGGATGACAACATTTTCAGATGGGCAATTTGAAAAATCTTTCTCTTCAAATTTCTACAAAATAAACGCTAAATATATTCAATAATCAAATAGGATTTTGCCTTTAAAAGGGCGTACGTGAAAGTGAATGTATTGCGAATAAACTAGATGCAATTCTTTTTGGAAAAAAAAGTGTTTTTATGGACATTTATATTTGAATGTGTGTGTGGTGGAAGTCTGATCATTAGAGCACTACGAATAAACCGGCTTTCTAAAGAACGCGACTTAGAAGGTGCATGTGGAGAACAACGCTTACGAAAACATATAATTCAATGGTTTTAGAATTAAAGACGATTTAAAAATTTAGGAATAGTCTACATAATAATAAGAACTAAAAGGATAATTCAGGAGACTTTCAAATTGTACCAAATTGTTTCTTCCGTGGAGAGTGTGGCCTTACACGAAAACTAGACAGTTCTATTACGAGAAAAACAACTTAAAATGTTAACCTCGTTTGTCCTTCCGTTCGTCCGTCTGTCTGTCTCATAGGCTTCTAATTTCTAAACGACATAATACAGAAACTTTAAATACATATATAATATGTATTTCCTTGGCCTAAAACTAAAAATGTTGTCTAAAATGACAAATTTATGTGAATATTTCGAAGGGTTCTAAATGTAAGGGAGCTGTGAAGAAGCTGTAATTCGGTTCGAATATTTTTTGTATTTAAATAACAAATAATAAAGGGAGCTAAATATAAAGTATTAATGGAGGTGTTTGTACCACTGTCGTTTTGATCTGACCTACATAAAACTTTGTTGGTAAATCTGTTATAGGTGGTGTTTTATCTATCGAGTCGTATATTGGTCAGTTCAATTTCTTAGGTCATTGGTCGAACACGGAATACTCAAAATTTAAGTTCTCTTCGTACACAATAAACCTTTTTATATTTTTTCAATGGTACTGTCCACAGATTGTTCGTGGACAGTAAATACTAATAAAATCGCTACATTTTCATTTTAAAGAATTTTGTCTAGCCTGTGTTGGCTAAATATAAATGAAAACAAAATTTTACTAAGTTTCAACTTCGATATCTACTGTTACCATTTGGCAATCATCGTTACTTACAAATATATGTACAACGAACTTTCTTAAATTTTACGGATTTCTTTTATTAATAAGATAGATAAGATTTAGAAAAAAATTCAATTCACATTTTTACAATGCATATTTCAACGATATGTCCAAATAAGAAATTATCCCAGAAATGCGAAAATCTATTTTTAAAGAAGCATTTAACAATTCTGAACTTAATAGAGCTGAATGCATTTAGAGCTAAATACATTTACACAATAATTGATGGATATTATAAGCTTTACGATTTGATCGTAGAGGCCTATTATGTATATTTTTTGACATTTTTGTTACATTGGAAAAAAATAAAAAATATTAATTAATATACAGAAAAATGTTTTTTTTATATCACCTCAGTAGCCTCAGTAGAAAGCTTCGTAAAAATATTTTTATATACATATATAAAATTGTTTCAAACATAGCGAACGAAATTTCGATTTGTACTAGGCTCTATCCTAAGCGACGCCCAAAGTGACATTCACCCCACATGTCACTCGCAACCCTCCAGACCGGAACGACTAAGACAATCTGTCTAATCGACTAAATCAAACGGCTTTCAAGTAACATCCGCCACTGCCGGTTTTTAATAAAGTTTACGTTAAACAAGCTCCGGAAAGTTGGCCGGCCTGGCCTCGGGCGTCGTTTCTTAACGCATCATGAAATATCTTTATTAAGAACCGACAATATTGCGCTCGGGGCGAGGCCCTACCATGGCGAACCGTGGGCTGATCTTACATGTTGTGTGTTTAGGTATCTTTGTAAGACCATGTCTATTGTACGTATGCAAACAAATATTAACGTCTCCTGTTGGTAGGTATATATATAGTAGCAGTACTTATTTGAAACAATGCTTAAGTATTAGTCGTTTTGTTTACGATGTTCGGTAATTGTATTATGACGTAAACGTGTGGTTTGGATAATATAGACTCGAGTATTTGACTTATCAACAATACAGATACAAATATTTTACATCACCACATTTTTCAATTTAAACGTGTCTTTATTTCGCTATAAATATAAAATTGTAAAGTACTATGTATTTAATATATGTATTTTTTCAATTATTCCCAGATTTTAAAAATTACTGGTTGTAAATTACCAGTTTAATTAAAAATTACTGGTTGTAGAAAAAATAAGTGCATATTTTTGATAAATAGTAAGTATATGCCTTAGATAAATTTAGAGAGTGTACATTGATAATTATGGTTGCAGAAAAGGTTCCTTAATTATTGTTATTTAACGTAAGAAAATACAATAATATAACTATAAAATAATTATATATAATAATAACTATAAAATTTATTATCATAAATGTGAAAGTTTTTTTTTTGTTAGTCTAGTTGTTAATTTGTTTATTGTGATTTTCTCACCTACCCACTAGTAACCCCTTGCAACTTTTACACACATAAACCGTTTTAAGAACTGAAACTTATGGTAATGATTTTGACCTTTATCGTAAATGACGTGTGATCTGAAAATGTAATCCATTAATCATAAGCACTCAGATCTATACATTTAAAATTTTCATTACATTTTTTGTGATCTGATAATAAACATTGGTTAAACTTGTCATAAATAATAGATAAGATATATTTATTCAATTTTTTTTATATATTTTGTTTTTTGTATAACCTATGAATTGTGAGTGAAAAGTTTGTTCAGAGATTTTGGACACTTGATGAATAATTAAATAAAAGCAAATATAAAAGCTAGAAAATTATATGTTCGGTCACTTGTCGATGCAAATAATACAAATGATTTTATTTCAATATTCTAATCGAGTGCTGATATCTAGAATTTTTATAGTTTTTTAAATCCACAGAAGAAAAATTAGACAGCAAATCAATTTGGAGCTTAATATTTTGCAACGAGGCTTAGTAAGAAAATTTTTAATTAAAACTTATTGCTAAAGTTTGATTGAAATTTCTATTTGAATCGCATACTTGCATACAAACATTGACGTAGGTCTAAAACTGTGGAAATACTGCATCTGTGACAGATCGATGGGCATGACAAAACGATAATGGTTCCTTGTTATACAACAGTACTCTAAAAGCTGAAGCAAAGAGAATTAGATTCAGTTCAGTAAGATGTTAAATGAAAATTCTTGTGTCGGTTCGAGTATAGTATAATTGGCAGGTCTTTGAAAATTATTATAATAACCCCATATTTATCCAGTCTGCAATATCATGTTTTACTTTTATTTATTTAGCTCTTATGTTATTAGGCAAGTATGTAACTTGTTTGTCTGTATTTATAGTTATATATTTATAGTTGTATGTATTCATAGTATAGTTTCTTGTATTTATAGTTATTGTAATAATGGACAGACATAAAAATTTAAATAGCTATTAAAATAATTATAAACACATGGTAATAGAAGAGATAAGAAGAAACTATAAATTCTATTAAATAACACGAACAAGAAAGAAAAACAATTCAAAAGAAAATAAACTTATCAAGCTGACATAGACTTCGCTTTACGAGGGTGCATGTTTATACAGGCACTTACAAACATTTAAGGATTCTTCATATTTCTATTGAACTAATTACAAATATATATTTTTCACACCATAAATATACACCCTACTTTAGAAATATAACTGAAAAAAAATAAACTTGTCAAGCTTGCGTAGACTTCACTTTACGAGGATGCATGTTTATACAGGCACTTATAAACATTTAAAGATACTTCATATTTCTAATGAACTATTTATAAATATAAATTTTTACACCATAAATATACACCCTACTTTAGAAATATAACTGAAAAAAAAAACTTGTCAAGCTTGCTTAGAATCCGCTTTACGAGTGTACATGTTTATACAGGCACTTATAAAATTTCAGGATACTTCATATTTCTAATAAACTATTTACAAATATAAATTTTTCACATCATAAATATACAGCCCACTTTAAAAATATAACTGAAAGAAAATAATCTTGCCAAGCTTGCAATACGAGGGAGCCATATTTATACAGGTTTGTATTTAATGGAAGAGTGTTACAGACTAGGTTTTTAAAGACAAAAGAGTTTTTTCGCGGACTTGCAATAAAATTGAAAGAAAAATTCGTATATCTTATGGAAAAGAATGTCTGTCATTTGATAGATCTTTAAAAATAATTCAGATTTCTTAAACATGAAAAAATTGCCAAATTTAGCACAAACAATAAAAATACAATGTTCTGTTTGCATACGGTTTTCGTGCTTTATATATTGTCGGTTTCGAACTAAGTTTATGAAAATAAGTCACCAAAGAGGCTAAAATAAAAACGAAGCTATAAAGAACAAAAACTCGACTATGTCGAAAGAAACTGAAAAGTAGAAAAACAAGTAATCATAATTTCACTGAAAGATAATCGTCACTGGATTGTGAAACCTAAGTGGCGTTCACTTTTGACACATGTACTGGAAAAAATATTGATCTCAAAACTGAAAGTCGCTCACGGCTTCATAATTCAATGACGATTATCTTTCAGTGAAATTATGATTACCTAACTCGTTTTTCTAATTTTCAGTTTTTTTGTTTCACTCAGTTGTATTTTAATTTTTATAGTTTTGTTTTTATTAGAATATTTTTTTAAATATGCAACTTAAAGTTATGAAAAATTTTTTTGGGTTCCTCGTAATAAACCCTTTCAAATATGAATTTAAAATAAATAGTTTTGAGTGCATTATTTACTTCATATTTATTGATATATGAATAATATAAAAAACTTAGCTATTGCAAAATTTGTGGGATAATGAGATATATTGCTATGCTAAAATTCAAAAATCTATATCTTATGGTTTTTAAAAAATATCAGCTATGTTAATAGGACATTATCATAACAGTTCCATTTTTAGGTTTGTAAGAACTCTAAATTACGGAATACTAAAAAAAATTGCAATGAATATAGGAATATACTTACAGAATGAATGAATGCATGAATTTGCAATAATTATTGAGTGCTAAGATTAAATTTGGCCCTCAGCTTAATATTATGTACAGTGATATTGTATACAGTAATTTAAAGTATAATTAATAAACACGCCCTTTTAAGCTTGTTAAGGTTTCAGGAAATGATTCCAAATACTAAGAAAAGAATGGATGTAACACAAGATGGATACATCGCTTCGTCTACCGTTTGGAACTAAAATGAAGTGACAAACGTAGAAATACGTTTAAGAAAGGTGAATATTAATAAAGATAATTGTTGACACATCCTTTCAAAAGACCACTAAACCATAATTAACCTCATTGTATATAATAGACAGTATTAGTTCAAATGACAAAGTTAATTAAAGACGTTTATACCAGTCTTCCACATTAACATACAGTACTTCACTGTTTTAGATGGCAACAATATTCAATATTGTTAATAATCATAAATTTCTATATAAATTTATAATTTTACTCCCAAATCATAAAGCTTAGTTTCTTAAAATAAGACTGAAGGAACCGTAGCCAAAAAAATTATTTTCCCTTTACAAGCAAACACTTCAGTTAAAAGCCAGATACAAACAATAAACGTAAATAATGATTGAAAAAATGGACTATATATAGAACTTAATGGAAATGGAAATATTTAGTACGTGTTAAACCACGCAAATATATTACGATTATACTGAAGTATTATACCATGTGTACTTGAACTTTGAACGAGATAGCCTGGATTCAAATTCCAATTAAAAATAAATTAGGGTTCCAAAAAGCTGAGCATTTTCTCAAAAACGATGAAAAAGTAATAGTTATTATGGCAACGTTTACCACTATTTTCTTAATTTTTCTATAGTTACCGAGAAATACCATTAAATTTTTACATTTAAAATAATATACGAATTAAATTTTTTTTTAGGACATAGGATTAATTTTAATGGAGGAAATAAATATAATATGATTATTCCAACCAAAGTACACAAGTTACGGTCAAGGCAATATTTATTTCCAACAAGTTTCGAGTTATCCTTAGGTCTTAATAGCAGTAAATTACCTTGATACACGTCAGTCACTGTTGTGTCACAGCATAAAACTTAATTGCATAATAAGCACATTTTGCCAGGCATGATAACATTATCCTATTAAATATTATGGGCTCGTGTTTAAAATATGATTATTAACGAACTTTATTTGCTTTCAATAAAAGCTCACTTAGACAGTAGTAAATTTTTTCATATATTTATGGAGGGCGCTTTTTATCTAAAATAATTAATGTCAAACAAGTGACTATCAGCAACTGCTGGAGCTGAGTTATGGGGGTAGAAAATAGCTGCACAGAGTACAGTGTCCAATAGAGCGACTGGAAACTTAAAGGCTCACTAACTTCCAATCGTAAATATTTAGGGTCATTGACCAAATACCTAAAGAACCAATTTCAGAACTATTTTTATAAACAAAATCCTGGAAAGTTTGGGCAAATAACAGTTGTGTTGAGTCATTGACTAAGAAGTCTACTGTTTTCGCGAAGAAAATAGCTTAGAATTGGTGTAACGAACAGACAGTGACCGAATAGATGAAAATAAATAAGCCGAGATGTAATAGACTATGTCCCCTTGCTATGTTTAAATCAGGCACATGCAAGATTGCGCTCCGAAAACTACCACCAGTCGTGTTTTTATATCGTTCTGAACCAGTCGTGTTTATAATATCATTCTGAAATTCTATAAAAATGCCGATGTGTTCAGTATTGGTTTCTAGAAACGATAGCACAGACAACAATTTTAAAACAAGCGATATCACAAACACTGGAAATATAAAATTTCTTGGGATTACAGATTTTTCAAATTTTTTGTGAATCGAACCCGTTTAGAATACGCCGGCGCCAGTGTTGTACAGAATAGCGCATAGCACGTATATCGATATTATGTTTGAAGCATCTCTATAAATAAATGTAATATTTAAAAAAAAAATTAATCCGAACTACTATTTTTTACTTCTCCAATCAAATTAAAGAACAGTGCATACGAACAAGGGAGAGGATACAATGGTTTCCTACGAAACACAAATCAATTTACGTACCTCCTTTCGTGTTTCTAGCTTGTGAATAAAATTCACCATTCTAGTCATTATTCCCGAAATTTCATTAACTCTATGATCAAACAAGTTAACAACTGTATTAAAATTTTCGAAATAGAACTTGGCTGCTATCCTATTTAAATAAATTTTGTCAAATTAGGAATTAATTGGAAAACATCATCAATGGGCTTTTTGCGAATCTTTCTTTTTGTATTGGAACATACAGCAGACAATATCGGATAAATACGTGATGTTTTTTTCTTTCGACTTAGATAGTTTCTTCTATACGAGAATCCAACATGCAACATAATATGAAATTGAATTAAATGTGTGATACTATTATATACAAATTTAAAAAGTGGTGAGTTACAGCTTTTCAACGGTTTTTATATTCTTGGAATCTAATGATGAGAATTGGAATTGATAATTTATTTTTGAATCTGTAAATTACATCTTAAAAAAATTTTGACAGATTATAAGTTGTCCACGTATTATAATTACCATAGAGATAGTAAACTGGTGAAAATAATTTTTCTACAATTTTCACAATATTTTTGAATTGAAAATTTTAGTATTAAATAGATAACTTTTCGTATTCAGTTTTCCGATTACTTCAAGAAATTGTAACAAGATTACCGATTTTTTGAGTACAACAATAAATAGTTCAACCAAACATCCGATTATACGCAGAATTAGACTCTGTAGCTTCGACGATTACTGGAAAGTTATAATATATAAATTACTTTATGAAACGTATGTTCAAATATTAATCAATCACAAATATTTCTTTACTAAATATAGACGACATGAAATTTCACTTCTGATAAAACAAACAGTAATTATTAAATTTGAGAACAAAATATATTTTTTGTATAGGCTTCCTTAATTAAGAAATTGTCATTTTGTTTGAACGAAGGGTAAATCAATTAGATATCTGTACTTTTACGCTTTAAGAAGCAGTATCAAGCTAATATTTGGTTAATTTTAAAGACAAGTATAATTTAGCACGGATATTCTTATGTAAATATCTATATTTAGCTATAGAATAGAAGGGCGTATCTGTGTACTTTCCTATTTAATTTTTGGTCTATTTACTTTCTAATTCTTGTTATATCATGGATTTTGGGATAACCGTAATGGGCGTATTGGGTATTCAACTTTTTCGATAAAATTTTATGTAATAATTAAACAAACTTAGTGGAATGCTAGCTGATAATCATGGGCTGAGATAAAATATAATTTTCAGATCTTAATTGTAATAGCCTCCAGCAACTTCTCCTTCCACGTACTTACACATTTGTGCTAAAATTGTGAAAAGAGTGGAGCGTCGCCCAACTAAGGTACGAGTACCGCTAGTGACGATCGGGTAAAAATTGTTTCTGGAGATGGTATGCAAACAGACAAAATATAGAATCGAAGAAACCTTTAAGTACTAATAGATCTTACACTATTCGAAAATGGTATGTAAACATACAGATCTGAAGATGGTATGCAAAATGACAAAATATACAATCGAAGAAACCTTTAAGTACTATTAGATCTCACACTATTTGAAAATAGTATACAAACACACAGATCTGAAGATGGTATGCAGACAGACAACATATACAATCGAAGAAACCTTTAAGTATTAGTAGATCTCACACTATTTGAAAATGGTATGGAAACACATAGATCTGAAGATGGTATGCAAACAGACCAAATATACAATCGAAGAAACCTTTAAGTACTAGTAGATCTCACACTATTTGAAAATTGTATGCAAACACACAGATCTGAAGATGGTATGCAAACAGACAACATATACAATCGAAGAAACCTTTAAGTACTAGTAGATCTCACACTAAGAGAATTTCGTATAAATTTCGATCCTTATAAACATTTAAGGGTACATAGTAATACATAAGCTATTTAAAAACGTGAATTTGTCACACACATAATAATACATAAGCTATTTAAAAACAATAATTTTTAATACCGTAAATATATTGCCTACTGTATTTCTCACAGGCGTAAAATCATTGTGCATATTTAAAAAAATATGACTTTTTTAAATATCATTATAGTTCTCCCACAACTTTTATGTTGTCTGTAAATACCCGTATTTATTATAATTTTAGTTTTAGTACTTTCGGAAATTAGAGGAAGGACAATATGCTTTTTGCATATTTTATTGGTATATCTCGTGATGATATACTTATTATCTAAAATAATGAAAAAAAAAAAGTTTTCAAGACTCTCATAACTAGCCATTTTAAACGATATCTCACCCTATATATGGAATAAAAAAGATTCGCAATTATTAATTCGCCCCACCACAAAATTTCCATAGAAATATGTATGACTGTTGCCTTAATATTTTCATCAGCAGGTATGGGTTAATATGTTTTATTACTATGCTACATTTCAAATGTTTACGCGAAATAATTTCTGAGACGAATGGCTGTAACACATAGGCTAACTAACTGACCAGATTATTCCATATATTACTTCTAAATATTTAGGTTTCCGTAACCGAACGGTCCGAACCGAACCGTGTCCGTACACCTTTTCGTCCTAGATTTCTGATATGAAAGCTATTTATTTATTTATTTATTTAATTCTTGAATACTCTTTGTCTAACTGACAAATTTACCCAAAGCGCTGTGCATGTCGAAGAACAAGACAAATGTTTATAAAATAGTAAATATAAGAACGATATATACAGAAATTTGGATAAATTACTGAAAATTACTAACTGAAATTACTCAAGATATGAGAGTACTGAAAAACATAGTAGTATATGTTAAGGGAGCCCGAATATGTAAACGTAAAAAAACATTCGGTAACCATATGTGGGTAGAGCCGTTTGCAAATCGTTTTTTCTATTTTTTACTAAAAATAACTATTCAAATTCACCATAAAATTATCATATTTAGACCTATTCGTTAACACAAATATAAAGACGGCTAAACATAAAAGAGAAAAAGTTCATAAATGAAAATATTTTTCAGAAATTAACGTTATATTTACGCTTCTGAAAGATATGATTAGTAAAATTAATTTTTTCAAAACATAAATATCATTCCTATTGTCTTTAGTAAGCGTAAAACATGATGTATATTTAAAAATTATAAAATTTAGGATTATCGGACTCATTTCTATTATTCAATAGCAGTAAAGTCATAGCACCGAAGCTATAGTTGATGTGTCCCTATGATATTGACGAATTAGAAGAAGACAGTTTTTCTTTGTCATATATTAAAAACATCAGCAATAAAGACTACAGTTAATATCCGCTACTGTTATATACGTTAGTTAATGTTTATAATTGTACACTTCCCCTTCCCCTTCCCCTTCCCCTTCCCCTTCCCCTTCCCCCTTCCCCTTCCCCTTCCCTCTTCCCCTTCCCCTTCCCTTCCCCTTCCCTTCCCCTTCCCTTCCCTTCCCCTTCCCCTTCCCTTCCCCTTCCCCTTCCCCTTCCCCATCCCCTTCCCCTTCCCTTCCCCTTCCCTTCCCCTTCCTTCCCTTCCCCTTCCCTTCCCTTCCCCATCCCCTTCCCCTTCCCTCCCCTTCCCCTTCCCCTTCCCTTCCCCTTCCCCTTCCCCTTCCCCTTCCCCCTTCCCTTCCCCTTCCCCTTCCCTTCCCCTTCCCCTTCCCCTTCCCCCTTCCCCTTCCCCTTCCCTTCCCCTTCCCCTTCCCTTCCCCTTCCCCTTCCCCTTCCCCTTCCCTTCCCCTTCCCCTTCCCCTTCCCTTCCCCTTCCCTTCCCCTTCCCTTCCCCTTCCCCTTCCCCTTCCCTTCCCCTTCCCTTCCCCTTCCCCTTCCCTTCCCTTCCCCTTCCCCTTCCCCTTCCCCTTCCCTTCCCCTTCCCCTTCCCCTTCCCTTCCCTCCTTCCCCTTTCCCTTCCTTCCCCTTCCCCTTCCCCTTCCCTTCCCCTTCCCTCCCTTCCCCTTCCCCTTCCCCTTCCCCTTCCCCTTCCCCTTCCCCTTCCGCCCTTCCCCTTCCCTTCCCTTCCCCTTCCCTTTCCCCTTCCCTTCCCCTTCCCCTTCCCCTTCCCCTTCCCCTTCCCCTTCCCCTTCCCCTTCCCCTTCCCCTTCCCCTTCCCCTTCCCCTTCCCCCTCCCTTCCCCTTCCCCTTCCCTTCCCTGCCCTTCCCCTCCCCTTTATTGATTTATGATTACGTGAGTTTCGATAATGTAACCAGGTCTAGACTTATCTTCACATCTTGGAGAAACGATTCAACTCTAGTGTTGAACCTTTTAAAATAATTATGTACTGTAGTTCATTTATACTAAGTGATATTTTCAAATAGCATGTCATATCCCCCACAATTTAAGATATGATTATTTTAGTCCTGACTTAAACTATAGTAATAACCCATGACTTTCTAATCTAGATTTTATTGTCGATTTTTAAAACGACCGTATGAGATTATATTTTAGGATATTTATATTAGATTGCTTCAATAATGAAAAATAAAATAAAAGTGAAAATTTTGATAACGTAGTAAAAATAGTTATATACAGAAAAATCAAAGACGTTCTCCATTCAACATTATCGCAACATATACATAATTTGTACGCACATGTTAGTCCTAACGTTTACGATTCACGCTAAGACAATTACTATATTTCTCCTCTTGCTGAATTAACATACTAACTTGTCGTTCTTACAGTGAAATATGGCGTGAAAATAACATTATAACTCAGAGCTGTCTTGTTAGACTTTGTAAATAATGTCACTCTAGGGTAAACTGAACAGCACTATGATGGCTTCATACAAAAGTTACATATCTTTTACGCATATTACGCTCTTTATATTAGAAGTTGAAGTACACACTTTGTACTTTGTAACCTAGTATCTGAAATAACATTATGTGAAGATACATTCTAGTTTTGTTTCAACATATTTCTTGGTCATAGAAATCGAATTATTACGTTCTAACATTATTTTATTTTGGCATCGAGACTTCATCATTTTCATTAATTTTTGTTAGCCTTTCAGAGTTTACTTACGTTCAGAGTTTTGTTTACATTAAATATATCCAGTTTCTAAAACAGCTAGTCGTTTAGCTCACATTATGATAGGGGAAAAGCTATATATACGGGACATAAAATTATTTATAGTGATTCATTTGAAGATTGTCGCCTATATTAAACAAAACTTTATAAGGTTAAGGTTATATACCTTTCTTTATTTCCACAACACCCATTTCTTTAGTCATTACCTTATTTTTCTACTTATTAAACTAATGCACGTCATTCTCTATTCGATGCTATTTTATATAATCATGTACAAAATACTAAAAACACATATCAATAATTTAATGTTGCGTGAGGATGAAATCAAATGAAAAATATGGTTAAAACGATGGTTTTAATTGATATAAACTCAACCCAATGAAAAACCAATATAAAAAAATTAAAGACACCCTAGTGTGAATCAAGATTGTGATGCGAATATTTGTTAATAATATAATTTTGCGATATACGCTTTGACATAATAGATATGTATATATTTATATATATATATATATATATATATATATATATATATATATATATTTATATATATATATATATATATACATATAAATATATATATATATATATATATTGGAGTAATATTTTTTCGATTCTCTCTTTAAATACATATGGGAAAATTAAATTTATATACTATATATTTACGAATAATATTATTACACTAGTTGGCGAGACAGACGTTATTCTTCCTTTGGAACACAACGCCACCTATCACCGCCACTAATATTTATTTATGGATTTTCGTCCATAAATAAATTGTTAATAACTTGACTAGAGCACCCCCTATCTAGCATAGCTCTGAACCACTGTCTTGACAAAAAATATATATTATGTGAATATGGCCTCAATTACGAACGAATATATTATATAATAAGATTTTTCCCTTTAGTTTAAAACAATAAGTTGTCAATGTAAATTTAGGGCTGTAGTTTTTTTCCTTTATTGGTTAAAAGTCTCTGACAAATGGATAGACATACAACGCCGATACAACAACTGTGTTCTGTTCGGTTCTTTTGGGTATCGAACTCCAAAAATTAACAAAAAATCCATTTAAAATTTGACACTAATGCCATGAAAACCTGTTACTAGCCGATTATAAATTCCCCCACTTTTATATTAGCACATTGCATTTTTATCATTGTAAAATTTTCTTGCTTACTCATGAAGTAATATTAAAAATTTTTCCAGCATTTCATTCAGACAAAGTAAAGACAGTGTAATAAACACTATGGCATAAATTTTGTTTATGTTTCTTATAAACATAGGTAATTTAAAATGAATATGAGTAGGTATACCACGTAAGAATAAACAAAGTCAAAGACCACCAAGCATTAAAGCAACCCTATAAAATGTTGACCATAATTATTTCCCGCATAAAAAGTTGACCGAACTCATCCGCCGCGAATCCGCTCTTCGAACTGATAAAACTTTTCTAACGTCTTACCTTCAAAACTCAGCTCGAGTTCAACGAAAGTGTGGAATAATTATCATATTGCGCAATATGAAAAAAAATAAGAAAGCAAGCAAAAGGAGATGAAAAACTCTGCAAACGACAAATTCGAATTTAACTTAGTCTTATTGGCGAATGTCATACATATTAAAAATTCCCTCAAATTCGAAGATAAAAGTTTTGTTCGATAATTCTACGCGTCGGTATAATTTTCGATCGTATCTAATTTTATATGTATTATGTGCCCTATCTTGTTGACTGCAATTTAAAACTTTGTTTACAACACTTAATTATAATGCTCTTTGAATGCCACACTGAAATGAATTTGATTTTACTTTCATTTGACCAACTTTTCAGATTTGGTTGATACACGATTTTTACCCATTTTTTACTGACGTGATAAGTTGCGGATTTAAATAAAATTTTAAATTAAGAAACGTAATTTCTATATTCAAGCAATTTCTATAATATTTGTCAATAGGAAAATCTTGCCCGTGTAATGATTAAAACAGTTCTGCATTTGTTTTTAAGAGTTCACCATAAACTTAAAGGTGCTTCCTGAAATATGAAAGCAAGGACAGAAATATTTTTATGAGTTTAAAACTTTTCTCAATGTCGTAGAATTAAAAAACATTTGAGTTAAGACTGAAAATTGTATGAACCTCGCGTTTGTGAGTAATGAGATCAATTAATATATATCATTCCTTGCACATGTTTTATTGTAACGATTTTTCCATGTGAAATAACTCTGTATACCATTTTATATAATTACTTATGAATACTGTCTCCGTAAGAGGAGTGAAATAGTCTAAAGGAGATACTTAATCTTCAGTTCAAAAAAGTTCAAAAACCATGAGTAAGAGTCGTACTATGAGGGTCCATAAATATTTTTAGCACTTAATAATTTTATATTGAGTAATTTTGCAAATAAAAGTGATTATTTCTTTTTAATATTATTACAGATATCTCTGAAGGCATAATATCTTTTGAAATTTCTTTAGGATAATATGTTTTATTACTATGTCACAATTCAAGTTTCTACGTCAAGTGTGTTTAGTGAAAAACGACTGTGATCTCATAAAGGTGGTTCCTTTTGAGCTACGGAATCCTACAAATGGCGAGAATAGAGTATAAATTTAACTATGAAATTTAACATTAACAAAGAAAGTGGAAATAATACTACATCACGTAGTTTTTGTGGATTACATATTCAATCAATTATTTGATCTAATAACAATCTTAGCGGCACCCTGATATTTTTATTAGAAGGATAAGTAAAACCACACTATCGATGACAGTCATCCACGACATTTTTTTGCAACATTTGAGCCAGTCCATCTTTATAATAATTGAAGGTCAACATAATTTTCCGTGATGAACTCATAAATGCGGGTACACGGATTTACTTTTCGGCATCACTGTAAGGCTGTTTGATTTCCCAAGGGACAAAATCTTACGCTTAGGTTATTTGCTTTGCTATATTCCGTTCCAATACGCAATAGACACCACCAGGTAAGAAATTTTATCACGATACCTTAATATAACAAGATTTATATAAATCACATACGGCAAAATGGCACATCACCCTATTTACTGGATTCAAATAGTTCGTAGACTTAGCAGTACGCTATTTCATACCATGGAATATCGACTCAGGGAGTGTTTTATTTTTCTTGGATTTTCATTATTGCTCTATGCAGGAAAGTACAACATGTAATTTTCCAGAAAAAAAACTGGCATTCAATATTTTCTAAAATAAGATAAACACTGAATAGAAAATAAGCAGAGTTCTCTGTAATAATTTAGGCATACAGTAAATTTTCGTATATTCCGTAAGGCATTAATTATTCATGCATTAATTGCCTTATAACGAAGTATTGATGCATTAATTGCCTTATAACGTAGTATTGATGCATTAATTGTCTTATAACGAAGTATTGATGCATCAATTGCCTTATAACGAAATATTGACGCATTAATTGCCTTATAACTAATAGATTGGATACTTTCTCGCGCATAATTAGGATATTCAAAATTGAAAATATTTTTATGTTTTTTTAACAAAAATTGATAAAATATTAATTACAATATATAATGAAGACTCCAAATGAAGACTCCTTTGGAAGAACAAGGAATATTAATAATATACAAATTAGAAAAAAACCTTATCTTTTTCCCAAAGTAACATACTTTAAGTAAAAAATGTATCATATATAAGCTTTGTTTATTAAGCATCACATGAATACTTCTGTCTTTTTACTCATCTATCATAACGAAATGTTTCTTTTCTAAAATTTACAGGCAATATCTCAAACGGTATTGAATAGTTTCAAGTGCGACTAAAAGAATCAAAACGAAATTCGAGGAAATTATACAAAAATGAAATATGCGATTTTGAGAAAAAATATGTACGCACGTTAGTAGTTACACTTCCTTGGCATAATACAAGAAAAACTTTATTTAGCACACAAATTATTGATGGAAATAAAATAATAAAAGACTGGAGCGTGATTAAAATTAAGGATTTTAAAATCTAAATTTAATCATATAATTGAATTTTAAAAATTAAAATATATTTTTTCATACAAGTATTAAAAAATTTGGTCTTTTTATCCATAATTACAATTATTATCATTTAATAATTAAATAATTTCAAACATTTCCTACAAAATATATAATAATACAGCACAAATATATTACAAATAGAAATAAATACAAGTAATTTCTGAATTATGTCCCGTGGTTTTTGGTAACTAAAATACGATATGATAAATACTTTTGTTCTGATGGAGTCAAGGTACCGCGTAAATACAGCATACCTGATTGTCAAATTTTATTTGTTTTTGAAGAAAGGCAATAAGTGGACCAGCATCTTTTCGGAAAAAAATTGACGTTAAAATATCTTCTTAAAACCTTTGGTAATTTATCTTCTCTGCCAATTTATTTGATATTCTCCTCCGACTATTGGGTATGCTTGTCCTAGGTAGCCGCTTTAACAAATGAATTATATCGTCCATTTTTTTTATTCGGAATAATGTAAATTAAATCTCCTTGCCGTCTTCCATTTTTCATTCCGTAACACCAAACTCATCGACATTAAAATAATTAAATTTAATTTTAAAATTAATTCTATATTTAATTAATTTGAAATTTTATTTGACACAGAGGAATTTTATTAATATTTTATTATTTAATAATTTAAAATTAGCAGATTAATAATAATTTATAATAATCAGAATTCGAAATGGTCTGGCAGATAACTGGCTTACAATAGAAACCCAGCAGAAAAATAAAATGGTGGGCTACTATCTGTAAAATAAATTATGTAAACATATGTTCAGTGAGCAAATTTAGGGGTGTCAATTTTTTGTTGCATCGTGCCAACTTCATCCAATATTTTTTTAATTCATTATTATTTTTATAACAGACCTCAAGAAATATAATTTCAATAAAATTTATTCTTTGCTTGGATATCTGACCATTAAGATCTTATTAGATTCAATTTACCTTTTTCATATACTTTCCGAGAAACCATAAATTATAATTAAATATCTGTACATAAGCAACATCAATATCTATTAAAATCTATATATTTTCGGTCTTTACTACTTTTCGACAACCGTATGTAAACAATTGTAACATGTTGTGATTTCAGGCATTTTAATTTTACGTCGTTGGATTTGAAATACTAAACTTCCTTTGCTACATTCTAATTCGAGACTTCAATAGGATGTCTATACGATGTCCCGACGTACTACAGAATAAAGTTTCCACATCACTTATCAAAGAGTCTCTCTTTGGACTGTTTACTCGTAAATACACTATGCCACATCAAAAGTAAAGTGAAGGAAGATACGATATATAAATATATATCGTATCTTCCAAGGAGCATACTAAGTGGGCTGTGTACCGCGAGCACACATCAATTTTAACTCAACATCAATTAAAATTACTGCCACATTAACGACCAAACTTTAATAAGGAAAACATTTCTTTAATATTAACAAGCTATTTCATCATACAACAACACGAGTAGCGTACTGTGTCTGCGGCCAGCTTACATGTTTTAAGGGTAAATACATCACGCGAACATTTTTATGATTTTAATATATTAGCCTATTACGAAAGAAAGTTCAACTTTAATACTTTATAGATTATAATACCTCTATACGACAAAATAGTCTAAAATTGCATTACCCATCATAAACGGCTGATCGAAATCCGTTCTGCAACTCGCCCTTAACTCTTTCCCATACTAACATGTGGCTGTTTTGTTTTTGTTTTACTGAAATTATTTATTATTTATCTATGTTTCGTATTTATACCCACATAAGTTTATTATTATGCACTTTATTTTGTGTCACTAACTTGCGTTTGCTAATCATTCACAGTTTACCACAATATTTTTCTCACTTAATTAATTTTGATGGCTTTTTTAACAATAAATCCGCCACTGTAAATTTAGTTTTCTAAGCTTGCAGTAAAGTATCATGAGTAAATATGTGAGAAATAATTCAATATATTATATATAACTAAATAAATTAAAGAAAAGGCAAAAAAAAAGAGGAAACTTTGAAATAAAATTTACTGATTCAATTTATTTAATCCTCCAGATAATGTGCTACTAATTTGCTTGGAACTCTCAGCAAGCTAACTAAATTTTGAAAATATTTTTCGTGATTCAAGTTAAAATTGTATAACTTGTAATAATATTTTCTAGAGATGAAATAATTAGTGTGACTAGTTCAATAAATACTAGATTCGCTATTTAGGAACTTATTTATCCGAATATATCTTCATTGGGTCATAACTGCAGTTAAGCTTCTCAGCTAATTTAATAGCGCAGGCACGTACACGTGTGCACGTACGCCCGCGTCCCTATTTATACATATGTATATGTGTGTGTATATGTATATGCATATATATATATATATATATATATATATATATAATGAAATATATTTACAATATAAAGTTATTAATTTTCACAAATCCATGAACGGTGGTAATAAAATGCTCTTTCTTTCAATACATTGAATAAATTTCAAATAGTTCATTTGAAATTGCGTGTGATTTTGGATTAAATTACAATTCCTCTCCGGGAATTTTGGTAGCGATGTCAAGTTACAAGATGCCTCCGAACAGTATATTTTCTCATTATTCAGGTAGCACTGATTCCTACAGAAAATTTATATGACTTATATTCAATAGGGATGGCTGAAAAAAAAATTATATCAAAATGCTGAAAATATTGATTAATATCCAAATTTTTTTTCCGTAAATGAATAAAGGTCTCCTTTTTATTTATGTTTTTATTTATTTGTGTACTTCAATGTGTACAATTGATTATATGGTGGACTTATTGTTACGAGAGCAATCTCAGCCAACTAGAACACTAGTCTAGCACCGCTCGATGAGCTGTCGGGAATCAAGCTCGGGTTCCTCGGCGCCGTCGAAGGTCGTGTGCCTTGTAATGAATCCAAAACACCACAGCGATGATTTCATCTTCATCTGTGCAGCTTACCGTTGTTAAAAATAATTTTAACCGAAAAATCAAATGTAAAATTCTACTGCCATTACGTCTATATTCGCTACAAATTCATGACCAATGTATTTGTACCAAAAGAAATATTTCAATAATAACGATTAATGTAAAGCATCCCTTCATCTCCATAAGCACAAGCAAAACAACATTCAGTGCGTCCCTACCCTTATTTTGTATGAAAATTTACTAATTTAGTGAAAGAGCTAATTTGGCGTCGCGCAGAACGCGGGACGCGTAGCAAGCGACGGCCGTGGCGTCGTGCGCGCTGCTTTCCCTCGCCCCTCACTCTACAGGTCTGTTCGAAATTGGTGATATATATTGATATATATTTAGTATAACCATAAGCAATCTTTGTTGATGCTCTAATATTTCCAGCATCCTGACATAAATATTGCTTTTCAACCTTAATAAATTCTGCAGGAAACTTTCATAACTTATTTTTAAGTAGATTTCATAACTTATCAATGAATTCAATTTATGTATTATTAAATACGGAAACTCTATGTCCCAAACAGGCAGGGAATATACCACACAATTAATCACTATCGTTAACGGTATCGTTACTAATATTCTCGGGTTAAAATTGTGATAAAATTATTTTTTTACTTTGCAATTTCAGTCCTAATGTTGCTAGTTCTAGAAACATAAGACGTATGATAAGAAAGTTATAATCTACATTATAGTCTGAATCATTTGAATATGACAGACTTACGATGTAGATTATAATTATGCAATAAATCGTATGGTAATATAAGTATGGTGGTATAAAAATCTCTTTATATAAGTATATATGAAATCTTGGATTGTCCGTTTACTGAAAGTCTTGGATTGTCCGTTTACTTATTTGAAGTTATTTAAGCAAATAACGAAATTATAAAAATCATTACCAATGCATTATCAATCAATGAAATTGAAATGTCTGTCTGTGATTTTCGAATCTTCTGCTTTTAAATACTTTTTTTCGTGCATGGCGTTGATTACTAAAACGTTTCGACTGATTAAAAAAAATTGTGTTTGTCAGTCAGTCTCTACTAACGAATTTAAGTCAAACATAACAGGTTAATCGCAAGGTCGGCCGCGTGGATTTTAAACTAATTATTTGTGTAATATAAGAGCATAAAATAAAGGGATAAAAACACAGCTTTTCCTTTTTGAAATTCCTTAACTGAACCAAATTTTTACTATACATAGTTCTACAAATACTAGTTATCTCTTTTTATTTTAACTGATTTTTGTATAAGAAATATTTACGGCCACTTTATTAACGGTATTTCAAGGATTTAATTATTGATTCCAGCTTTAATCTAATACAGGAATGAATGAAAAAATATTGTAAAATAAAAACTTTTTTAATAAAGAATCTGCACTATAAAGTGTGTATAAGTTGGAAACTTTTCAGTAGATTATATAAATCTACTGACAAGTTTATAGCATTTTTTATTAATATTTTTAAAAATGATTTTTAGATAACCATAAAGGTTTAAAAGGTAAATTGAAAAATTCAGACAGCTAAGTTTACTGCTTTCATTTAAATCAATGTTGCTCATTACTTTCACTTTATAAAGAGATATTACACGTCATATTTTCAAATGGATACTATAAAATATATGATGGGAAAGACTAATGTCAATCGGATAAAACGTTTTTATTTCGAGCTCTAAAAAGCAATCGAAAGTTTCCTCTTTATAAATTTAGTACAATTAAAGATTTAATGTTACTAGAAATCACCCAGAGGTGCAAATTTGATCGTAATTCATTAATTTTTTTTATTTGAACGTTATTGGGGTTCCTTTGTCAAAGAGTGTACCTTTGTAATCCTTGCACATAATTTTTTTAATTTTTTTCTATTATGTCAGCTAAGAATGTGTACAATTACGTCATTAGTGTTTGTTGTTTGCTTTAATTTCCTGCAATGACTATGAAATTTAAAATTTAATATTGCAACAGTTGATAAAAAACTTATAAACTTTAACTATTCCAAATCTCACACTCCTCCGTGCGCGCAATGTACTTAAAAAGTTTTCTTTTCAGTATTAATATATGAACATATTATACATAAATTTTAGCTTTCCACACCCCTACGCTATGTAAACTTTGATTATGTAAAATCTCGCACTACTCTGAGCGCACAATACGCTTAAAAAAGTGTACAAAATTTTGTCTTCACTTATAAATATATAGATTCCATAATAAGACTTGATGTTATAGATAAGATGTATATAATTTAACTATGGCATACATAAAATAAATGTGCAAAGTCAAAAAAATTGTTTCATTATACAATAATTAGTTTGCTTCATAGTACTGGGATATTTTAGGCGTTCTAATATCCGAGTATACTTATTACAGCTAACTTATAATTATAACTAGCGATATCTTGTGACTTAATCCGCATGAAATTTCGAAATATAAGTGCAATATTTGAATGCGTTTATTTTATGCTGTTATATTAGACACTAATAGTTTTAAAGCTACCACGGTCCGACGTGCGCTCCTTCACCCGTTCCCTTAGTTTTCGAGTTTCCGAGTTTAATCCGAAATTTTCGAATTAAATCCATTCGTAAAGACAGGAAAACAGATATACAAATAGACAAAATTATTTTTAATAATTGAATCGTTTTAGTAATCATATACGCAAACAGAAAACGTATTTAAAAGATACAAATTTTAAATTAACAGACACTTGAATTTTATTTATCTGTATGGATAGTAGGTTTAGTTAAGTTAGTTACTTAAATAAGCTCAAATAAGCACATTGATTATAATTTACCCAATGCAGTATTTTACACATATTCATGTAAAGAGGTTTTTCATACCAGTTTCCAAAACAGGTGATATCTACTAATATAATTTAATTAACTAGGGCCAGACTTCATCTTTACCATACAATCTATTGCGGAGTTATCATTTATATCGCAAGCTCGTCAGAATTCGGTTTAATTACATTTTCCAAACGCAGTTGATATGAAAAGACAGTGCGTTGTACTTAGATTCGCGGACGCGTTTTAATATTGTGTTATACCTTTAAATCATTTACACATAGCAATGTATATAAGTATGGAAGAAAGACAATTTTTATTATTTAGTGATATAATAAAGTGGTTACGAGAGTTCCGTATGAGAGTGCATATAAAAATTCAAACCTTTAAATTTTCGTTGGGTTTCTATTAAACGATTTGCAAAATCAATATAATTTTTTTCTATGTAAGTTTATTACCATGTACTATTAATTGCCATAAGCGTAAAATATCGTGAATTTCTAGAAAATACTTTGATTCTATTACTCATAATTTATTTGTCCCTTCATATTTAGCTCTTTTTCTGAATTATTGTTTAAACGGACAAGGGAAATTTTGGAACCGAATTACATTTTCCCGTATAATGACGTTTATGAGATAGACCTTAAAACAAAATTGATATAAAAATATCAACTTAAAAATAGTAGTTTTTTAGTTAAAGAAATTAAAATATCTCGTTTGTTTTCTACTCCTGGAGCTTTTCTCAATAATATCATAGGTAACTTTGCAGAAAATCAATCCCCCTTATGGGTTTAACCTTGATATAAAATTTCAAGTCATTTTAAATAATATTACTAGTTTTTAGTTCAGAAACTATATATTATGTGTAAGTTTAAAGTCTTTGCCTTATTCTTTAATATATTAAAAATCGTGACTTATATGGATACACGACGTTACCAAAACAATAAGAGCGGGTGCGACAAACGATAAATCTTTAACAATGAAGTCAATTCATAAAGAAGATTGTATAAATTATGTGACTCGCTATATCTATATACATAATTGATATTTTCAACCCTCAGAAAAATATATATCTGAATATCAAGTTAAGTGCCATATTTTTTATCTTTTCCTTAATAATCAGCAAAGTCAATAAACATGTTTATCGAAATGAGGTCATTCAAAGCCACGTGAAAATAATTCCCAAACAAACATCTTCCACCCCCAATCCATCCAAATGTACACAGCATCCGACACGAGCTACCGCCTAACGCACGAGAGCTGAAATATTGAATACATGATGACGATCGAGTCTGACAGAGATATTCGGCTGATGAGGGGGGCGGATAATAATTAGAGGGCAGCGCTGTACGCGACGCGACTACGTCTTAATGAAAAGGCTGTGCCGACGCGACGTGTCTTATGAATACAGACAACGGGCGGACGAGGCTGGCGCAGACTTAACTTGTCACTTGCGTAACAAATTAACCTCACGCGCCCAACGCTGTCTTCGGTGATTAGGTAAAATTAAAATGGAGAGAACATGAGACCTGGAAATTGATCAAAAATTATTATATTAATCTGATAGTAAACCATTAAAATTAAAAGAATTTTAAAGTGCCATTTCTTCACGCGTGATTGAGTGTAAATTGGCCAGGAAGCATTATGAAAATATATTAATGAAAAGTGACAAAAATGGAGGTCTGGTACTAAAATCTGTCAAACGTTGATGTGTAAACTTGTCAAGTAACATTAATTATATTACAAAATACTAAATGAAACGGGAGACCAATCAGGTCAATTTGATGAAAAAAATAGTTACGACTGCATACATATTTATATACGTTTATATAAACTATGTACATATTTATATACGTTTATGTATACTACGTACATATTTATATACGTTTACGTATGTACATCGAAGAAATTTACGAAAAAAATTATTAGGTTTACGTTACATAACACAAAAATACTATTTTTGGGATTTTTGTCTGTTTCTCTGCTTGCGTGTCTTTGAACACGCATCACATCAAAATTATAGACTCAATTGGAATTTAATTTCTTTGGAAAATATTGAAGTTGACATAAAATTAAATTTAAGTTTTACTTTATTGGAATCGATTCATCCAATCAGAAGATATGCGAATTCAATATATTTTTAAAAATTCGTTTATACTTCGTTAGAGTAACATCAGTAAAAAAGTACGTAGCTACTAGATGGATAGTAATTACACAAATGTATAGCATATTTATGTAAGTTAATAGATGGTGCTGGGTATATTTTAAACTGCTTGATAAAATTTTCCTCCGAGACATACATTCGGGAAATGGGCAAGGCCATAGATGAAGTATAAAGTGGTACGAAAGGAGTAAGTGCTGATGTAAGCAATCTGAAAGCGGGCAGACGCTGAAGGCCTATATAACTATTGGTCGTCTTTTGCATGAAAAATGTGCGAAATAATTTATGTATTCCATATAAGTTTACTTCATTTCCTAAATTCATTTAAAATGTTAGTCTGTTGTCAATATTTGTAATTTTGTCGTTTTTGTAGGTATTAAGTTCTATAAATATGGTTGTCATATACTTCAATGACTTTATCTAAATATAATAAACTTTAAAATTGTCTTCTTACTAAGGTGCTTATGAAAAAATAATTTAATTGAACGTAACAACGTAACAAAAGTAATGGAACAAAACATTTTGTTTTAAACATTTTTATCTGTTTGTTTGTATGTTTGCGTGTATAATGCATCACGTAAAAATTACTATATGAATTCGAATGGTATTTTAAAAGAATATAAGAATCGCAATTCATTCTCCCCTTTAGAAGTTAAGATTTATTTACATTCAATTTAATTCCATCGAGAATATTAGACTGTACATGAAGCTTGGGCCTCTAATATTCTCGGCACTCCATTAATCATTGCATTTGATATATATTAAAAATTTGGAATATGGAGATACAATTTCCGCAATAAAACCGTCTTTATTACTATCAATGACTTGAATTGTTTGTTCCTAGGTTTTTTTTTCATTTTTATCATTGACATTTTTGTTTATATGGTAAGAAAGTATGCCACTCATTGTACTACATTTTCTTCCATTCTAACAGATTATTAAAAAAAACATTTGACATAATATTACACGTATTTCATAGGCAACAGAATTGCATTTAATTTCTTCATCATATTTTTCATATCTTGGTAAAATGACTGGTAATAGTTTAGGCTTGATTGATGTCTATCAAAAACCAGTGGAAGGGTTAAGTAATACTAACTATACGGAGAGGTTCATAATTTTTTATTACCATTGTTGCCAACTCCGTTTTATATACTTTATATATTATAATGAATCTATATATCTCTCTCTCTCTTTTCCTCTCTCTCTCTCACTCTCTCTATTCACACTTCCACCTTCCACTCTGTAATTCATTAGATTTACTGAAACACAAAAAGTTCTTCTTTCTCAAATGTCTTTTCCTCATCGAAGGCTGGAAAGCATTATGGCTACTTGTCAATCATCATTTGGATGCAGTCGCTCCAAAAAATTATCTTACTAGTTATGTAGCCATGATACCCTTGTTCTTCTGTATTTTCCAATTTGTTTTATGTTCTTTTCATTAATTATGAAGTTCACATTATTTTGGTATTTTTTGAGATTGTCATGGATTTTTTTTATATTCAGAGTTGAACCGCGTCTATTTTTTCGTTAATTTCTGTAGATCTTTTATATTTTCTGCCAGAATGACCATATCGACGGAATATCTGATATAATTTATTCTATTTAATAGAGCTATTGAGCTATTTTTGCTATTGAGCTATTTTTCAGAGCTATTCAGCTATTTTTGCTATCGAGCTATTGAGCTATTTTTGTAGAGCTATTGAGCTATTTTTGTAAAGCTATTAAGCTTTTTTTGCTATTGAGCTATTGAGCTATTTTTGTAGAGCTATTGATCTATTTTTGCTATTGAGCTATTTTTGTAGAGCTATTGAGCTATTTTTTTAATTCCTTCAGAATAGGTATATAATAGTATGAGTGACAAAACTCAATCTTGTGTTACTCCTTTTCCTGTTTCCATTTCTTCTAATATTTGCTGATCGATGCGTACGTAAAATTTGAAATGACCATTAGGTGTATGTGATCCATATATATTGTTAAATGCTTTATTATAGTAAATAAAATATACATATGCATTCTTATTGATCTTCAAGCATCTCTGCACTAGCACTTTGAAGATAACTAGGACTTGTCGTGTACCCTTGCAAAATCCAAACTCAGTTTCGTTTATGTCCATATCAATAATAAAAATATCGAGATAAACATTTTGGTGGATTCGTTTATGTATTATGTTAAGAATAGCTTTAATATGTGTGACATTAAGCTGATATGACGGTAATTAGTGCATTCTTTAGTCTTAGGCAAGCAGTCAAAAATAGATTCCAAGCAGATAAACGACAAACTCTGAGCAGACAAACAATAGACACCAGAATGAACTTAAAAAAATTTATGCAACTAAATTCTATAATATTCATGAAAATAAAATTAGGTAACTCTGTATGTGCCTAAATAATTTATAGAAAATTAAGAAAAAATGTGATAACGTAAACGCGATATGCTAAATAAAATAGCAAATTGTTTATAACTCACAAAAAAATCTTTGATCATAACGTTCTATAGCTATATAAAAATTATATAATTCATGTGAACAAAAGGTAGTATGAATTTTTATTTTTTTAGGTGTATGTCATTTAAAATACATAAAACTTTTATGGATTTAATACGTCTAATATCGTATCTAACATATGTCTATCAAACCAGGTCACTAACGAAACGGTCTCTTGACACTCTAAAATAATGGCAAAGAGGCATAGAAAAAAGCTACGTGGACTAAAAGATCATGATGAAAAAATAAGAATTAACCAAACGAGAACTAAGTTTAAAATATACGTCTTATGCAAAGTCTGGAAGATGATTATGGTCCAAGAAATAACAATTTGGTACCCAAGGGCAAGAAAAAAATCGATAGAAGAAAAAATATTGGAGCGATGAGATATTCGTGACAACTGGAAAATTTTGGAGCAAAATACAAAAGACAGAGAAGAAGATGCAATGGGAAAAGGCTTTTAGTGTAACAAACGTTCCTTGTATCTGCAACTAATACGTAAATATTATGAACATATATAAAGTAGACTTACTTTTTTCAATCACGAAATAGAAAAATAATATGCATTTTATTAGTGTAAAGAAACTAAATAAAGTTATGTAAACAAGAATTGCGTATGTGTATCTAATGTACGTATATACATAAAACTCATACGAATGACTTCCAAAAATATGTTTCGATATAAAACGTTTCGGTTCGCATAGTTTGCATATTAATTTTATGGTTGGCAACTTTTATCGCAAATCGTAAACATTTTATTCACTGTAAGAAGACAATCCACAAAAGCGTCTTTTGAAATAAACTAGCCAGCGAATACGATTTCCTAACAAAAGAATAAATAACCCGTCCTTCACGGAAAGCAACACAACATTGTTAAATAAAGGTTTTCCTTCCTGGAGTGCTGCTCGGTAATAATTGATGCAAAATAATGATTTTTAAGGCTAAAACAGGAATTATGTGAAATAATCATTTTCATTTATAGGTATCCGTAACGGGAAAAGGAACAGGAAATCCTTATTTGTAACAGAACTCATGTACCAGATAATGATAATGTACGTAATATTGTATTATATGTATATAATCTAGGTTACGTTTGTAAGTAAAATTATTTTCGATAAGACATTGGAATATCACACGTATTCAAAGGTTTATATATATATATATATATATATATATATATATATATACATATATGTATATATATATATATATATAAATATATATATATATATACATATATATTGCTATGAAATTTCTTCCTTTTCCAAAATTTTAATTAAAATTAAGTGGAGCCCACTATGTACTCGTACGATAGGTAATATAATGAGAGTTATATCCCTTCTAAACTAACCATTTTGAAATATTATCGAAGAAATAAAAAAATGATCCGTTACCAAATAAATAGATTTCAAATGAAGAACTTATTAGCGTTTTATCCTTTTCAGTCTCAATTTGTTTACCTATCAATCGAAATTGTTTTTGTATCAGGTGGAATATTTGTTAGGAAAATACTATATAGAAAACAAAATTATATTATTATTCTAGTCCATTTTACAATTTTTATTATATGCTCATATGTGGTTAAATTATGCAACTACTAGTTCAATAACACAAATGAACACCTTTGTGCTCATAGACGAAGCTGACGCGCCTCATTATCTCCCACGGCAAACTTTCCTAACCTTTTTCAGGAGTAGATACGCGGACCTCTGAAAAAACCAGACATAACACTGCTTTCAATAATTATCTTTTTATTTTTTTTAACAAAACTCAAATATTCAACCACGCCATTATGCTTCTATAATTTTTATTTTGATTTTTGTTTTGTCCATTGACCCCCTGTGATAGGTCCACAAATCCCCAGGGGTTTTTCTCCGGGAACCCCCAGGTTAGGAAATACAGGATCTAACACAGAATGAAGATACCGAAAGAAAACTAGTTTTTCTATTGAGTATTTTGTAATAAATATGTGTAAAATGTGTCTTATCCCATTTCACGACGCTTTTTTATATTTTTGTGTGCCGGTATACTCGTAAGTAGTTATAAACATTATTTTGACCAGTCCTGTATTTTAATATACACTCACATAAGATATTTTTCTCATATTCAAATTATTAATTTTTGTGAGTTCTTTATATATATTTCTATTGTTTTTAAAGTGCATAATTATTTTTATTTTCAAAATAATAATAAGTGTCCAAAACTAAGCCATATCATTATTAACTATAAAAGTTACATCCAACCAGTCCATTATATCTCAAAACTTGTTAATGTTACAAATTACAGTGGTATATGTACATTAATTATGTAATTTGTAATATATATTTGTAATAAAATTTATGTACTATCCTATGTGCATAAAAATCAACAACAAGTATCGAAATAAATAATAAATCAATAAAAATACAAAAGAAAATTTTCACGGTAAATATAATTACATACATATGTAGACAACAAATAGGCAAAAAAAAAAAAAAAAAAATATATATATATATATATATATATATATATATATACATTTATATAGAAAACAAAAAAAAATGGCAGGTAAAATTAAGAAAACCTTCAGCGAAATCAAACGTCACAATCGATATGAAATTTCTGGCAATAGAATAATTTAGATATTTTAAAATAAAAATTGGCATTTAAGTCATAGATTAGCAAGTTACAAGAAAGTGTAAGATAGAAAAGAAATTGATGTTATTTATAACGAACGAAGAAAACTTTGTAAGAAACGCAGAGAAAATATTATAACACACTTTAAATGATAAGCATAGTCTCAATAGTACGAAAAAAAAACCTCTGATCAGGTAACATTAAATAATACAGGACGAATATTAGCCTTAAACACACAGTAAATATTGCGGAACTACTCATAATAATATATAGATAATGAGGTCTAAGGTGGAGGATGTAAGAAAATGCGAAGAAATACAGAAAAACATTAAAATAATGTATAAAAGTGTCATAATAAATCCGATAGTCATTTCGTTCCTAGCGTTTGCAAAAAAAGAAAAAACAAAACAAAGATACATGCATAATAAATATTGCGGAACTAATCATAATAATGTACAGATAATAAGGTCTATGGTGGAGGATGTAAGAAAATATGAGGAAGTACAGGAAAAAATTAAAATAAAGTATAAAAGAGTCATAATAAATCCGATAGTCATTTCGTTCCTAGCGTTTGCAAAAAAAGAAAAAACAAAACAAAGATACATGCATAATAAATATTGCGGAAATAATCATAATAATGTACAGATAATAAGGTCTATGGTGGAGGATGTAAGAAAATATGAGGAAGTACAGGAAAAAATTAAAATAAAGTATAAAAGAGCCATAATAAATCCGATAGTCATTTCGTTCCTAGCGTTTGCAAAAAAAGAAAAAACAAAACAAAGATACATGCATAATAAGTATTGCGGAACTAATCATAATAATGTACAGATAATAAGGTCTATGGTGGAGGATGTAAGAAAATATGAGGAAGTACAGGAAAAAATTAAAATAAAGTATAAAAGAGCCATAATAAATCCGATAGTCATTTCGTTCCTAGCGTTTGCAAAAAAAGAAAAAACAAAACAAAGATACATGCATAATAAATATTGCGGAACTAATCATAATAATGTACAGATAATAAGGACTATGGTGGAGGATGTAAGAAAATATGAGGAAGTACAGGAAAAAATTAAAATAAAGTATAAAAGAGCCATAATAAATCCGATAGTCATTTCGTTCCTAGCGTTTGCAAAAAAAGAAAAAACAAAACAAAGATACATGCATAATAAGTATTGCGGAACTAATCATAATAATGTACAGATAATAAGGTCTATGGTGGAGGATGTAAGAAAATATGAGGAAGTACAGGAAAAAATTAAAATAAAGTATAAAAGAGCCATAATAAATCCGATAGTCATTTCGTTCCTAGCGTTTGCAAAAAAAGAAAAAACAAAACAAAGATACATGCATAATAAATATTGCGGAACTAATCATAATAATGTACAGATAATAAGGACTATGGTGGAGGATGTAAGAAAATATGAGGAAGTACAGGAAAAAATTAAAATAAAGTATAAAAGAGTCATAATAAATCCGATAGCCATTTCAGTTATACCGTTCATCCCAAAATTACACAATAGACGCCGTATGTCATAATTATAAAAATCTTAAACACAGAGTGTTATCTATAGTTAAATTCAAATAATCCCCATTCAATCCCAAGCCAGCTACTTCCCATTAGACACCCGCTCTTGTAAAACTAAAATGTAATACGAGATTATCTCTAGAAGAAAAGTGTAAAAACATGATAATTATAGTCATTATAGAACTTCATTACACTTTTTGTCATTAACAATTTAAATGTTCTTAAATTCCATAAATAAGGAAAAATAATTTCTTCTTTAATCTTTTTCAACGTTCCCGACCTCGACCTAAAAAAACGGGACACGTATGAGTTCATTCTCGTATCTGTTTGTCCATCTACAATAGACTATTTTCTCAGAAACTGTGTGAATAATCCTTATTTCCGAAACTAGTGAACCAAAATCATAAAAAGGACCTTATTTCCAAAGAACGGACGTGAAAAAGACCTTGTATTTGAAAGAACGAATCTTATTTCCGAAACTAATGAACCAAAAATCATGAAAAAGACCTTATATCCGAAGAAACCTTATTTCTAAAACTAGTGAACTAAAATCATCAAAAGAAGAGTTGATAAAATCTAACTAGAAGATTACAGGAAAACTATAGTGATTTTTTCAGATTCTATAATTTCTGTGGTTCCGTATCTCAAAAGGAAAAACGCGCTGTTATAAGAGTCACTCACGAGTCTGTCCATCCGTTTGTCCCAATGGTTTTTCTCGGAAACCCCCTGATATAAAAACTACAAATTTGGCATAGTAATAAAATATATTAACTCTACATGTCAAAATAGCTAAAACTTAAAAATATTCATTTGAAATTTTAAGAGGGCAAATTAAATATACGAAAAACATTTTTTTTAATTCCAAATGTAGTATGTAGTATCGTTTGAAAGGGGTAGTTAAATTTTTTTTTCATAATTTTAACTATTGTTTCTTCAGGAATCTATTGAAAAATTTCCAAAAAAATCATTCGCCCTTGCACCCTATTTTCGAAACCTACTCGACCCAAAATTGTTATAAAATATTGGATTTTAGAAGCCCATGAAAAGGTTGTGGATAAACTTGACTATAGATGTCATAATATTTTAAAAAGATATTGTAGACCATATATTTACGTTTTGATATATTCACAGCTGATTTTCTCAGAAACTGTTAATCATAGAAATTTGAAATTTGGCACCGTAGTATATCTTCCAACCCACATATTTTGCACTATTATAACTTTTTGAAATCTTCGTATGAGTATTAAAGAGGGTAAATAACGGTTTCCAAAAAAAAAAATTGTATGTGTTATATATATGGGGTATCATAGGACAGAACTTCCTACGAAGGAAATATAAAATAGAAATTCGTAATTTTAACCTGCATATTTAAAGAGATATTTAAAAATATGTGAAACAGAGCGTTCCCCTCCTTATTTACAAAACTACTGATCCAAAAATCATGAAAAGAAAACGGAGTTGAAAAATCTTACTAGAAAATTACAGAAAAACTATAACAATTACCCTAGATCTTATCATTTCTGAAATATGCGCCATTTTTAAGCAAGTGAAAGACATAGCAGGCAATATATTTCCGTTGTGAAAAATTAATATCTGTAAATAGTTTAATAGAAATACTATATACCCCCAAAATGTCTGAGTGCCGTTTTTAGCGAAAGTTATATTCGTGTTTGATAGGTATTTTATGCCTGTGAAAGATAAACTACGTGAGGCAATATATTTACGTTGTGAAAAATTAATATTTGAAAAATATTTTCGAGTTTTCCGAATTCCGGTCGGTCGCAACCTTACAGTTTTCAAAGTCTTAGGGCCTATATATTATATTTAAAATATTTTACATAACATAAAACAAAGTCTCTGTCTGTGTGGCAGTCTGTCCGAATGTGATAATCTGAAAAACTATTACACATATTTTTATGGGGTTTTCATCTATAGATAGAGTAATAAGTTTTTGTAGTAAATCGGAAAAAATCATGACGTTTGAAAAGCGACAGGTATAGGTAACGTAAATCCTTAGTATATCGGAGGTTGCACATTTGTTTTGTGTGACAGTGTATCATATTTTTAGTGGCTATCATTTGGAATGGCAATAAATGAAGGATTAGCTAAGGCTGGAACTTGATTAGTATAGGCTACGTGTATCGTTAAAGTATCGGAGGTCGCATATTTGTTTTGTATGCCAGTGTTTTCTACCATTTTTTGGCGGCTAACATTTGGTATAATAATAAATAAAGCACAAGGCCAGACTATAAACGTTTCTGAAATTGATCTCAGCATTCAATATTTTTCACACAGCCAATTGTACCTTGCCCTATCACATGTGATACCAAAACATAACATGTTTGGTTTTTCACCTAATCTGGCGGAAGTAATCAATATTGAAAAGAAATAATTCATTGTAAAGAAATAATTCAGGTTTATCTATAAATATACGTCTTCATATTGTTAGAATAATTATTTTTTAATTCGTATTATTATAATACACTTCACTAAAATTTGTGGTTAACATTTAGTAATCGTTACATTATTTTATGAATGAAAAGTTTAAAAAAAATCCACATCAGTCGTGTTTTGATCTAACCTTCAAACTCTACATAACAGTCCTATAAATACACTCATTACTTCATTACGCCAGACAAATGATCTGGATATAGTTACTTAGCCGAAATTTTTTTCCGGCTTTCCGTCCAACGGAATATCAATAGATTGGTCTTTTAAAATTAAATTGTTTAAATTAAATTGTCATTTACCTTTTTTCATTTCTAAGCCTAATTTGAAAAATATTATGGTTTAAAGTAACATTCGATGCTTCATTATAATTTCAAATACTCGTCACCGGAATGAGTTTGTAATACTCGTCACTGGAGGTGCACCCGTGAACTTCTTTTACTTTTCTTATCAGTTTTGTCCATATCAATTTTAGAGACAGTTAAATTATTCTACTATTAATAGTAGTTATATAAGTAATAAACGTAGTACAAAAATTAATTATAAAGTAATATATGTAATTTAGAATACTAATAGCCACAAATAATATAATTATATCTACCATATAATTACCTATATTACATATTTGTTATCAGAAGAAATATGTAAGCGGTATAGAAACTACGATTTATTATTGTATCACGTTATACAAATACCAACATATAACATAGAAAATAGTTTTATCTTAACATCGGACTCAAATCGCTCTCTATTAGAATAAATGCTTATTCTAGAAATGCAACTAGAATAAAACAGCTATTAAAACCGCTACTAATATTAATAGTCATTAATATCTAATATTAATGATATTAATGACTATTTTGCCGTTACGATCATCTATAAATATTAAAATATGCCTAATTATTTAATATCCGGTCCATTAGTATTTAAGCAGTTCGTATTTAAACCACCCTTCTGGTTACTTACACAGTACTACGCCTGCCGTATTATAATATCTAATGTATAATTAAGTGTACACAGTTACTTACTGTCTCCTTCCTTATTTATAAGACATAATGATTATGTTTACATCGGGTGTGTAATCATCTTATTGCCAATATTTATGTCGGTTAATGTAGTCTCATAGTTGTTGCGTTTACGGAGCTTTTTTATTTGCTTTTGTTCCTATTGTTTGTTTTTTTTAGCTTTAATTTTGGACTTGAATTCGCATATAACTTAATGTCACAAATATCAGTTAAATTTTTCTACAACTTTTATTGATCTTCGAGGTCATTAAGTTTTCACTTCCCTGTTTGGTTTTATTCAATATACAATACCATTTCCATAATAAATTTCATGTGATTTTAGAATAAAAGAATACGGTTATTTTCGCAAGCGTTAATATTGTTTTTAAAACAGTTGTTATCTATACATATATTAAAATTGTAACGGAGCGTATTCTTTACATGGAAATATTTTTAAAAAAGTGATTTATTTAGCGTAAATAATCATAATAGAAACCAGGAAACCTGTTTTTACATACATATCTCTGTCTATCTATATGTTAATTTGTTCGTCAATGACGTGAAATCTACTAGACGGATTTTGTTGAAAGTTGGTGTGGTAATAGTAAAAAAAATTCAAGTAACTTTCCTAATGTCATGCGAATGAAGTCGTAAGCACAGCTAGTATTATATAAATATTAGTCACTAAGACAGTTTTAGGAATAATAGAAGTTTATAATATTTTTACTTTATAAAACCCTTGCTTTAATAGTTGGTACAGCTTTAGTGATTATTAAATATGCTTTTAACTCTATGATGAATAATTTTCTAATTATAAGTATGTACACTTTTAGTGTTTGAAATCAAAGTGTCCTTAAATTCGTATAAGAGTCTGTAATTCGAATATAACAGGCATATACTATGGATTGTCACAGCTTAAAAGCGATTATAACAGAAATAATGCTACATCAATGATTCAAAATCTTACCTTATTGGGCTTTAGTGATATTAACGCATAAGCGAAATGTACTTTTGAAGGAAATAGCTTTTGAAAGATCCTCATATCGTATATAATGGTATTATTTTGCTTTGTGGGAGTATAAGACGAGTTTCAGGGTATAAGCAGCTAAGGTTCTAAATCTGGAAATACAGTAAGATGGAATATATGATTTCTTTGCAATATTATAAGGTATACAAAGAGTATTTAAATTACGTCGGAAAGAATATTTAAGTTACGTGTATTCAGCGGGGATATAACATAAATATGAAAATAGTTTCATATTTTTTGAGTTCAATCATAAAGTGAACACACACACACACATACACACACACATATATATATATATATATATATATATATATATATATATGTATATATATATATATATATTTATATGTATTTACGTAATTTATTGGGTACAGTTTACACACATGGCGGACTTATTGCTACGAAAACATTATCTTACAGCCAACCAGAACACCAGTCCAGTCCCGCTCGATGGGAGGCCGGGAATCGAATCCGGATCGAAGAAGTCAAAGCCTTACGCCTTGCGATCAATTTAACATACCACAGTACGGACAATATCTGACATACATCTTGTAAGCGTTCTATTTTTTTAATAGATTTTAACTGACATTAATAAAACACAAAAGCAAAACCAAGCAAGGCAAATAAAAGCTTCTGAGAAAGATTGATTTCAGTTATTATTTTAATTACTTATTGAACACGTTGTAGTGAGTGTATATTTGGTGAAAATTTACTTGATGTGCCAGTTAAGATCCATCATTTCTTATAGATTTTTCTTAATTAAAAAAATACTCTCTCTTCAATCATGGCGTCGTTTAACATACCCTTTGCCATGTAAAAAATATTTTCATTCAATTTCTTTCCTCTCCCGGAAAGTAACGGAAGAAGGAATTCTTTCTTTACTTAAGACTGCAGTTCATTTTCACTTACCCTTTGACTTAATTTGAAATATTTTTTTAAGAATATCAATCGACAAATTAATGCTGGTTGTAATAAGACCAGCACTAAAATTGAAAAAAAACTTTCTTGATCATAATCACTCAGATTAACTAATCTGATCAAAATTTTCATCAATGTGATAGATATCAAAAGGGATTATAAAAATAGTTAAGCAAATAAAAATTAAAAGTAACCTGCGTATAAAACATGATCAAAATGAAATAGCGAAAAAGTGTACCGGCCGCTGATACATTGTATTTAGAAAAATTGTTAAATTTTTGAGTTTTAACATATCGTTTATAGCTGTAATAATTCAATTAATCTGAAGACACTTCAGAATCATCGGTAAATAACCTTTCGTAAGTGTAGCTAGTAAATTATTTTTCTACAGGTGAGTTTCAGAAATGGCTTTAATTGAAGCAGTTATACTATAAATATATTTAATTTGAAATTTGAATTGAAAAAAATTAAAAATAAATTATTAAAACTTGTAATCAGGCTGGATTAGAATGTAAACACCCATAAAGGTTCTGATAAGAAAGATGGTAAAGAACGGGCTTTTTATTGGAAAAAAAGAATATATGAAATGAATCATATTATATTTTCATTTCCAATTTTTGTGTCAAAGATAATATTAGGTAATGAGTAAACAGGAATTGTAAAACGTTTTACGGTTTAACGACTAATAAACGGTTTTCGTGGAACTACGTGTGATTAACATTTACCGGAAATCCAATAAACAAGTTATTTCAAGAATTAGTACGAAAATAAATGATATTAAAATTGCCAATTTAATAATAAAATTTATTCTTACAAATATCTCATGTACAATATTTGTTTAAAAGGGGTAATGTCGGTGAACCGTCTGTGAAATGAAAAAAATAAGGTTTGAACAAAGAAGTGACTTCAAAAACACAGAAAAAATAATGCGAGTTTTTATTAAAGAACCTCCCCTAATAGAAAAAATAATAAAAATAGGTCAGTATTCATCTGTTAACTTTCTATTTAATTATTTTTAAAGTGGTAAACAAAAAAGTATGTCTGTACATACTTAACTAATTTGTTACTTTCTTGCATATGTAAGGAGTGCAAATTATATGGGTTTACTCCTTACCATTGAGGAGTTTCCGTCACCCGCTTCCGCCTCCTTTATCAGACTTTGACCACCATTTGTAACCAGAGGACACGTCAATACAAGTTAAAGAAGATTAAATTTGATTCATTTACAACTCACAATTCATGAGTTCAATTACCACATTCGTTTCCACCATTAGACTTTGGTCACCATCTGTGACTGAAGTAATTATAAAGACAGAAGCTCAAAGGAGGTCAATTTTTTGGAATTAAAGGGACCATGTTTTTCAGGAAATATCCATAGTTCTACATCAGTTCTAGGCCATATTTATGGTAAATCTATCCCACATATAAATTACGTTATGTTATATTATGGATATTAATTCGATGAATCAGCAACAAGGCGAGATTTTTATTACACTAACTTATTAAATTACAATAATATAAGCGTATTATATTAAATTACTCTCAAATAAAATATAGAAAGCGCTTATCGAATGTGCGTATCGTGCACCTAAGAATATTGTGCTTTTTATGCTTAAAAAAGTAGTTCGCTTTATATTTGTGAATATTGCGCTTCGTACGCCTAAAAAAGTAGTTCACTTGGCCGATGCCAAGCGGAGCCGAGTTTACCCGATTCATTGTCACCGAACCAAACCTAACGGTTTAACTCCGTTAGCTGCTCGGAAATTTTGAGTGGTAAGGCTAAAGAAGTTTTCACTCCAAAAGGAATTTTTATTGTGAGTATAGCCAGTAAAACTAGTAAAGTTACATTAAAATAAAAAAAATATAGGCGTTGAATACAAAATCCCCTCCTTTTTTTGAAGTATGTTAATTAATATTAAAATTATAAAACGATCCAAAAACGAATATGTACTCTCAAACACAGCGATTCCGCATAACGTCAACGCCAACAAGTCTATTTTCGCGTTTTATTTGTAAAACCATCAGACATGTTTATTAAAATGCACAGTGGCACGTCAACACCGAGCGCTTAACTCTCTCATAAAAATGTGAATGGTGAGAAATATGATGTTCATACTCCTATATGACTAGCTTTTAGTCTAAATATTGTGTTGTCTAATAAATGTTTAATCCCAACTTTTTTATAAATATTGTGTTGTCTAATAAATGTTTAATCCCAACTTTTTTGATGTCTAATAAATGTTTAATCCCAACTTTTTTGATGTTCATACTCCTATATGCTAAATATTGTGTTGTCTAATAAATGTTTAATCCCAACTTTTTTGATGTTCATACTCCTATATGACTAGCTTTTAGTCTAAATATTGTGTTGTCTAATAAATGTTTAATCCCAACTTTTTTAGGAGGTACTCAAATAGTGCATTTTGAAACTTTTCCTAATTTATGTAAATGTATCTTTATTCTGGCATTAGTGCAATTGAGTTTCTCAGCTTTTTGATAGTTGAGAATCTCCTCCAAATAGGTACCGTAGTGATAACACATTTAATCCAAAGGTTGTTCGGACCGGCGTTTGTTTTTCTATTAAACTTTTACAAAAAAAGTTAAAAATATTGCCTAGTGTCTCTTCCGCATTGTGCATAAAACATTGTGCGAATTTAAATAATATTATTTATGACAATGTAAAAATATAAATATATTTTTCACAGACATAATAAATTTACATTTTAAAGTACAATGTTTTTTTGTACACTTTTTACAGTCCCAACTACATGTCATAATTTGGTCATCTCTTACTAGTAAACTAGTAGAGCTTACTTAGCTCTGATAATCATCATCATCATCATATATATTCATACGCTAAGGTTAAGATGTTACACTCCCTTTTTAGATAAAACCTCACAACTAATCCACATAAATTATATATCATTTTATAGATAATTGCTTGCTCTATCGGCATCCACAACTAAAAAATTTATTATTGCTATTGTTTTTGCAAATTAATTAATTATTAAAATTATATACACAAAACAGCAACGCTGCCATCTAACGGCTCAACGTCAATATGATTGACGGTCGGTAAAATTTTTGTTTAATTTCAAATCCACTCACGTATAAATAAAGTGGCGCTTTAGCTCAATGCTTTTGATACTTGCGCCTCTATATGTCAATTTTAGTAAAATATTTGTTTGATCTGTCATCTGAGCTTCATAATGAATTAAATAATGCGAAGACTTCGCACGGGTCACGCTAGTTCACTTTTAATTTCGTTATATATATTTTACTATTTTGAGTATTTTCCAAATATTGCTTGTAGAGGGTGGGTGTGTGTAACTCTAACAAAAATTACCATTTTAAGACTTAACCTTTCGTAAACGAACCCCGTATCGAAAAATTTTTCTTCATACCCAAAATACTTTTTAAAGACCTATCCAACTATCGTCTATACAATGTGATATACGAAAAAAACTCGTCCCCACATGTAAGAAAGGTAAACATTCATTAATGATTTTATTTCATAAATTTGGAGGCATTTTATATATATATATATATATATATATATATATATATATATATATATATATATATATACATAAAACCATGCTAAATTTCAGCTCGATAGTACTAAAAGTTTGCGAGTAAAATGGATGTAACACAAAGACGAACAGACAGATCGACGGACATGACAAAATCATAAGTTTTTTTGGTTTGGATACGGAATTTTAAAAATTATGAGAATACTTATTAAGGTATGTTTGAATTAAAACCTATAGAAACCAATCACGAAAGTATCATTAAGAACACAAATCAAGTCCTCATCATCAAATAGTCAATAATCATTACACCATTAAATGCAATCTAAATCATTATTCGAGATTTTTTGAATGTTTTAATTAAAATTAAATGAATAATTAATTCATGACTAAATTTCGCCACCACCCTTTTTACTCCACCCATAAATGCGTTATATTAATATATCTCCCCGCTCTTTATCTATTATGTATGAAGCGAACAAAACGAGTCCTATCTTTGTATGAAACAAATTCCTCCAAAAAGTATTTACCTTAGTATATACGGCGAACGCCCAAGTTGTAGGTACGTGAAATCTTTGCACATTATCACTGCACAAGCGTATTTTAGCACTCATAATTAGCTCTGGCGTTCTTATTAGCAGTGAGTCTTGAATAATGAATCGCTGCTGGGAGTACGTCGCTTGTTGTATGGAATCACGTTGCAGGTACACGGATTTCTCCCGTTTACCCCCAGTGAATTGTGAGGATACGACGTATATATACTTATGCAATTGGCTTGTGCAGCTTATGGTATAAAGTCACTTCTATGGCATGCTTTGATTGTTATAATTCTTTTGTTACACAGAAAATACGTGGAAAAATACGTGAGAAAAATATATCACGTGGGAAAAATATATTTATCAACTTTACCCCCTTTTTCTTTTCAATTTCTATCCCGAGTATATTAAAATAATATCAGTCCCACTATTCACAAAACTATAATTCATCTTCTATCTTTTTACTTTACAGTGCACTTGTTTTGGCATTCTTAAAATTGGATAAAGTTTTAAAAAACCTTGGGGGTCGGCATACGCAAAAAGTTAATTAATTTTTTTTTTCATTACTTTAGCGAAATTACTGCTGATGAATCCTTCAAAATAATTAATTGTTTGTTTACAATAATTATATGCCAATTGATCTTGCAAGGATCCATCCAAATCTCGTGAAAATTTTGGCGTAGTTCGATTAAATATTTCGATTTTTTTATTGTTACAAAATTGACGTTATTTATTTTTCGAGTTCCTTCAGTATTATATACTTATTTATTGTTTTCTTACAAAGCGGAGTGCCTATATTACAGATTTGCTCAAAGCACTGAACGTGTGCATGTATAGTGAATACAAATTATTTAAAGACAAAAGTATAATATAAAATATATACAAAGAAGAAAACGTAATAGATTAAATGGATGTTACACTAATATGTTATCGTGAACTACGAAGCAATTTCAAAATATTATTCCCAAAGCGGTTAGTAAAGCAGAAAAAACCTACCAAGTACAAAATATACTACAAGGATTACTTACAAATTCAGGCACTTATAAACGTTTAAAAATACATAGTACTTATGTAAACTATTTACAAATACTAATTACTTAGAACGCAAATAAATTGCCTATTGTATCTTTCAGAGGCGTAAGAATATGGTGCGTATTTAAAAAATAATAAAAAATAGCATAATTGCCATAGTTTCCTGTAGTCTTCTAATTAGATTTTACCAGCCCTGTTTTTTTTCATTTTTGAATCAATAATTTTGGACATGAAGGGGAATTCTGTGTTTTCGCATATTTTTCAGGATGTATTTTTAAATAAACAATTTAAAATTGCGAAAAAAATGTTTTTGTATTTCTCATAATAAGTATTCTCATAATATTTCATAATTGCACTATTAATATATGAGTTTATAGGATATATTTGTTATTCTAAATTTTAAGTTTTTACGTCTCAGTTTCTGAAAAAATCGGTTCTGATAAACGGGCTTACAGACAGACATATGAGGGTACTATTTTTTCCTTTTACAGGTAAGGAACCTTAAAAATATCCGGACAGTGCCTGTCTTGCAATATGTTGAGCAACGTGAGTCCACGAAAGGCAGGTGAAGGCTGCAAGACATTCATGGGCGCTCTAAGCATATAAAAAAACAAAGACTTTAACCTCTCATAAAACAGTCAGGAGCATTCAGCGCTGTTAATGCAAGTCTGAGGGATTATCAATGCAATGATTTAATAATTGAAAAATGCATTATCACAAGCAGTGCTTATTGAGGTTGAAGAGTATTATATTCGGTAATTTCCATTATCAAACTTGAACGGAATAAATAAGAAGAATACAAATTTTTCAGTGTTTTCTCCAGCATGAAAAAAATACCTCCACGGGAACACGATACGACTGCATTTGTTTCGTTAATTGAATTATAATAAGTTTAGTAAAGATTTCTTTTGTGACATATTCTGTGATGAAAGAATTTAAAAATACAGTATTGTAAACTTCCTTTAAATTAAAATTTTACTACCAAGCACAAGTGGAAACCTGTGAAGCAAGGAATTCGCACTACGATGGTTCTATACAAATTTAGACATTTAGAAACTTTAATTGTATATAATATTCCTACTAAGCTTTTTACAAAATTTTAATTTTTTAAAACGAAAATATATTACCTACTACGTCTTTCACAGTCTTCTACGTTTTTAAAAAAATATTTTTATGTGATATAACTAAAAATTAACTATTTTCTTTACCTGTGCTATGAAACCTTGCTTTTCGTCAAATTTCATGATTCTAGGTCAACGGAAAGTGCCCCATATATTTTGACTTATTTGCAAGTGTCAAAATTTGCTGCGTAAATGGTCATGTTTTTAAGATTCTTCTTGATTGCATTGATTCAGAAGCTTGGTTTTTTTTACAGTCCTAATAGACTGCACATCTAGTACACGTAGTATTTGATATTAAATTCAACCTGAAACCTCCACGCGTACCTGAGAAAAAGGGTAGCGACCGTTGGACACGGAAACCAAAAAAAATCACTGTACACAAAGTATCGCAATTCACATACGCTCTAGTTTAGTACCGATTTCGTTACTGTAACGAATTTCATTATTTATACAAACCTCTTGAAGTGATTTAAGTACTTACCTTTTATGCCCCTCAATGCTTCAGACTTCCGAGAGCTTTCATCATCGACGCGATCTAAATTATTTGCATTCCAGCCAAGATTCTTGCGGCAACAATGATATCAGGACGGAGGAAATAAGCGCGCCGAGGCAGGCAGCATATTGTTTAGAATTCGTCGAGCGAGTAACTCGGTGCATAAATAAGGAATCCCCAGGTAGGGACGCCAGCAGCGCGATACAACACGAGCGACGTTGCCAACGACATACCGCTTTGTCTGAAGCAATTTCATTAACGGAGATGAGTTTCTGAAGGTAATTGAGTAAATTGGCGATACCTGCTTGTTTGTTTAATATCCCAAACGGTGTCGCGGGACGGCGGTGTTAAGTTAAATTTGTTTATGATATTCTGCGTAAATCGCTGATAATGGCGGCGCCGATAGCATCTAATGTCGGAGCGTGGAAGTCGATTTGTGTAAAATTTAAATAAACACTTTGTTGCTTAAGTTGAAAATTAATATATTTTTTGTGTACAAAAGGAATTAATTTGCATAACAGCGCACTTGGCAGTTATAGTCCCGTCTAACTATTTCCTCTCAATTAAAAGTATTTTCACAATTAAATGAAACTACGTGATGTAGTATAATTTCTACTTTCTTTATTTTCTTTACCGCAACCTAGGTTTCGTTGTATTACAACATCTTCAGGTAGGCTGTTAGCAAAGATGTTCGTGGTAAAGAAATTAAAGAAAGTAGAAATAATACTACATCACGTAGTTTCATTTAATTGTGAATAATGAATTTCTACAAAATTAACGCCAAATATATTCAATATTTAAAATTATTTCGCTAAGAGAATCCGCAGATTTGAAAATATCTACGAGCATCATCATCATTCATCATTCTAATTAATTCTTCGTACCCGCTTATAAAAATTTCTTACTTTCGTCTAGTTATTATCTTATTGTAGTAACTAGCTCCAATTAAATGAAACTACGTGAACGCAATTCGCATCTTTGAATATTTGCTAATAGCCCACCTGAACATGTTGTAATACAACGAAACCTGAGTCGTTGTAAAGAATTAAAATAATGTATAAATAATACTACATCACATAGTTTCATTTAATTGTGAAGCCAAATATATTCAATAGTAACTAGTATTTTATAAATTATGCTTGTAAATATTTTCAAATCTGCGGATTCTCTTAATCTCGAAATTCTGTTAAAAATTGAATATATTTGGCGTTAATTTTGTAGAAATTCATTATTCACAATTAAATGAAACTACACTTAATAATTCTTCATTCTTCATTCGCCTTTCGTTGTACTTCACGACAACGTAAGGCGTAGAATAGTTATACTTTATTATAGTAACAATGTGTTCTTCTAATAATATGCTACTGAGAAGAAATGTACACACTGGATTACAAAAAATAGAAACCTACCACATCATAAGTAACATAGTCGATAATAAAGAGAAATAAGTGTATCACTTTATGTACAGATATCAAAGCGTTCGTTCAATGTCGTTACCTCTTAATCATCAGACTGTAATTGGCTCTACTTACTCTCAAAAAATTGAGCTGGCTTTTAATACGAACCTTACTAGAGTTTATAAAAAGGTTATTAAATGCGTCTTCTGATGTGATTGTTATCAATGGCGTTAATTAATACTTATCCATGTGTTTTGAAATATTTGCACTACTATCACGCCAATAGTCTTATCAGCCGGTACGGGGATCCCGGTAGCGGTGTATTTTTCCTCAATACGAGCTCATACGATGACATAAAATATATGATGATAAATTCATAAGACGATATATATATATAAAGGTATATACGTTGTTTATATATAAAAATATGATAAATTCATAAGACGACATATATAAGATACGATGATTAAATCATCCATTTTAAGCACCATCATCTTTAACAATGTCTCCGTTCAGTCTACATGCCTCACCAAAGCCTCTTCTAAGAGCGTATCGTTGGAGTTAATGTATAGACCCCACACTAAACAGGCGGGTTGACGATCACAGGGCATAGCTTCCCGCACCAAAGGCGCTGCTACCCGTCACTAGTCCGTAGTATTTAGCTATCACACCTACGCTATTAAAAACATCACTCCAGCCGAGAATCGAACCCGAGACCCCAAGGAGTGACGTGCCATCAATCTTTGTGATAGACCCAATACACTACGGTGTTGACGATAATACAATATTACGATAATTCGTTGCAATATTATTTAATATATAACGACTTTACGAAAATTTTATAAATATGTTTTCCAATATCGTAAATGAGTAAAATAATTTAATTTTAGTCTAAATATTTAACAATCCTCGTTATTAATGGTTATAATCGATTATCTGCAATTATTAAGTTTTTGTTAATTCTCTTTAAGTGCCAATGATTCTTTAATCTGGACACGTTTAAAGAGGACACTGACTTATTGCAGTTTTAGTAATTTGCAAGTAATTAAGTCGTGTTTTTGATGCCTATTTCACTGTTAGTGTGGAATAAAATATTGTTAAAATTTTTCTTAAATCATTTTGTTTACTTTGAAAATGCATGTACTGGTTGACAATATAGTTGGTGATACTTAAAGCTGGTAGAACCAACTTCTACTGTTACTTTCAACAAGGGTTAAATTAGTAACGCTAGATGTCTGAAGAAGAAATTTTGAATCGGTGATAGAAGGTAATTGAAATAATGGAATAAATGTAAATTTTATTCAAAATAACCCAAGTTTCTACTACATATCATAGAAAGTATGTAATGAAAAGGAGATACATCATAAAAAATACACATTCCAGTTTTCTTTATATATTAATTAATTTTTTTGCAAATAATGTGGTCTTCCTTCAGTGTGCGATGATTATCTAGATATATAATAACACTTTGATAAAATTAGTATCGTATATAAAAATTAAATGTATTTTAAGTATTGCTAAATAATTACAACTCAAGTATTACAACTCTAATATAAAAAAAAGTGATAAATAAAGAACCAAAGAAGAACCGACAGTCACCTATTTACACGACTATCAAATTTATATAATATTTTCTATATGAACAATCTCCATTCACTTGCATCATATTCGATGTTACACATTTTTACTGAGCCAGGAATTTCTTTGCAATATACTAGATTACGATCTTCAGCAAAATGTAATACAAAGTCTTTTTTTCTGTTAATATATTATTTTCCGATAGTCTTTAATACTTTTATTTTATATCCTGCAGGGTATCATAAATAATTCTTAATACTTACGCATTATATATTTAAAAAGAAAATATAATGAATGACGCCTATGATGGCCTGAATATATATAGACAATGAATACTTGAAATGAAAAAAAAATATTCTACTGTAAATCGATAAAGAAAAATCTAAGAACCGGTCTAAACAGTTGGCTGGATTGTACAGTATAATCGAAATACAAATATGATGGAAGTTGTGAACTTGAAAAATAAACTGAAATCTATAATACTATCGAAGGAATATTGAGACATAAAGTCACAATGTAAAACAGAGAAATATTCACACCGCTGAGTTCATATTTATTGATATTTGGGTAATAAAGAATAGTAAATAAGAATAAAATTATACTAAAGTAAAATATTTTTTATAGAACACTTAGTATATTTTCAATCCAAATTTTTGTTTTTGGCATAGATATGTTCACACCTATATTGTATTAATTCACTTCGTTTAGATAAATATGAAAAATAGATTCACAGCAGTCATGATAACTGAAGACGTATAATTAATTAAAAACGAGCTCACAATTAAATGAAACTACGTGATGTAGTATTATATTAATTTCTTTACCACGACCTAGGTTTCCTTGTATTACAACATCTTCAGGTGGGATATTAGCAAAGAATCTTTGCTTTAAGGTTCTTTGCTAATATCCCACCTGAAGATATTGTAATACAATTAAACCTAGGTCGTGGTAAAGAAATGAAAGAAAGTAGAAATAATACTACATCACGTAGTTTCATTTAATTGTGAATAATGAATTTCTACAAAACTAACGCCAAATATATTCAATATTTAAAAATGAGCTGTTAGGTTAAGGTATCAACTCTTTAACTCTTATGCCATTTGCAAAATAGATACATTAATAACAGTTGTTTCTTACTGAACAAAAACACACTGAATGGTTGCAGTAGACAACAATGAATAAGTTCTCATTTATGGTTAGTTAAATATAATGTAATTAACTAAGTGACATGACTAATTGATATAAAAATGGTGGATTTTTAGGTCAATTGCTAAAGACCTAATTTAACCGTAATTAACTTAAATCGTTAGAAGAGGGTTAATGGGGGTCGATTAATAGATTTTTGTATAAATATAAATATAATTATTTTTACAAAATCAGTGAAATTCGTAACGCCCACTTAAAAGACGTAATGACAAAAGTGTTTAAACTCACCGGACAATTTTTGTTATATTCGTGGACAGTTTATGCTGACAAAACAGCAGCATACCGAATTCATAAGTAACGTTTATAACATGTATTTTGGCCTAGAAAAATAAACAAGACAAACAGCGGGTTCCACATAATCTTTGTGCGAAATGCTTATGTGAACTTCGAAAATGGTCAAAATGGCAGAACAATACCTTCGATTTACAATCGCCTATGTTATGGAGCCAAAATCACACCGAAGACTATTATTTCTGCTATTGCAAGACACAAGGCTATAATTGTAAAACAAAAAAGGACTTAGTATGTCCAACCGTGCAATCGGTAATGCACGGATGCATCGCGACCCGAACGTTGCCATCAAATTCTTATTTGGAATCAGTGCAAGCTGAAGACGTGAACAGTAATATCGAACAGGTATCTTAACCTGAAGCTCAATTTGAACCAAGTGCAAGTGTTACTTTCACAGTCAGAACTGAATGACTTAATGAAATCTAAGCCTGCCAAAAGATACAACTTAACTGATCGGATCAAGACTATCGGAAAATAATATACTAACAGAAAAAAAGACTTTGTATTACATTTTGCTGAAGATCGTAATCTAGTATATTGCAAAGACATTCCTGGCTCAGTAAAAATGTGTAACATCGAATATGATGCAAATTAATGGAGATTGTTCATAAAGTCATCAAAACTAAGTTTGAATGCAGTTCTTTTGCATAATGGCAATAAGTACGCTTCACTGTCAAGCGCCCATTCTGTACATTTGAAAGAATGCTACAATTTGAAAAATGTGTTGGATAAAATAAAGTGCATACAATACTGTTGGATGGTCTGTGGAGATCTATAAGTTAGAAATATGCTACTGGGTCAACAAGGTGGCTACACAAAATACCCTTGCTTTCTCTGCGAGTGTGATAGTGGAAACAGAGAAAGAAGAAGAAGAGAAGGTTTTAAATATCTACACCAAATTGTTCCATTTCTATCTGAAGCTAAAGAGAAAGAAGTTATTTTCGTTGGCCCGGACATTACAAAATTGATGAAAGACACAACCTTCGATGAAAAATTAAGGGAAATTTAATTATGATAACGTCATTTAAATTTATTTAAAATATTGTAAAGCCATGTAATTATTTTTTATTGTAAAATAAATTGTTTACTTATTGAAGTTGGCTTTTTTTGCGATTTCATTCGTAGGGTTTTTAAATAAAACTAAGGATTATGGGGAAAATATAAGTACATATTCGTAATCAGCGCACGAAAATACCCTAAAATCAAATTCAAAAAGGGAAAACAAAAGTTAAAATTTGTAGACTTGTATTTTGCGTCTCATTGCATCATACACTTATATAATTTGTACTGAATGAGAGGATTGTGAAAAAAAAACTAAAATTAAAATTAAAAAACACGTATCTAAAAACAAGATTTAAAAATCAAAATAAATATATAAATGGATAATCAGTTGCAAGCTGATTAAAGTTAGTGCTAAAAAAATTATTTTGATTTAGCGTAAAGTCAGTCTGTTCCGTTTTCATTAAACCTAATTGTATAACTCCTAATAACAGAAAGACTTAATACGTCTTTTGTTATATTGCTACAGTAGACAAGGCAATACGAGAGTAACCATAAATATGTTTTGGAAGAATCTTCTTTTATTTTATTTTATGAGACAATTAAAAGATGAGACAATTAAAAGATTATATGAGACAATTTAAGACAATTAAAATAAGTGGCAACCAAATTTGATTATTACTTTGTTTTATTGTAAACACATATAACAAAAGGATAGAATCTGCACGTCCATGTATTGAAGGTATTCACGGAAAAATATTTAAGGAAACATAATAAAAGTAAGAGAACACTAAAATATTGTTTTGGAAAGTTTCTTCGTTTGTCCGTAAAACTGCTTCTATGACAGGCTTCGATTATTTTTTTACAAAAATGGATTCTGTTGTATCTAGGATAATATATAGTCTATATTTTATCGCAATAGACTCATTAAAAAAATTATATGGCAATTTGACTTTTAATATTAAGTGTACTTTTTAAAAAAATTAATTATTATAATAGACAGCATGATGTGCATTGACTTGAAATTTAGCTCAATAATATTTCCTGAAGATGCTCACGTGTAAAGATAATTTACAGAGAAAAAGAAACTAATTTTATACTATCTAATTCCTTTTTGATTTGTTTTCGCTCGGAAAAATACAAATATACTTTAATTATTACTTATAACGCAAAATTACCAGCAAACAAAATGATATATTTTGAAATTCGTTTAAAAAATTTTAAAAACCCAGACCAAATGTAAACCATCTAAACTGGACTGCATGTTTCATCAAAATAAATTACTCAAATCCTTTCAAAAGACTTTTTCCATTCAAACTATAAGTAAATCAAAAAATCAACAAAGAAAATAAAGACTTAAAAATTTTAAAACACAAAATTAATGTATTGTTGCAGCAATTGGGAAAACATGGACGAATATTTAAAACTGTTGCCGATTCAAGTCTATCGAAAAAATTATAATATTGATATTTTTTGATCTTCCACTCAACAATCTTCAATTCAATTAAACAATAAATTAATTTTAACTGAAATATACATTGGAAAGAACTTTGTTATTTACACTCCCTATAGGAAAATTTCTTACCTGACCAATTTAGCATCCCTATTAAACTCTTAATAAATACAAATATTACTCATTACGTTACTTAATATATATCTTTTAAAGGACTAAGAAAAATAATCGAATATCCACATCTCTCTAATTTATTAATATAAGTTATAAATAATATTGCATTGAAGTACTGAATGTCCGTTTTTTTTTCAGATTTTTATATACGTGATTATAAAATAAGTTACGCGCACACTGAAAAATATTTTTCTATTGCACTACTAGACTTCTTCCATGACACTGCAATCGATGGAGTTTGTAAAAAAATGTTCATCCCCAAGTTTGATATATGGAGAGGCACTTGAAGGAAAAAAAATTTTTTTTATTGTTATTGTAAACTACATGTACGCATAAAATTTCACGATTTACATTATACTAAAACGTGATGGACAGATGGAGAGACAAGCATGATGAAAAAGTAAGGACGTTGCGTTCGACATTGGTTATGAAACTCTAAAAAAGCCACTCTATGTAAATATAAAAGTTTGGCTAAACATTGATATATTGTTAAATATTTCAACAGATGAAACAACAGATATGTATGTGTGTGTGTATATATATATATATATATATCTGTATATATAAATATACGAGTTTTAAATTATAGAGCAGCAAACATGCGTTCGTACATCCATCTATTCAAACTCTGTCTTTTATAATAATAGTTAGGATACATATGACATAAGAATAAAAATTTTCTTCTCAAAATTTTATTTATACCAACTTTCCAAAATTTTAGTAAAATGTTACGTACATATATTTTTCGTTACCAAATTAATTCATCGCCGTAATCCTATCTCTTCAGCCAAATTCAAACAAAATTCTCGATCACATTCGCCCCGACGGCTGGCTTATTAACTTTTGCAAGCTCTTGTATCGTGTACTCGTGTTCTAGCCCGAACTGCCGTCGCAATAAGCGCGTACTCGATACATTTTCCACGCTCGAAAACTGAACTGGCCAATGGCCCATAATTCTCGCGCCTTCCGTTATTAACCGAGCCATAGCTCGCGGATCAGGCCGGCGCCGCCTGCTCATTATGACCCTTGGCCGTTCGCTTTTGCTTTATTACACTCGAATTATTATTATAATTGACCGTCCTCATAGTATCGCTTAATTAATATTTACTTTAAAATTTATCGATATATTTTGTTGAGTCATTGTAGTAAGACGGACTGGGCGTGCGATATTAGTGGATGTCTAAAATGAGCTTCGCGTACTAAAGTTTCATAATTTCGCCTAAGATAGATATTAGCAGAAAGTGGCTTAGAACATAATGAATCAAAGAACTTCTACTATCATATACATGAATTGAAGAACTTATAGATTGTATAGAACTTTACCGGAAATTTAGTATCTAAAACAAGATATAATATTATTTTAACGCGAATGACTGTCTCGTCTGCATATTTAATAAAATATGAGTAAACTTAAAATTTTACTCAAGACATAAAAGCAGTTTTGGAATAACCATAAGAAATATAAGACGACTATGAAATAAGAAAAGTTTGTTTTCAAGTAAATACATAATTTTTTAGAATTTTCCCTTCATTCAGTGTGAGAAATTAGAACTTAATCAAGATCATAGCAACTATCATGTTAATTTTTGGAAATCATTATTTTTAATGTTCACAATGATTCATGGCTATTTTATGTAAACATAATAATATACTTTTAGATACGTAAATATAAAAACTCAGCCCATTAAAAAAACTACTCGTTTTTTTAATGGGCTGTTAAATAAACATAATTTTGAACAGGCTTCCACAAATGTAGAAGTCTTTCTAACAAAAAAACATTGTATAAAATGTAACTCGTACTTAAACTAAACACAAAAATATACCAAATCACGCGGAAATATAGCGATAAAATAAAATGTCACTACAATCCCTTTAAATTATTTTGAAATATTAATAAAAATTATTTTCAAGAAACGAAATAATACAAATAAGAAATATTCGATGATTGTAGTCAGAAGCTCACTCAAGAAGAAATTATTTTTCATTATAAAATTATCCTCTTTCCAAATTTAAATATAATTATTGTTCAATTTCTATTATTAATTAATATTACTTTATTATTACAAAATTTCACAAAGCTCATTTCTAAATTAATAATATCACGCTACGTATCGTACAATTCAATCCATGAAAACTTAAAACAGTTGCCTAAAAATTTTTAACCAACTAGAAAACGATCATAATATTTATTTCACGGCGGGTGAGAAAAATAGTAAGAAATTAGATTTTGATTCAAATTAAAACTTTTCCCAAAAGGTTAAAGAAATTTTATGGCAAAAGCTTAAAATGTCATTTTTTTCAGAAGTACCAATTTTATTGTAAAAAAGTAAGGCTTTCAGTTTTATTCAATTAAAATGTAACAAAAGACCTTGTAAAATTTAAATGTTTTAAGTATCCTTCTAGGAGTTTCCTGACCACAGAATGTCAAATTTTAATTCCTTTCATAATCTCAAACTATACCTTGCACATAATATTCCATAGACAAGTAGTTTATGCCACGTTCGTTATAGTCTTATTATTCCGATAAAAGTTAGTATAAAATTAGACCCATTATTTGTCGGCGACTCAAATTTTGAATGTTGCTCTGCGATTACTTATAGAAACTAATTAATTTTAATTGTTATGTAGGTATTGCCTATTTAAAATTGACTCAAATTTCGAAGTTCCTTATTAGAATTTTAGATTCCTTAGTTCATAAAGAAGCAAATAACGAAAAATGGGTGGAACTTGAATGTATTAATGGTTTATTAGTTTATACCGCTAAAATTTTCTTGAATAACGTGAATTTTAATGGAATAGTAATAAGGACTTGGTATTACCTATAATATTTAATAATAAATAATATTTTTCAATTAACATTCCAAAGCATATTTTACATAGTTGGATATATTTTGAATAACAAAACAAAGTTATTTGTGGCATGACCCTTCAAAAGTATTATAATTTCCAGAAAAAAACTATATTCAACAGACATAAACTTTTTTAAAATTCAATTATGCTAAAGGCATAATTATCATAATTATCTAAAGGCATTTATCTTATATTTTTTTTAATTGCATAGCTAACCTAATAGAAATAACGTTCTCAATATAGAATACTAGATAGTTACGTTACGTCTCATTATATATCGTACGTGACTCAATGGGCCAACATTATGTACATACAGAACGAAATTTAAAAAACAATATCGGAAAATGTGGTAGTACTATTTTAATGCAAGGCAACAAAGTTTTCTACGTTTATTGAAAAATGCAAATATTAAGAAAAATCTTTAAAATTGATCTGTCATTCATATTATCTCAGTGGAGGAGCATCCTCACGGATAACTGATCACGATAGGAAAGATTTTCGAAACGAAATTCATAAAAAAATTAAAAAATCTGCAAATACCTTAAATACGTTTGCGCGTTTTATTCAGAACACGAACATAAAAATATTTTATTGAAATATCTGTTTCGTAATTCTAATATTATCAGTGATATGATCTGGAGGCCAGAAAATATTTTTTTGTTTTTAATCTGATAAGCCTACGGAATTTAGGTAAAGCTAAATTTAATTTTTAAGTTTGTTTTATATTAATTTTTTATTTATACTTATGAAAATTTCATTACATTTTTCTTTCTCCATATAGATCCCGAATTGAAGCGATATTATTCCATGACGATATATCAATTTTAAATGTAAATCTTGAACACTTACGCGGTAAAATTGTATTAGACGTCAAATTACGCGTATTGGCGTTAGTTAATATAATCCCACCAAAAATGACTATAAAAGAGAAGCTAAGTATGTTAGGTAAATATATTGTATACTGGGTTCTTTATACTATATATTGGTTTATTTCACCGACAATAGAATAAAGAATGAAAACGCTACCAACTTATGTTCTAGTTGTTTTTGAAATTCTAATTATATGGTAGCTTCTGACATTTTAATTATAAGCCAGCTTTGCATAGACAGACTTTGCATAGCTCCAATTTATTTTTGTGAGGAAATAAAATTTTGCGATCCAGTATTTCATTTTACTTAGAAAATGTTCAGCTTTTGTTAATATTTAAATTTCTATTGCGTGAGTTTTTTTCTTTTATTATTTTTTCAGTAATACGCTTCCGTCATTGTCGTATACTTAATTTATTTCATTTTCTAGAACATTTAAAATATTGGAGGGCTTAGATCATCCTTAATTTTTATTATTTTGATACATTTTTGGTTTATCACCTAGTTTTTTAATCTACCATATGTTACAAAAGTATATTGATAAATACACAGAAGTATCAGATATTTACATGTGTTTCAGTACAGGGTTAATTCGGCAATGTTGTGGTAGAAACTAGTTACATCGACGTTGAAGTGGTTTATTATTACCAAGGAGTAAGAATTATAAGTGAGAATTTCAGCACCAGTCGATGACTAATTAGAAAAACAATCTAAATTCAAAACATTCCATGTCGTTATGACCAACTTTAATGGCGCCATATTAAAGGAATGAATACGAAAACATTTTGGGCATGATCTTTTGTACTTCTGAATACAACGGCACAGTATCTAGGCATTTGCACTTATAAACACAGTTGCTGCTCGCTTTGCTTTCTGTTAAGTTTACTCGGTTAAATATCTCTAAGCCCTCCTGGCCCGCATACCATAATAATTTGCGTCATGGAGACTCGTGAACGAGCGAATTCCATTAAAGGAAGGTTTAATATACTTCGTAGAGGTTTCTTGATACTGTCTCCCAATCCACGTCTTGAGTTGTCTCTGGACCTTTTCGGAGACCCGTAAGATCCCGCTTTATACCATATAAGTGTGGAGGGATTTTCGAATGTCCTCAATAGTGTCCCCATATTTACAATCAAGGGATTCCACCCAAATGGTCGAGGATTGTCCCTACTCAATGAGACATTTAGTACCTCCTTATTTTCTAAATCACTTTTATCGAGTCTCAATAAAGTTACGGTAACTAAAGATACCACATCCTAATATTTTGCGTAGCTCAATAAAACCTCAACGCGCAACATCGTGGTCATTGCCTTCTAACAAAGTGTGATTTATATCCTGCGTCTCAAAAATGTAAGAACGTGTCAGGTTATTTCTCAAAGCAAAATAAAACGATGAAAGGCATCATGCCTCGTCAGGAACTGTGGAGTGTAGTAGTCGCTGTTTAGTCAGACCTTATTCAACCACTTGGAGAGATCAGAGAAGTATGATCCGGTGGCCTCGACGTTTTAATTAGGGGAAGTCCATCGTTATGGCCAAAGAGCATTGATGATCTCAAAAATACTTCCGTTTTTTGCAATTTATCTCTTTTTTAAAATTAATACTCACATCAAAACTCCTGCTCCAATCCAAAACGTTTCGCGATTGTGAGGTAGGTAGGCAAAGATCCGCTCAAACTGGTAGTGCATCCGATGAGCAGTTTTTGTACGCTTTGTTCAGACTCATAAACGGCGCGCGCTCCAACTTAATCACGACTCTTCTAATCTGCTAAACTTCTGCCCAGAAAATAATATATCGAAGTATATTACCGTATACATTAGTTTGAGGATAGAGGTATTAGCCCTGTACTTGTCTCGGCTAGCTGGGTTATAGCATGGAAATCCACCCTGGCTTCGATCCCCTATCTACACCGTAAGGGGTAGAAAGCTTCATTTAGATTCACAGACTATGCTCAAGTACGTTACCTGGTTCCGTAAACCGATCTTGGACCTACCCATTACTTCGGTCATCTCCTTCCCCAATTTGCTCTTGAAGAGAACAGCTTTGGATTTTGGTGAGTAAAGTTTGCTGTCAAATTCTCTAACTCCCGTCGACCATCAACAACGTACCGTTTGCATACGCTACGAAATCCCTTAAGGAGTGTCATGAGTATACCGTTTAAGCTTACGTTCTATAAGATGGGATCGAGTACCGAGTCTTGTGGGTAGCCCAGGGTAAACTTTTTTAACAACAGTCTCTTCGTCCTGATCGATCGTTGAAATAATGTCTAATTAATCGGTGTAAGTCCGCTGACACTCCCCGAGATACAATTTTTTTTTCACGTTTTTTCCATACTGTGAATTCAAGCCTTAGATATATAAGTTTAAGATTTACTATTCCTGAAATAATTCCCAAATATGCATAAACATAACTTGACTCTTAACTAGTTCGATGGTTGTACTCTCAACATAGGTTTGCAAAATTGGTGCATACCATGCAAGGGAGGTGTTTAGACTTGTTCGTACTTACCCCCAATGAAGCGTGTAAGATATTCGCCATAATATGGAATAAAGGTTAGCTTGTATATAGGTATTAATTCGTTCAAAATTTATGAAATATTGGCAGTGCTTGAATAAATACATCTTTTTATGGAAATATAAATGCCTGTCGCATTTTATGTTACAGATAACTTTTCTAAGTTTATGTAATTATTTTTTGACCTCTCTTTTTTATAATTGCTCTCATATGCAATTTTCTTTGATCAGCTGGTTATTCCACATTTGTTTCCATTATTGTTTTTTAACAGGAAGTGTTTTCAATAATATTATGCTGAAATTATTATAATTGACGTATAGACACTTATTTCATAACAGTTTACGTAAATACTTTATTAGGGCCAAAAAGGCGATATTTGAGATGGTTAAGAAACTGATTGCGCGTGATACTTGAAATGAATAACAACTTAGGCTCTGGATGAGAAAATTTAATTTTTCGGATTTTGTCCTTTCAACATAAGGTTTTTTTTTATAAATTTTCAATATATCAATTTATTATCCATTGCAAATTTAAAATGATTTAATAGGAGATTCAGTCGACGATTCTTAAAAAGGAGTTATTTTCGGAGGTCATAGCTCTTAAATTTCTAAACCCGAAAATGTCAAATTTTGGTACAAAGCTTAATAAACAATAAGAATTTAGTATTTATATATTTACGGAGAAACAAATTATGGATAGAGGAAATATGATTTGTAATGGTGGCTGGCATAATAATTAATCTTAATCTTATCATAGTAATATTTCCAGCTCAGATCTTATTGTGTTTTAAATATTATTTAATTTGATCGAACTAAAAGCTCGAATTTTTATTTACAAATGTGCAAACAAATCTAGTGCGCCCCGAAGCATTTTTATGAATGGCATTATGTCCGAAGAATTTGATTATTATTTTGTAATTAATTTCAACAAAAATTCTTGAGTATTATTAACTTATTACTTTAGTGAATTATCATGTTTCTATCGTTACGCCTAGTCTGTATTTCTGTAGAAACACTTAGTTTTATGTCTCATTTTGGACTTTAAATACGTTTCTCCACATACTCACCAACAACATGTTGAGAATTAATGAATTATGCGTATTCTACTTCAAGTCATAGAATAATTGAACTAGGATTTTTATCGCACTCTTAAAATTACTATCAAAGTACGTTATATGGAGGAGAAATTTTTATCGCACTCTTAAAATTACTATCAAAGTACGTTATGCGCTGGAGAAATTTGTATCGCACTCTTACAATTACTATGAAAGTACGTTAAACGTGGGAGAATTTTTTATCGCACTCTTAAAATTGTTATCAAAGCGTACGCCGGAGAGAAGAAAAAATTAGATTTTCTATATACTTCATTTTGTATAAGTTTTTAAGTGGAGTCACATATATCTATTAAGGGATCAATATTACATAAATCTATTTAAGGGATACATTTCGGTAAGCGTATTATAATCATTAATGTTCCCATATGATTTAGTTTTTCAACTAATCTCCTCAATATATATATATATATATATATATATATATATATATATGTGTATATATATATATATATATATATTTATATATATATATATGTATATATATATATATATATATATATATATATGTATATATATATATATATATATATATATATATATATTTATATATATATATGTATATATATATATATATATATATATATATATATATATATATTATATATATATATATATATATATATATATACATAGCATGGATTACAAAATATTGAATATTAACTAAAATACTGAGGGAAATAGTATATTTACATTAAAAATGAAAAAAAAATATTTGAACTCAAACAAGCCATGTATTCTACCGAATACCGTTTAAGTAACTCTTAAAAGCGTGATATATTCATACACGCGTATTACTAAATTCCTGGTCGTACACAAGGCACAATTTTACGACGTACTAAAATTTTACACATGAAGTAACAATGACCACGAGTTATTTAGTACGTAAAACGGGCACTATATATAGAGAAATAGTTTTACGATAACTTTAAAACAGTTTTAGTGCCCTGACCTAATAAGTTAGCCGCCACCTGTTAAATTTTGCATAAACAACGTTGTTATATGCTAATCTTAAGTTTACGGTATAATTATTAACTGAAAACATTTATAAGCTCCGAATTTCGAGCCGAATGTTGAATATTGATATTAGACCTTTGTTAAGTTGTGCCTGAAATAACACGATCCCTTGCGGAGTTCGCTGTAATACTGTTGGCTGTTTTATTATCGTTATAGGCCATTTAAGCTGTACTGGTACTTGAAATAGACGACTTATATATGTACATATACATATATATATATATATATATATATATATATATATATATATATATATATATATATACATATATATGTACACACACATAACGAACTTAATTTATCTAACATAAGCTTAACGGAGGAGTTTATTTCTTCGATAGAATGACTTCAACATAACGAAAGTGAATTCGACTGAAAACAATTGCATTATCAATTAAAACAACTTTTCCATAGTCAATTTCAAACTTTCACACGAATAAATAAATATTTCTTAGAATCGTCTTAGATATTCCAAGGGAATTCGTCCCAGCAAACAAATTGTGTTGACCGTATTTCCTTAATATGATGTTTTACCATATCCTCTCTCTGATCTTTTACCACAACGTGACATATGTCATTGAAAAATTATATATTTGAGGCCAATTGGATATAATCCTGTTAGTTTTATTAAAATTGTCAATTATCAATTGTGTTCATACTTTTTCTTTTGTCGAATATACCGTAAATTTAATTCTTTTAACAATTCAGTTTTTAGTGTCCTCCGTATCACATAATGGAAATTAAAATAAAAAATTGCTCGTATATAAACTTTCACTAGAAGTAATTTTGTATAGCAAGCAGCTCCTAATTTAACGATCAGCCACGAAACCTTTCCGTGGGAGACAATCGACATTAGACGCCGTGAATATTAATGATACACTTCCTCCCTTAATGACTTAACCATTATATTTTTTGCGAAATATCCGCTGACATTTCAATATTGATTTATCTTCTCTGTAATGCAAACGGGTGTTTTAGACGTTTTCATTCAAAATTAATCAAGAGGGCATCAACCCTAAAATAACCGTCGTAAATTTTCTTACGGAAGAAGGAGGGTTTTAATAGAAAGTGCAAATTATGAAATTATCGCGAATCATTTCCAGACTATGCCAGGAAATAAAGTGTCACGCCCTTCTGTCGAGGGTGAGTGTTGAAAAATGTTTTATGTCCAACGCTTTAAGTGACACTTTCGTGTTTCAAGTTAGTCTCGGGAGTTTCAAAAGATTCTAGGTATAGATTAGTCGAGTCGATTTAAAATGCTTTTCAAATTATTTATCTATATAGAAAGTATTCATTGGATTTTCTAAAATATTTCTTTGGCAACAGGCACCAAAGAGATACAAGTATTTTCGCGGATACATAATATATGAAGTATCGGCAGTTCATCTTCCATATTTTAGGTCACTAAACACGCTAACTTTATTATTACGTTACTGTTTTATTTTTACAATAAATTTACAAATATTGAATATATTTGGTGTTAATTTTGTAGAAATTCATTATTCACAATTAAATAAAACTACGTGATGTAGTATTATTTCTACTTTCTTTAAGTTTTTTACCACGACCTAGGTTTCGTTGCACTAAAACATCTTCAAGTGGGCTATTAGCAAAGATTAACTCTTAGGAACTTCCAACAGCAACTTCAAGAAAGTAGAAATAATACTACATCACGTAGCTTCATATAATTGTGAATAAATTTACAATTTTTTATAAATTGATATTTATTTATACCGATCCTGCAATACCTGTAGTATTTAAAACGAACACTGATAAAAACTTTTTAAATTTAGCTAAAATTATGACTCTTCATCACATAGTAGATTAATGGTTTCAACATTTATTTAATACTGTCAGCAATAAACGGCGTGGAGACTAAAATATACATTAAGTGGAAAAGCAAACTGAACATAGAAATATTGTTCAGGATAATATTTTCTAATTATATTTTAGCATACTTTTCGATTTTAATACACACACAAACACACACACACACACACATATATATATATATATGTATATATACATTTTATTTATTAGCTATTATTCAGAAATAGCGAGTAGATTACTAATGTCATTCCCCCGAACACGTTCCGCAACCTGACATTTCTTAATCAAGGGACATCATACGCCTCATAGCCACACTAAATTCACACAACACGCTAGCAAGTTCAGAGAGAACTAAAAGGGAACAACAGTCACGATTCCACATAAAATATTTCATTACACACTTCACATTACTCATGCGTAAATCACAAGCGCGATGAGTTTATTTAACCGACGCCCGCGTCGCTCTCGCACCCCCGCGCGCATACGTCAGCTGTGAAAACATTACGTTTTATACTAACGGCGAGGATTTTACTCGTTCAGAGGTGACTATTGCTACGCCCGTCGACGACATCGTCTTAGCATTCCGCCTTAATTCTCACCCCACACGTCATCGGGTATATGACTCATGATTTTGGTTAGTATTATGATTATCTTCGCCCTCTTTAGGCTTTGCCGTGTCTCGTTTTAGTAGAAACGGTGCGTGTGGTTTGGGTAAATTCTCAGTGATGATTAGGGAAGATTTGTTTCAATGTATACCGGAGTTTGTTTCGGGCGATATGACGGTGTACGGTTTAGGTGTAATTTCATTAAGCTCGTAAGATTAGAGAAAGTAGAAATGAAAATGGTAATTAAACTAATTACATAGATTAAAATGTTCAACGGAGAAGAGTACCAGAGTCCATAGCTTGTTGCGTAAGTATATACACACACACACACACACACACACACATATATATATATATATATATATATATAGTGTTGAAGTAAAACTTCTTTACGCACGCTTGACTTGGGGAGTAAGCTGGTGAATGCGTGACGAGAGCGTTACGAAAAAATGTGATCGGGCGAGGCGAACGGAAGTTGAGAGGGAGATATAAGTTAGTGAAGACAGAAAGAGAGAGAGTTACGTTTCGTATATTACTGTAGGGACAAGAGACAGAGGCGCGAGCACACATTTTCTTTCTCTCTTTCTCTCATAGCCAGTTATATTTCGTATATCTAAGACACAGTGCAAGCCTATTGTCTGTATCACACTGTAGGAGAAAGAGAGAGCAGTGCGCGCGCACATTTTCTTTCTCTCTTCCTCTCATAGCCAGTGCATGAAATATATTTATACGAGTTTGCTAGCGTTACGCGAACGGTGATTTTTTGATAATTGTGTAATTTCGTTTCGTTCTTGAAAAATTTTATAAATTATTATTTAGTTCAATACATTAAATATTCTACGTTTAAAGTGAATAAAATTGTAAATTGATTTTAAAGTTCATATTTTGTGAATTTGAAGTTTTACTTCAGTCGTGTGGTCTAAAGCACACTCGTTTTTTTTTGTAAAAGTAAACGTCCTGAAGGAAGTCTGTGTTTATATATTTAGAGGTTCATGATTATTTATTAAAAATAATATTTCATCATTAAATTAAAATAAAAAAAAACCTTTTATATCATTAATTTATTAAACATCCACTTAATTTTAAATAATGGTTCATATGCTTTAAACCTGCGTAAGGAAAACATATGAGGTCATATAACATATGATGGAAAAAATGGAAAATTTAACAAATTCTCTTTATTTTTGAATAAATTATAAAGAGGAATTACAATAACACTAGTTTGTAAAGCATAAAGAAAATGATGTTTAAATGATTTTCAAAATAAAGAAATTATATTTTTTCACAAATACTGAAAGTCCTGTGAAACTGAAATAAATTTTTACGTCATTTAAAAATAACCCCAGAAGCAATTTTCTTTTTTTTACAATTTCGCTTATAATAAATAATAGATTTGCAAATTATCGACGAAAATCTCATTGCCGATTAATCTTCATGTGCCATCGCCTAGAAAAATTTAATTTGGCGCGTGAAGATTAATCGGTAAGGGAACTGCTATGATCGTCGAGCTAATCGGCGACGTTTAATAATATGTCACATTTGCGACACGTTTACTAATAATAGTTATAACAAAGGTATTACGTACACATATTTAATTTACACTCTTATTTCCTTTATACTTTTAATTAAAAATATTATGTTTACATTTCTAACTTTTTTAGTTCGTTCAGATTATATTACCAAAAAAGTATAAAAAATCGTATACAGTTTTAGCATATAATTATTAACTATTGAGGATACTTTATTCGATTATCTGCTATTATCTTATTCATTGTAGAATTATATAGAAAATTATATATTTAAACCTTCCTCGTGAATCAGGCAATGACAATTTAAACAAATTCCGTTTATTAATGACTGAGAAAGTCGTGTACGTGCAGATAGAGAAATGCGCGATGGACCTCGTTTATTAATGCAAAACATTGATAATGCAAAACATTGAACGTAATTTTAACATATACAAAAACGTTAACTTGTTTATGAAAGTTCGACTTTTTTTTAAATATTTTGAACATGACAGGGATTTTATTGGTTTTACGACACCACCTGACTTAATTATATAATCGTTACCGATATTTGGATCCTGGGCTTTCCTTTATCTTACCTATCCATATTGTTAACTAAGAGTAGCCAGAACGAATCTATGTACTCTTTTAATTATGACAATTATTGTTCAGTCTAAACCTTACATTTAATTCATTTCTTTCATTTTAAACACCATTAATAAAACAAATGAATAAATGGAACCATTATAAAATCACTCACATAATGAGATATACTATTTGAAAGGGCTATTTACAAGGAAAGAATCACCACTGACACTTAGTTTTACACATTATGCTTGCTTGACTACAATGGCAAATTACTACAATAGCACATTTCATTTATATTCATAAACCGTTCTGTTTTATCGAATAATTTTGCTGCGTATAAATTGTACTAAATTATGTTACGGAATAACACAGTGGCTGAGATGAATATCTATTCAATTAAGAGAACATAGTTTTAAAACTGCGTCCTAATATTTTTAAATTTTTATAAAAGTAACTTTTATAAAAAAGATTCTCCTCAAGACTTGAACTAAATAACTCCGAGTTCAAAAGCCAGTACTTCATTGATACACCAATTACTCAGTTGCAGAAGCGACAAAATAAAGATATTTCTACTAAGTATTTTTCACTTGTTGAGAATTCACATTCAACTAAAGTGAAGGGATAGTCGTACGTGGGGTTTAAAAATATATTTATTTGTTTCGAATAAAATGTGTTACGCCTATGTTTACTCGTCCTGAAGGGGACACTTCTGTATTCCCAGATATATATTTAAAATATAGGGTCGTATAATGTATTTTTAATATAGGATCGCATTTTTGATTCTGTAGATGTTATGCGATTGCTCTCAAAAATGGATGAAATCCTGGAATACCAATAAACTGTAAAATATAAAAGCTTTGCCGAGGTAATTTGGCGAGTGCGCATTTTTCATCGAAAATATCCACGTAAAATGTCAATGTTATTTCACACATTATTGTTTTTATTTAAGTTACTCAGTTTTTAATATGTGAGGAATGTCAACCAGATACTTGATATCTACTCTCAAACATAGAGGAGATGTAATGATTGTTTTGGATTGTACATCTGATATAGACAAGCTTTATACATGTGAAAGCCGATGAACACCGAAAAACAAGTTAATGCATTGAAAATAATATTAAAACGTAGCTTCGCTCGACGAGCTCCAGGAATTGTACCCGGATTCCCATGGTGCGCCGCGTCGTCATAGGCCGTATGTCTAGTGATCAATTCAATACCCCACGACGACGACATTAATTTGCTTTCCATTTTAGTATCACGTTCACTATAAAGTTGTTTCTTGGAACTGAAATAAACTTGAATACCATAAGCTATATATTGGAACGTAAAATACGAAAATTTTTATTTTATTCAAATTAGCATTTAAAATGCATATAATTCGTTACGAGAAATATAGAATTCGCTAAGTGGCAATCTAAGGAATTATTTATTTCTAGATTCAATCACGGAGTTATTTAGTTCTAGATTCAATCAGGAGTTATTTAGTCCTAGATTCAATCACGTAGTTGCTTTTATTAAAGCCAAGAGTAGCTAATAAATACAAATAAAGGAAAATAATGTGAATTAACATATTTATATTTCAATATTATTATTAAAAAAAAATGTTTGTTTCAATGGGGTGCTCAATACTTTTAGTTGATACAACTGTGACAAATTGAAAAGTATTTGGAGAGGATGAATAAACAATCATAAAAACGTGTCAAATGGATTAGAACTCACGCTTACAGATTTTTGTACACATTTAAGTAGTTAGAAGTATTAAAGTGTACACGGTATTTCTTCTAAACTATTTACAGATAGTAATTTATCACAATGAAAATATATTGCCTGCTATATTTTTCACAGGCGTAAAAATATGATGCGTGTTTAAATAATATTACTTCTCATTATGTAAATATGCTGACTAGTATATTTTTCACTGACAGATTAAATGAACATAATACAATACAGAATTATGTTTGCAATTGATATAAGCCATTTGTACAGAGTTTCATTAAACTTTTTACGGACCCAACTACATGTCGTAACATTATCATAAATATTCGTAAACTGGTAGGGCCTACGTAGCTGTCATAATTTTTCTTGAAATTTCTTTATATAAACTACCATTATGAATACTAAGAAATATCAGTTTAGTTGGTATAATTAGTTGGGATAAGAAAAATTATGACAAAAGTTTGATATTTAAACCGACCATAAATGGATCCCTGTATCGAAACAGTGTTCATGATATACCCTCAATATTTTTAAAAGACCTATTCAACGATATCGTAGACAATGGTTTATGCGAATAAAGGAAAACATCACCCACATTCTACATGCTAAAAGGTAACTTGAAAAAATGTATTTTAAAACATTTTATCATCCTTGAAGGCATTTTTAACGCTTGTATATACACACGCATGTGTGCGTGTATGTGATGTGTGTGTGTGTGTATGTGTGTGTTTGTGTGTGTGTGTGTGTGTGTGTGTGGCGCATGTATGTGCATGTGTGTGCTCTTGTGTGCTCTCGCAACCGTACGCGCTTGTGCGAGAGCGCGTGCTATAAAACTGTAATTAGGCATGATTCTACATACACACGCACACACGTGTGCGCGTGTGCATGTGTGCGCGTGTATAATCTTGCCTAATTACACTTTTATAGCAATAATAATAAACGAGTAAACGGGTTGTGACATAGGATGGACATGACGCAAAAGTCAAAAATATTAAATTTCTGTGAAATCCATGGTCAAATATACTATAAATGAGTTGAAATAGAATAAGAATACGACGAAAAAGGCAGAAACGAGTTCCTGGTAGCAAGATTAGTAGTAGCCTAGATTATTTCAAATACTTTACATTGGACTGTAAAATAATGAAGAGTAAAGGTTTGTTTCGAAATTGGAGTGAGTGGAACATTTCAACTTCCTTGAATCATCACTTGTGTGGAAATAGCAGCCTCTGACTTGATACAGAGATTTGGTCTCAAACACGATTACAAACAAGGTGAATTTATTTATTTGTTTATCTGCTTTTTTAATCCAGTAGATATATGTAGAGGGACTAACAACTTCCAAAGCAATATTTTACAACAAATATTTTTCCTATACAAACGGCATTATTTGAGAGAATTTTTTGGCAGATAAAGCAATTCTATTACCTATTTTGGTATTTTTTCTCAGTACCTTTGAATATAACATATTTAACCCAAATTTTAAAACAGACGTAATATGAAAAACTAAAGGGATACAATACGAAAAGGAAAAAAGGAATTAACACGAAGTAAACTAAAACGAAGAATATTTATTTAGAAATAAATAAATAATAAAGTACAATTTAAATAAACGGGTTTATTGAAAAGAAAGAATCTCTTCTATTAAACCAAAGCACTAATTCAAAGACTCATTGTGTGCTATAAAAGACTAAAACGGGATATAAATATAATTTCAAAATAATATTAGAAATACAGTTAAATTAATTACAAACTGAAAAATTAACAAAAAATAATTAATAACAAATACTTATTATACAAGAAAAAATTTTTATACTCAGATATATATATATATATATATATATATATATATATATATATATATATATATATATATATATATAGGTATATCTATAAACATGTAGAAGGGACGAGATTTAGGAGGAAAAACAGCAGGGACGATAATCGAATGGGAGTTATGAAGGGATTTTTTTGTCCATAACGAAGTCCAAGTATATATACATCTCTGGATGAGAGGCTAAACCCAAGATCATCTGGGTGGCGAGAATACTTCAACATATTAAATAGGAGGTAGAGAATAAATTGCGCTGGTAATGAATCTCTAACCAATTAAACTTCACTCTGATAATCGTGAGGTCAAAAATTAGTCGAATACACTAATTTAGTAGTAGTCTTAATTTATTTAAGTGATCCTCTGTAATATCCAAATAGTGAACGTCTCGAGACGCAAGCAAAGGTTACAAGAGTATTCGACACAGGTAAATTTTAGTTTATATTGTGATAAAATATCTTGAAGTGTTTGGAAATCCATCTCTATATATTATTTCTCAAAGGTATTCTCATTTTGAAGTTTTCCTTCACCGCTAATTACGAAAAATAAACAAAAAATTCAAAATTATTTTTTTAATTTTGTTTAATTCTTTATATACTATTCCACAAAGGTGTTTATATTGTAAACAGCGCCATCTATTAACAATCGCTTTAACTAAATATTATATATTTTCCGCTACTTAATTAATTTATATATAATTAGTTTATTATGCTAGAAACTTCATATATTGTGCTAGAAACTTAATATATAAAAAAGGCATGGAACTCTCGATGCACGAGCCGGTTATTTATAAAATTTTTAACTAAATAAAATATCTTTCACTAAATTATATTCACGTTATATTACCATTCGATGACTTACGAATTATTTGCACGGACTAACTATTTATAAATTTAAAATATGAATATAGTTAAAAGTGATATGGGACTATAATGATATAGTCAATGTGAATTAAAACAGTAAAAGTATTTATACTCTGATAGTACGGTGATCATAAATAATCTCCCATCTGGGTTATGACTGACACCCGAATTTTCGAAATGGATAATTTAGTTATTACCTTATAATATTCTGATTAGGAAAATATATTAAAACCACTTATTTGGTAAACTTTAATATACATCTCTTGAATCAATAAAACAATTATATAAGTAGATATTAGTTTAAAGCAAATAAATATTGAAAGCGTTATAGAAAATATGCATTACTATATAGTTTTTGAGATATTATTTATGTTAATTTATAATAAATTGATGAAAGAAAATTGAAAAAGTAACACATTTAATATCAAAGCTCGAAGTCGAATTGCGTTTATTGAGACCATGTACATTTATACGGTAAACAATGCAAGCGAGATTAAAGCTTAACTGCCAATATGCATATTGACAGTTAAGTTTTAAATAAAACTGGATATTTAGCAATATAAGAAATGGCTCCAAGATATTATTTATATTAGTTTATAACAAATCGATTTTAAAAAAAATTGAAAGATTAACACATTGAATATCAATGTTGATAGCTTGAGATCGAATTGAGTCTATTGACACCATGTACATATATACGGTAAACAATATAGATGAGATTAAAGCTTAACTGTCAATATGCATATCGGCAGTTAAGTTTTCAATAAAGCTAGATCTTTAGCAATAAAAGAAATAGCACCAAGACATTATTTATGTTAATTTATAATAAATATATGAAAGAAAATTTAAAGAGTAACACTTTGAATATCAATTATGATAGCCTTAAACTGAATTGAGTTTATTGAGACCATGTACCATTGATTTATACGGTAAACAGTACAGGTGAGATTAAAAATATGGAATCAAAATGCATCATATTCAGTTATTTACCATTACTTTCAGGGAGGGATATAAATAATAAAACTTTAAGGTATGTTTAAAAATTAAACAAGATATCTGTCATTTGCACAAAATTATTTTAATATATAAGACAACTGAACAATGAGCTAATTTTGAATCTATTGAGTAGTTTTCAGTATTAAATAGACGGTAATAAATCAATGCTCGGATTAAGATCAATGATAGTTTTACAAACACGAGGCCAAAGTTGTCCACGGCTGATTGTGCTTTTGAACATGTTTCACGATTTTTCATATGTCCCTTGCTCTCTTCGTTGTCATTGTCAAAGACCGTTTGGAATAAACAAAAGAACATGTGAAAAATTGAATCGTAGAAGAAGGATGTCGGCAAAGTAAATTTCAAAACTTTCATATCCCGAGCGGGCTTTCATTTTGTTTGTCGAATCCTTTGATATGTTATTTAGTTCAATTTATATTTGGCATACGGTAAGGCCGGGGCTTTCAGCCAAGAACATTCTCTAGCCACAAAAGATGAGAAAATCTCTTATATGATTATCTCATTGATCAAAGAAGATACGAGTAAATAAATATATTTACATAAATATTTAGATTTTTGCGGATTTAAAGTTTTCAATAAAAATTTGACTGCGAAATCTTTTTTTTAAGTTAGAAACTTAATAAGCCAAATAAAAAAAATTAATAATTTCTAAAAGATAAGAATAATTTTTTTAAATGGTAACCAAATATTATTTAATAGCGTATGTAAAACAAATAGTTGGCCATTAGTTTTTATAGATTATGTAAATTTTCTTATTATGTCCGAAAACGTTGTTATTTATTTTTTTCATCCACGCCCGATTTTACTAATCTAACCACAAATAATCAAGTTTTAATATTGAATTATAATATATTCTTTGAGGTGCTGAACATTTATTCGGATTACTTTATTGGTGTTTGTACTATATGAATATAAACGTGTATATATGCTTATATATATATATATATATATATATATATATATGTATGTATATATATATATATATATGTACATATATATGTATATATATATATATATATATATATATATACATTCCTCGTGGATCAGTTGTTTTCAATTATTTTTTTTGTTTGACGAAGGGAAATTTTCATTCAATTTTAGGGCTTCAATACTTTTGTTGTGAAAACCTAAAATCAAACTTGAAAATCGCGCCATAAATTTATCTTTAACCGCCCTACCTGTAATAATTATGATTATTTGAAACTTTCGAAAACAGGCACATTTTACGTACTCGCAATTTTAATTTGTTTTTTGCAAAGAAATGTTTTGTATGATATTTAAAGTTTGAGCTTAATGAATTTAGCTGTTTTTGAAATTAAGCCGTAGAGAAAAAGACAGATTACGATCTATACCTAAAGAATAGAATTAAAAGAGCATAGCTCGTACTGTTATATTCAATCACGAGACGATCACAGGTTCACATAACTTGAAAACTCTATTTTTCAAGAAAAAGAACAGACAAAAATAGGCGTGAAGACACGAGCTTGTACACTATATTTATATGTCAAATTAGTAATAAACTATAGAAAATGAAAAGAAAAGGCATGGCACTAATAAAATAATAGATAGTGAACATTTATTATGAATTTGAGAAATCGCCACTTTTTGTATTATAAAGTGAATGACAATATTACTTCGTGAACGCGTTCGTTTGTGATTATACAAAGATTTCTTATAACAATGGCAAAGTAAAACGATAACAAAACAATATTAGGCACTGTTTAGATTACCGTACGTGGCTCGGATCGTAATTGGTGAACACATGTGACTGGTATTTACACGCGTAGCTAAAAAGAACATGTGTTTAATATCAATTATAATAGAGTCTAACCACCACTAATTGACGCCAATATTAGCAAGCAGTAAATATTTAAAAACACATCAAATAATAAAGACTAATTATCAACTGAAAAAACTGTACATCTAATTTCTTCGTGTCTTAAAGAAAATAAAAAATGTGAAATTCTTTATCTTAAATAATAACTATTTTATTTACGACAATTTCACCTCATAAATGCTATTACCAAAATAATGTTAATAATCTAACGACTTTCTTTCCTCCTTAGGCACTTGATTTTAGCATATTTCACTATTTCATATACAGTTCCGTTTACTGTAAAATAAATACGCTTCGCATGTACAAAATATACTTTCCTCCATTCAACTTAAAATACGCCCAAAATAAATTTTATACGCCGCTGGAAATGTGACTTGACGAATGTTTGTTTCACCTGCTGGTTTTAAATCAACAATTATATTTGTCACCCATGTTAAATGGTTGTATATTCTTATTGCAAATAAAATCCTAAAACTTTTATTTTAAAATTCAAATTTAAATAATCGAATTAAATTCTTAATAGTTCATGGAAATTTCAAAAAATCATGGAGAAACCATGAAAAACGGAACAAGTCAATAAATATATATACTTTGGTATTATGACTCATTCTTTCAACAAATGCGCCAACGAAATAAAATTAGGAACAGAGATATTGTGAGCTATTTCCAGTAAAATGAAACAAAGTACTTACAAAAAGAAATTTCAGTCTGGACCTAAGATTCCGACTGGCAAAGTGCTACATCTTCATAAGTCTCCTTTACAAAGTAGAAGCATGGATACTTAAGGAGGCAATCATCAAAAAACTAGATGCGTTTGAGATGTCGATATATAAAAGAATCCTAAAAATAATTCACTCAAGTTGTGCAGCCAGGGATGGACAAAGTAACAAACGTCGAAATGTTGAGAAAAATTAACAAAAATATGTAAATTATGGATATAATTAGAACCAGAAAATTAAAATATCTGGGCATATAACACTAGTATCAAGGTATACCATGTTAAGACTGATCATGCAAAGAAAAATTCAAGACGGAAGAAATATTTGAAGACAAAGAATATCATGGCTGCACAATTTGAGTGAATGGTTTAGATGTACATGAAATGATCTATTAGAGCTGCTACAACAAAGAGTAGAGTAGCCATAGTGACTGCCAACCTCCGTCGAAGAAAATACTTGAGGAAGAAGTTTAATACACACATATTCAAACATTTAAGGGTACATAGTATTTCTACTAAACTATTTACAGATATTCGTGTATTTCCCTATTTAAATACCTATCATAAATTTTACAGGCATTAAAATATCGACATTTTTTTAAAAACTATGAGATTTAGAGTTTTGGAAAAAACTATGAGATTTATTTTCATTACTATAGTTTTCCTGTAATATTTAGGTAAACTGGCTGTTTTTTATAATTTTGCATTTAGCTGTTTCGGAAATATTAAATTATGTTCACCATAAAAGTTTTAACTTTTACGTAACATTTTTAAAAACAATAGTTTTAAAAAATGCCGCAATTTGATTTTGCAAATGTTTCCTGCCCGATGTCTGAAATTAAAAAAAAAATTCCAAACTTTTTTCGTTTCTCCAAGGTGTTTGTATATGAATATTTACTAGTGTAAATTATTTTTAAATACACGTGGATTAATACACTTTATCACTATATGAATATTCATGTCTTTGCATCAAATGGTTTCTGACAATAACTGCTATGAGTTGGACAGACGGAGGGAAAAATGAGTGATTTTTTCGCAAGTTTGATTTTTTTCTTTTATTATAAAGAACCCTAAAAGAAAAATTAAATTTAAATTATTATAAAACAGATTAACACATTTTTATGTTGGCAAGAATACTCGAACAGATATTATTATAACTAACTTTTGCTCGCTGCCTCGTCGACGTTTCTTAAGTGACATAAGCAACAAATATATTTAATATACATATTTGTCAGTAGTTTCATCCTCCATAAATTATGTTATATCTCGGTTAAAAAGTAACCTATATATCAATTTAAATACTAAGTTATATCTATATAAAGTTTCTTAAATAACAAACCTAGAAACACACTTCGAAGAATTAGTATTTTATTCGAGCGAAGCAGTTAATAATACATGTTACTCCATCACATGAACTATGTTTGTGGCAAATTTGGTAGCGGTTCATTGCTTAGTGACGGAGCTATTAATTAACAAACAAAAACTCTTATTTGTAATTTTGGTTAAAGTCCAAGTGGAGTCATAATTAATTTCTCTCAAAAAAGATATTAGAAATCTGTGAGGCAAAGAAATCATATCTAGCACTTAATTAACCCCAAATATGTCACACTAATTGTTCCATCTCCATATCCAGTTTGGGGGGGTTAACTAATAAATATTTATGTAACATCAGTCGCCGCTAATAAACTCTTGTAATTTGACCACGAAATTACAATGAAACTCAACATCCCTCCTCTACATTCTGGCTCTTAGGCAACTGGAAGGGTTCCATGACTTAACATATTTGGCATGTATAATTTATAGGTGCAGACATGCAAATTTCGCTGTCGAAACAGCAGTTAGACGAAAAGCGGAGTATCGACCCCTATTATTATAGGGTTATTTGATCCTCTTTGAATGTCATTTTAGAGAGGCGAATCATTATTTTCCTGAAGCTTTTGTGAATAAGATACGAGTGTTTTCTTTGATCTACTTGACGTGAATTCATACTTAACATGAATATCGCAAACGCGGCATTCTGACCTTCGTTTGTGTGTTACGTTTTTATCGTTTGTATTGTAGGCGCAAGCTGTTTTTGCTAAAATAGTACAATGCGCCTTTGCTGAAATGTACCTTCCTCGTATATGCGTATTTTATTGTACAAATCTATTTCTGGGAAATATTCAGGTCGTGTATATGGGTTAATATTTCGTTTCATACTTTAAAATATCCATTTTTATCCGACCGCCGTGATGTATTTCGTTCGACGGTCTATGTACTATATTTGAAGTTTGGCAAAAATCAGTTATAATTAAAGATTGCATGCTATGTTTCAATTATATAAGTGAAAATAAGAAAATGTTTTAAAAAATTAGGGAAATAAAATGTGATTTTCAACAATTTTTAAAATAAACCTATGTATAAATACCAATGTAACGAGTAGAACTCGCGCTACAAGAGTTCTGTACGCACTTAGATACACAAACATTTAACTATATAGTAGTTTTATTAAATTTTTTTTAAATATTAATCTTGCTTTCACACTATTAATATAAAACGTATTATACTTTTTAAAAGCGCAAAAGTATCAATAATACTTTAGTTTAGTTACAAAAAAAATTGTTATAAGTTATTGTTACACATATTTCTTTTTTACCCGACTACCGCAGATGAAGGGTTATAAATTTTACAGGCTGTGTACGTTTATGAGTTTGTTTGTTCTTTCGTACAGATTAAACTACTAAAGTAAATTCAACAATTAGGTGTCCTTATGTTCATTTTGATTCAGAGAGTGTCTTGAGGTATATAACGTTATATAAAATTCAGTTCTATGGCAGAGGAAGGGTTATGAATTTCACAGGCTATGTATGTGTGTATGATGTTTTAAGCAAAAATAAATGGTGTTTTCGATTAATTTTTTCCATAGTCGGGTTTTAGTTTTTCATCTTTTCTATCTTGTTGTATTTATGTCTTAAATACAGGATGTAAGAAATATTAAAACCGAAATATTTGACACGACGCAGCAACGTTTTTGGGATAGACCTGGTATCAAAATGTGTTTAGAAGGGGCAATTTTAAAGGTACACCAAATTATTGCTTTTCAATGATTTGTGCTCCACACAGAGGGACTCAATAATATCCTATATGCTCATGGAGGGAAAAACCTTTTTTTCAGTTCATCTTTATAGTTTTGTTGAACATCGTACCTAGTTTTGAACCTAAGTACTATGCATTGTGTCTACATCTAGTTCTAAGGTTCAAAACTAGGTTAGTATTTAACAAGCCTTACTCTTATAGGGAAAATAAAAAAATACTCTCCTTAAATGTTTTATTTAAATGATCATTCGGAGGAATAAGGAATTTTGTACCTTTTGATGAAAATTAAACTTATTTTCCACAATAGTTTGTAAATGCTATTTCAACAATTAAAACAAAGTGCACGTTGTTCGTTGTATCCTCTGTTCACACATGCAACATAATAATCCCAAAAACTCACAGAGCCGACAGGATTGTCCTGATATTTTTGGTTATTTTCACATCATCCTTGCTTCTATTAGCGATGTTGACTTTATTCTTACTAAAGGAATCATTTTCCTACCAACTATATTTTGTCAAAACTTTATCATTTAATTTTTCACAACTAAATGAAACTACGTGATGTAGTATTATTTCTACTTTATTTAAATTCTTCACCGCGACCTAGGTTTCATTGTTTCTAGCAACATCTTCGGGTGGGAAATTTCTAAAGATCTTTACAAATTGGCCACCTGAAGATGTTGTAATACAACGAAACCTAGGTCGTGGTAAAATATTTAAATAATACTACATCACGTAGTTTCATTTCGTTGTGAAAAATTCAAATATAATGAATTTCTACAAAAATAACGCATGAACACGTTAACAAAATTAGATATCAGTAGATATGACAAAACTGTTTAAAAAAAATAGCCTAAAAAAATAGACTGTAGTTTTCAGTGATAGTATTTTTAACAATTCTTATCTAGTTACTAAGTTAACATAATTTTGGAATGGCTATTGCTATGCTTCGTACATGCCAAACCTAGGTGTCTTTATGTCATCAAACAAAGGTAGGTGTCCGCCATACTTTCTTCGTTGCTATGGTCGTTTTGGCTGTACTGCCAGTGCGTTCGTTCGAAGCAGCGGTTCGTTTTCAACTACTGTCTGCCGTGGTCTTTACCTGTAAATTCAGCAATACTAAAACGGATCAAAAAATTACGATCGTGAATAACAAACTAAATGTGTATCATGAAATTACATAAAGATTAACTGAAAAAAAGACAGACTTAATGATTTTACATTTTTATACACTCTTAAGTTAATATTTCATAACGGAGAAACTCGTTAATGACACAGCAATTTTTCTTACTAAAAAAAATTCATGTTGAGTTATCGCTTTACGCATACTACTTTGTGTTATATGAACAACTTTATTGTTAATGTTTTTTATAATTAATCGTATAATAAATACATTGACGCCTTTATGTCATCCCTTAAGAAAATGGAGTAGATGATGAGAAGACTCCGCATTAGGGCAGATTACGATCTCGCGAGAACCCACCTCAGAACAAAAGTGAAAGCTTTCCCTCTGTCACTATGCGGGAAGACTCGGTACATAATCCAACCTAATTTGTAGATATCATTTGCATCAAACACAATGCCTACTTACATAGTTTCATGCAATGTAGGCTATTGCAATTTTTGGTTGTGTGATCGAAAAAATTCCATTTGCAATTTTGTTGGGTAGTCATTTGCACACTTTTATTATAATTTTGATAAGTAGAGTCATATAGTTTCAAAGTCCGTCTATGATATAAAAATATAAATGGAAGCTAATTGTTTATGAAAATATTAACTAAAAGGCACAACAAAACTGAAAGTACAAAGTTACAACAACAAAAAATTATTTAATACATTTCGTTTTCTTATCGTAACATCAAGAATCCAAGCAATATATATGTTTACGAATGTTATTTAAGTTATTTTAATTAAATATTATTCATGATATAAAATATATTTCTTATTGATGAATAATTAACATATAAAATAAACATATAAGTGTATTTCAAACCACAAGACTATTAAATATCTTAAGGTATTATTCATATTTTTATTTTTTACTAATTTTTTATTTGATCACTTGTAAATTTATATCCATTTTATATTAAATGGATAAAAATATCAAAAATAAAAAATCATGACTCCTTTGGTTCATATAATCGTTTATACATTTAATAGATTGCAATATATATATATATATATATATATATATATATATATATATATATATATACATATAAATTAAAATAAGTCCACAAACTACACAACTAGGGTCTAAATGCATAAAATATTTAGCTTATGTACTTAGGCACTTAGAACAATGATATTTGTGGAAAATATTGTTACGTCCCATGTTGTTAAAAAGCAAGCAATATTATTCCATGTTATTGCACCATACGATGAATTCTAGAGAAAAGTTTCAAGAAAATTCGTCTAGTAACCGTAGGTAAACGTCAACCCGATAGGGATAGCCTATTTTCTAAGCAGGGAGAGCGCTAACAATTTTATAATTTATTAAATACATCTCTAAATTTTATAAAGACTCCACGAAATATCATCTGCATGCGTAAGCCGATATCGGCAAGTAATGCTAATAGTCATGTTCGCAGATGATAGACGAAAATAGCAATATACACTAGTAGGGAGTTTATTGGGACTTAAATTGGTTACCAACTGTGAAATTATTGTCTCTTGTTACCAAAAAAAAATCGTAGGTTGGTTATAGGTACTGACCTTTGGTGAGTAAGAGAAAATAACATGTACCATAAGTATAATTTTAGTCTCAATTTTGCTGCGTTTTATCAAAGTTGATATGCAGAAACAATTAACAAATACGTAATTTACAAGGGTTTTATGAGATTTTTAAACTAAAACCTAAAATTATCTTACTTTTTTTTGGGTAAATTTGAACGTCGAATCCTATGGCACAGAATATTAAAACCTATCGATGAAAGATTAATTGAAAAGAAATCATAGGTCAATCAAACTTTTTCAGTCCACAATTAGGACGAAAAAATATTGTATAGAATCTATTTCATAAAGTACTTAAGATGTATAAGATACAGAATAGTCAGACAAATCACATACAACTACTTGTCATGTAACTCATAAACAACTACTAACTAACAGCGAATCCAACAAATCAGCAACAAAGCAGCAATCCCATTTTATTCAAGCTCAATTTATACCGCACGGGTCTGGTCATTAACGAGCCGCAACATACATTTTGATCAAAAGCCAAGGATAACAAGGACAGTGCGGCCCATTAGATTTATGAGGGTCATCGACTATAATCATTACTTCAATTAATTCGTCAATGAGATCGGACGGACGATTTGAAACGGGTCTCGATAAGGGTTAGAAAGATTTAGAATTATTTATATCAGATTTCATTTTCATCTGATTTAACTAGGTACTAGTTAATGAATAGCAAACGTTTGATGTGGGATTATCAATAATTTGAAATAAGCGAGGTTTATGAAAGTTAAGTTTTCAATGTATATACGCTTGCCCATTGAGTACACAAATTAATTAGACTTGAAATTAAATTAAACGTAAAATATATGTATTCCTGAGCTAGTATTATTTCCAAGTAAAGAAATTAAACCAATATTTCTGAGACATTCGTAAATTGTGGTTAAGTAAGTGCTTTGTTTTTGAAGGAGTGATATTAGAATTTTTTTAGGAAGTGTTCTGCTTAACAGTTTATTTTTAGCATGCCCCTGAATATGCTTTAAAACATTTTCTACCAATAATTTTAAGATTAACCATACTTATAAATAAACGTTTCAATATATTTCCCGTTGGGTTCACAATTTTATTTTTCCATTGGAATAAAAACCAAAGTAAAACTTAAATAGTTCTAAATCTGTATTATTTCTAAGTAAGCAAATTAAACCAATACCTTTTAAATGTTTATATAAATAATAAACGTTTCAATGTATTGCCCGTTGAGTTCACAATTTTATTTTTCCATTGGAATAAAATTCAAAGTAAAACTTAAATAGTTCTAAATCAGTACTATTTCTAAGTAAACAAATTAAACCAATATCGTATAAGTGGTATGTCTTTTAGTATGTTACCAATTATTTCCACAGGAAATATTTTTTTGACAGTATATTTTTGCATATCCCAAAATCGGTGCCTCAAAGTACATTTTATAAGATGTCCTAACGGTGTATACTAAATTAGATTAATAATTATTTAAATTTAATTTTTTAAAATTTATTTATGGTTCAATAAAAAAGTGTAAAGAAACTGAAATAGGAAATTTTGTTGTCAATCTATATAACGTTTAATTTTATTAGAGTAAAATCGAGTATTACATGTGATAGTCAAGGAAATATTGATCTTTTTCTAGCTTTCACCAGCAATTTTGATTGCGTAAATTTCTAATTTTTTTAACATCATAACTCTGTTCAAAGTCACCACAAACTAGATGAAGGATCAATTTATCAAACACAGGCAGTTGAGGAATATTTTAGGAAATATTTGGTTGCGATAAAAGGTAGATTAAGATTTAAATCTGAGCTCCAAATATTATCCTGCCAAAAGCTTCGTTTAAGTCGGTCCATTAGTTTTTTCGTGCTACTCTAATAGAGCCAGAGACAGACATTTAAACAAAAAGTAATTCTGCGAAATGTTATTTTGATTTCTATTCAGTCACAGGTACGACACATACTAATTTTGTGATAAATATTCAATGTAAAATCTAACTATCCTGAGCAAGTTTATACAACAAAATTTAAGAAAAGAAGCAGCGTCATAATTTCCTTTGAAGCTTTCTCTGCTATTGACCCAACATGTTATTTCATGATTATGTTTTTCAAAAAAAAAAATTATCGTTTGCTTTAGAAGTATAATTAGAAACTTTGAGATTTTTCAACATTTTAAACATAGACAAATATAATTAGTATTCTATATTCAACAAAATATGCCCCTTGATTATTTTAATAAAATTAAATATTCATTTACATATATAAAAATATTATTTTCTCATTTAAATTGACTTAATCTGACTCTCGATGGCTAAACAGAGTAAAAATATATTTGTAACATTAAAATAACCTAACATATAAAAAAATGTTTATTAATTAATATCTAATAATTTTAATATATATGTATATACATTTTTAAATAACCCTACGTTGCCAAACCTCAATAACTCAAAGATCAAGGCAGTAAAGTAGAAGTCGGGAAATGAATTCCTGACTTTAGGAATTAAAACATGAAGTATAATAAAATAGCTTACCTACTTTATGCACATTTCACCAATACAGTACATATTATAAAAGGAAGAAAGATATACTTCCACCTAAATTATTAATAATTTGCCAATTTTTATTTTGTCTTTACGATAATTATTAATTATATGCGCAAAAAATAATTTGAAATACTTGTAAGATCGCTTTTAATGTTCTGGTCAATGAAATGTTCTTTTTGAAATATATTTCGTATATAACAATAAATAAAAGAAAACCCTACACTTTCAAAGACAACGTAAAAATAGTAGTGTTCCCTATAATAGGCACAAAGCGTCGTCTTTTGGATATATTTCACAAATATACATCTATTGTACAAATTTCGATGTTCGAGAAAATTTTAGTACGTTTCATTACTCATAATCTTTATTCCCCAAATATACTCTGGGTACAAACGTTGACGTATTTATATCAATTGTATATTACGAAACTTATTTTTACAATATATATCGGAGTTTTCAATAACAAATGAAAATCATATTGCTAGCAAAGGAATTTGTTGAACCAGAAATCATTTCCTATTTTTTAATGGTAAATTTCCGTTTAGAGTTAAATTTTCTCAACACTTTGTTATCATTGGTCGAAACGTGTTGACTTAACATATCGCGAAAACTACAAATATTAATGGGCGAACTCTCAATAAAATTTATTTCAAAGCTTTTACCAACTATTCATGAGAGAAGTTGAGTTATGATTACAATTTGGAGTTATATTTTCGTTACGCACAAAACTATTCAATAACAAAACCGCGCATCCCTTCAGCGCGATATAAACTTGCAAAAGGTTTAATTAAATCACCCGTGGATATCTCCAATTGTTATTCGCACAAACTATAGGCACACGCTTGACTAAACAATAGAGTGAACCCCTTTAAAACTTTTGTGGCAAATTGCTTTGTTTTAATTGTTTACTTAGGCTCGCTGAGAGTACTGTTTCAATAATACGTAATAATGGGGAGTGTTTATCCCTTCAGCATCGGACCGAATGAGTTTCCGAATAAAAAAGGGACTAAATGCTGCAACCTGAAAGGCGGCTCTGTCTACATATGCACGTACCGGTTTAATGTTATCCACGCCCCGGGCTAACAGGTGTTTCGCGAAGGAATGCTTTCTGCGTGGAGCGACTAAAATTTTAATTTTTTATCAATACAGGCTAAAGCCCTTTTTGCAACGCTGGTTTCTAACAAAAACGTTTGTTTCGTTTTGTGATTCTTTTCCTTTTTTTTTTGGTCCTTTCAAACGTAATTCGAGGAATTGGATTAATAAAACTTGATTTGCACGCAGACCTGGATTATATTAAGTATCACATAAATCAATAAAAGAAGTTGCCTTAGTAAAATTGACAAACAACATTTTTATTTTAGTTTACATTAAATATTTTATATATTTTTGTTACATATTCGATACAAATTCCGAAAAGTTTTTTCTGAGTTCTACAGCACTTTTAAGAAAATTAAAAGAGCTCATATCGATGTCGTATATAAGGATTAAAAAGGATTTTGACTTGTAAATTGACAACATTTATTAGACAAATTAAGTCCCATACAAGATGTACAAGATATCATTAAAAAATAATTCCAGCCTCTAGTAGCAAAAACTTCCTTCCATCTACTTCTTGAGTAATCAAAAGTTTGAGATTTCCTTTTCTAGACTTTATAAATTAATATATTTTTAATTAATACACGATAAAAAATTTATTAAAAACGAGTAGAACTTGCACTAAGGGAGTTCCCTATATACTTGTACGTATAAACCCTTAAGTGTACATAGTACTCCTATGAAACTATTTATTAATATAAAATTTTCATGTGAATGTCTAAAAAAACTATGAGATATACAGAGCTATAGCTATTTCGAAAAATCAATTTAAACTCTCTGCTTTTTATCGTTACGGGTTACGGAGGCGAAGGGTGGGAAATGGGTTTTTGTGAATGTTTTAAGCAATATTTTCGGAATTTTCTAGAAGAAATACTTTCGAAATACTTGAAGAAATACTTTCGTAATATATGAATTTGAGAAAGAAAAACTATTTTTACTTAAATAGTTCCATTGAAATATTTTTAATTAAAACTACTTTTCGCGTTGTTAATTAGCCCCCTTAAATATTTCCATTGAAATACTTTTAAATTAAAACAAACTTTTAGATATAAGTGGGTTGATAAGATTCAATACTGTGCTTGACGTTAGTTCTTGTACTTTAAAATATTCTTTAAAAAAATGACTGTGATAGAAAGACTGACGTATGAAGTCCACTTTATTTATTTTTGAGGTACAAAACTGCAATAATGCTGAAAACTTCGTGGTAAAAATAGAGATTACTGTAAATAATGCTGAAAACTCTCTGTTTAAAAATATTACATAAGAGCCGAGTTCATTCCGCTAAAATTTTAGATGTGGTGGCGGTTAAAATAATAAAATTATTCCTTTCAAAAATCAAGAAAAAAATCAAAGCATTTAAGAAAAAAATTAATATCATAATGATATAAATTTGTTCAAAGTAATATACTCTGCACAAAGCTATATATGATTTAACTAAATTTTTTATTATGTTTTTCTTCTCTTCTTGATTATTTAACATCACAGTCAAAGATAAAAACGCGTTGCACATGTTGTCCAACAGGCAAGTGGGCATTAAAATTTAAACCGATGTTACCAACATTAACTACGTTTTTTCTACCCATAAGCCACTGGTACATATTATCACGTACTACACTAAAATAGCAATTACAAGCTCAATGAATAACTTCACGATTGAAGAGCGCAGACATTCCCTTTTTTCAGCGAAACCCTCCAACGATCGGCGGTAGTCTGGCTGAAAATAAATATATTATGTCACGCCTAATGCACCCCTGGAGACGAGCAATGCGCGGGCGTATGACCAAACGATGTCGTATATAAGCATTTTTTGTGTTACCCGAAAACGTGGCCCAAAACATCCGGTTCGGTGCCCAACGTGTTCGCACTTACCCCGTCCCCGGGGACGTATCTATGTTTCGATGCAACGAACTCACAAATAAGCTCACAATTTGCAATCGACGCTGCCGTCGCGTTTCGGAGCGGCGCGTCGTGTCGGGTGCAGCTGATGGCAATTAGTCAGCCTGGAAGTGAACAAACGGCTTAGAGGGTTTGCCCGTTACACTTTTGCGCAGGGGGGTTGGATTAAACATTAAAACTGAAACTAAATCCGCAACTGAACAAAAGAGTTTAGATATGGATGCGGTGGACTGATCGTATTATATACGGTAAATTTGGCTAAATAAAGCTTATTTTCATACTCCTTTTCATATTTAATTTTTTGTCTGGCTCGTTTTAAGTGAGAACATTTTTAATATGTTCATAAGCTTTGTTACAACGCAAACTAATCTAATTTTAAACAGACTATGCAAGAAGATAATTCTAAACTATTCTGTGTAGACAAAACGAGCCAAAATATAAAGAATTCCTAAATAAATTTGTGTTAAAACACGCGCCATATCCAAAATACTAGCTTGATCTTTAAGATTATGTTATCATTAAAAGCGCAGGAGAATATAATTATACTCTTTAACTTTTTGCAAAACTGAAAAATATCCTGCGTCGGTTTATAAATATTGCATTGCCTCGATCAATTACAGACCAAATTATAATGGTCTAATTCAGAAAATAGGGAAGAAACTTAAGAAAAATGAGAAAAAAATTAAATTTTCTACACTTTTCCAAAAAACAGGCTTGTACGATAGTTACATCATATTATTTTGGTAGTTAAATATTATTGCATTCCAAATATAAAATGTTACATAAAGAACACATTGGCGTTTTGGCGGATTTAATTAATCCTTACTGCAGAAGAATTGCATGTGATAACCGAAGAGTGATGTTTCCAACGAGTGGCAGTTACCTTAATAATATTTAATATTACTTGATTAATATTATTTGCATTGCTAAGCGTATCATAACAATTTGCGCTTTTTAAAAAATAATATTTGTCGGTGTAGTCAGCTATTATCCTTAGCGAAAGGGTGAAAATAATTATAATACCGTAGAAGGCATTATTTTATTTAAATTTAGGGTATATAATTATTATAGTAATTAGTTCATATTGGCACAAAAGAGTTTTATTCACTCTAATTTAAAAATAATATTGTTGTCTCTTCTCTTTAGTATATTTTTTTGCAATTTAGTTTTTATAAAACATTGCCACTGTTAAGACAAATCAATAAAAATAATTAGTACGTTCTATAGTCTAAAGATATATTATTTTATTTGTATCTAAACAGAAATGGCATAATGATTCATCACAACTCTATAAATTGTAAAACTTAAATAGAAGTTAATAATTTATAAGCGACATATACATAATTCCGTAACAGACATTGTGTTTTAATTATAATTACAATATTAAAAATTCATGCAAGCGTAATATCACTGAAAGCGTTTTCAGAACAACTAATATCTATAAAATTAGAGTTTGTTTGGAATATAAACTTGGAGGATTTCAATAAATTGAATTTCACGAGTAATATCCTCAATTGGGATTGGATAAAATCTCTAAGAGAAGGTAATAAATTTCAGTTTAGATGTGACTTTGATAAATCTAAACATGTTTTAACATAGCATATACGAGACCTAAAAGCTTTTTTCTTAAACTTAAAATTGAAAAATTTATTTCCAAAGTAATTACGTTAACTACTACCATTAATTATGTTAACAACTATTAATTTTTCATTAATTTGCTTATGGAATCATAAGAAATGTTTAAAGCCAAAATTGTAAAAATAATACAAGTATGTGGGAAGACTTAAACAAGTATTGACTAAGTTAAGGTGCATGTCGCGTGACCATTTGTATTGACCAGCAACGCTCGGTAATGAGCTGCCGACTCGCCCTGTCATCGCCAATGTGGCAATTCATAATGAAACCTGATTATGTGCTCATTTAATATATTGCGTGTGTATTAAGTTAATTAGCTTTTGAAATTTATCTTTTTTTCATTTGGGGAATAATTTTAATAAAATAGTTATAAACAATAATCTCAGGTATAAAAGTCACCGCCACAGGAAGTAAATAATTTTGTATTTGACAGAACATAATTATGGAAAGTCCACTAGTATATTAACACAGGATATTCAAAATATGACTAGGCAAAGTTTGGGTTAACAATTAACAAAAAACTATCTGTGTTATAAAAACATATTAATTTTCTTAAATAAAAACATTGGAAACTTCAACATTCCATTCCAAAGCATGTCTTGGGTTTTAATTATAATGCAAAGTTGTATCTTTCTTTGGTGAATTTCTACTTGGTTAATTATAATTCCAATGTATGAAAAAATACAATTATTTTTTACAAAATACATTTTACATTTATCGTAAAATTTAGGTTTGCACATTTTCGGTGCAAACCTAAATTTTACGAGTTTTTTGACATTTTCGTTTTACTTATCTATTTATTGTAAACTCAAAAATTGATTCAACACCGACGGCGATTTATTGTAAAGAAAACTATATCCTGTATTAAATTATATTGCTAGAAGTCATAAAATGTGTTAGATTATGACTTTAATTAAGAATAATACTTTTCACCTAAAAAACCGAGTTGGGCGTTTTTTCAATGGGCACGTGTTTTGAAAAGGCAGATGCATACAAATAAAGGTGAAGGCAAAACAATAAAGAGGGCAAAGTTAGGGAACGTAATATTTTATAACCGTCTTTTAATATATTTAATTACCGGTGAAATTTTGTTTCTCAGTTATTGGAAAATTTGGTAAAATAAACCATGTGTTAATGTTCACAAAATTTTAACACCTATTTGAAAGTAAGAATTATCTTAATGTAAATTTAAATCATGGGAACGAAATATTTAATACTCGTAGAGATCTATCAAGTTATTAAATATATTATTAAGTACCGAGATGATGGCCATCAGCTTTTGTGGATCGCTATTCTGATATAAAAATATAAACATATATATATATATATATATATATATATATATATATATATATATATATACATATATATACATATATATACATATACATACATATATCACTAAAGATAATAAAATTTATTTATTTATTTGTTTGCACATTCCGCAAGAACAATTTAAGGGATTCTAAAGGGGTTTTCTGCGTATGTTACACAACACATATTACTTTTGTTTTACTGCAGTAAACTCGATAAAAAAAATATGGTAAGTTAAATTTTCCATGCAACGATTTGAAAAAGTTACTTTTATTATCATGATGTATGGTGTCACAGCAAATTCTTTTCTTCATAAAAACTATTTAAAAACCCTTATGGAGTTAGTTTTCATAAGGTGAAAATTTAGACTGCTACTAACATAACTTTTAATATCTTATCACCATTATATAATTTTACCACATTATATAATATTTTGCTAAATTAACTATATTCTTAAATTTATTAGCAAATCTATGTAGGAGCAAATCTAAGCAGGAACAGTCGTGCACAGAACTAAAATACTCAAAGCTCAATTTGCCTATAAACTTATGGATATTTTGCAAAGTAAGATAAAGTTAAACACATCGAGAGTACCGGCGTCCGTTAGAAATTATCCATATGCTGACCGGATACTCAATAAAACAGGTGATACATAAATCTTTCCAACCAATAATAATACAAATTCCACTTATTTAAATAAGCGACAGTACGAATACCTTCGCCTTTAACTTTAATTAAGCTCGCTCGTGGGCGAGAACGTAGCTTCCAATAAATCACAAAGCACAATGCAAACTTCGAATTGATAATAGCAGGCTTATTTGTTACCAATTATCGGTGACGTTTTAAAATATCGTTTTAAATGCTCATCAATTGAAAGGTGTAGAATCTTATATCAGTTTAATTGGCCCTGAGTATGGATGCAACTATTTACAAGAGACTGAGATAGTTCAATTAGCGAGCCGCACGCGATGGTAAAGACTTTATTTATGAATAGTCAAAATGTATTTTATTCGTTATTAGTTTCGCGTGCTTAATGCTGTATTGGATATCAGAGGTAGAAGTTTCAACCAATATATTATAATATCTATTTAGTATATCTAAAGAAGAGTGTATGGCAGTATTATAAACAAATTATTTGAGTAAGTTAATACCAGTTAGCTTTAAGTTAGGAGGACAGAAGTGGAATTAGAGCTTTTGGAGTAAAATTGTTTAAGAATATATTGCAGTAACATATAAGGAGTTCGTGAGATAAAATATAATAATATGTATAGAAAGGAATATATAACCGAAAATAGAACGTTAGAGGAATTTAATTTTTAAATATATGCTATATCATTTTATCACATTATGATCATTTCGAATTATTCACTTCAAAATTAGATACATGCTATTAATAACATTTTAATTACACGTATTTAATAAAAACGTTTCTAAGTAATATTTTAATTTTGTCTGGCATATTAGAAATACGCAGTGGAAGAAAGTTAAAAGATCACTAGATGACGGTAGTGCCAACTTTGAAATAGGCAGCGTCAACTTTGAAGATATTTTTATAATTTAGTCATATCTGTCCGTCCATATTATAGCTCTTTCAGTTTATGACCGATTGTAATGAAATTTCCCAACACAACTTGAATGTATCAAATTTAAACAAAAATACCTTCTATTTTTTTAATACCTTTCCATACATTAAATTTCGCAATGAAATTGTTTTTCTCATGACCCAATTAAGTGGAGTCCTATAAGGGTAAGAAATTTAATATTTAACAACTTTGAAAAAATCTTTATAATATTGTCATATCCGTACGTCCATATTATAGCTCTTTTAGTTTATGACCGATTGTAATAAAATTTCCCGTATCGAATGTATCAAATTTAAACAAAAATACCTTCTATTTTTTAATACCTTTCCATACATTAAATTTCGCAATGAAATTGTTTTTCTCATGACCCAATTAAGTGGAGTCCTATAAGGGTAAGAAATTTAATATTTAACAACTTTGAAAAAATCTTTATAATATTGTCATATCCGTACGTCCATATTATAGCTCTTTTAGTTTATGACCGATTGTAATAAAATTTCCCGTATCGAATGTATCAAATTTGAACAAAAATACCTTCTATTTTTTTAATACCTTTCCATACATTAAATTTCGCAATGAAATTGTTTTTCTCATGACCCAATTAAGTGGAGTCCTATAAGGGTAAGAAATTTAATATTTAAAATTTAATCATATCCATCCGTACATATTACATAGCATTATAGCTCTTTCAATTTATGATCGATTGTAACGAAATTTTCCAACACAACATGAAGGGAAATTTCATTACAATCGAAGAATTTAAACCAAAATGCCTTCTAGTTTTTTTTAATACCTTTCTATATATTAAATTTCGCAATTACTTTTTTTTCTCATGCCCCAATTAAGTGGAGTATCATTGAAGGAAACTTTTGAAACGCAATGGAAAATACCTAACAATGTTTTTCATACATATTCTTTTCTTCACGTGACACATGTCCCTCCAACCTTTAGAGTTTTAACCACATGTATAAAATAGCAGAAAGAAACGTGGATAACAACATTTAATTAGTGTTTCAATGCAAAATTAATTGCTTCATTGTGTGTTATTAAAATAAAGATATATATATATATATATATATATATATATATATATATATATATATATATATATATATATACATATATGTATATATATATATATACGGAAACCATTTATTTTTCTGATTTCTTTGGAAGAATTGTTTGCCAATAGATTATACAAGGAAAAATCCTATGTAGCTATGGAACTCGTACTACGAGCATTCCGTATACATCTAGGCATTTATAAAAAATTAATGGTACATACAATTCCTATTAAATTATTTAACAAATTTTAATTTTTTAGCTCGAATTATCTATTGTCTATTACATCTTTCACATAGCGCATATTAAAAGAAAATATTTTTTTATGTGATATAATATTTTTTTATGTAATACAAATTAACGATTTTCTTTTTATTATATCACGTAAAAAATATTTTTTCCTTTACTTTTACTGTGAGACCTTGCTTTTTGCCAAATTTTATTATTCTAGGTTAACGGAAGTGCCCTTCAGATTTTGATTTGTCTGCGAGTGTCAAAATATGCGGCATGAAAAAGACATATTGTACCGTTGGCTCAAAAGCTTTTTTTTAAAGATTTTTTTACAGCTCCAAAGGTAGGTCCTTTGTATTTGATAATAATTTCAACTTGATACCTCCATGGGTTCCTGAGAAAAAGGGTCTTGACGTGCAGACAGACAGACAACGAAGCGATCCTAGAAAGGGTTCTTTTTTCCTTTTGAGGTATGAAAACCTAAAAACTAACTTTAATTATTCAATAGAAATTATATGGACGTACTCTATATGTCTTTAAATGTCTAAAATTTTATATGCACCAGTCCTCATACTGCGAGTTTTATCATTCTTTTAGACCCAGAACAACAACGGACGGAAATACGATTATATAAAAAGACTTGATTGTAGAATTATCCTCATATCCCCATTTTTACTCCTTCGAGTAAACTACAGTACATGTTGTTATAAAGTTATCTGAAATTATTAATACCATAAAGTGCAAATAGTAATTTGAATTTAAAACACTATTAAATGAAATGCCAACAATTTATTACTGCACGTCCTCGTTTACGTGCTGTGTTATCGGCTATGACGCCAGCCTTGTGTTTTTTGTATTATGATATTAGAAGTAATTGTAACACAGGTAATTTGAGAAATATTAAATATTTTGGAAAAGAGAACATCTTCCTCTAAAAATTACACTATATTCAATTTAAAAAATTATTTATTGTTCTATAAATATGTCATTAAAAATTATAAGCATCCCCGTGCGTTAGCTTGTACGTTTATACATAAATATAAGGATACGCTACGGGTCGTATTTTTTGACCGATTTCTTTATTATTTTTTCTAGCGATTGGTTAACTATAAAAACAAAGGTAATTTGTCAAATCGTTTCATATTTTTAAACAATTTTCTACAAAAACTCCCTTTTTATGGTTGGCAACCCCCATTTTGCACGGAAATTCATACCCCTTCTCGCTGTTCCCTGCTACTTTTAATAGCATAACTGTTTATTTAGGAAATTTTAAAATTCGTATAACTATTTATTTACAAACAACAAAAAAAGAGGAATGCATCATTTTGGTTTTACTGGTGATTTAAATATACTCTTATTGCAACTATATTTCAAATTGGATGTTATTTGTTGTGGAATTTTCTTAAGAAGAGCAATATTTAATCGATAATATTGTGGATTTCTACTCAATGTATAGTAATTTTGCACATTGTCAAACTTTAAATTTCTAGAAATAGTTTTATCTTGTTTTCTAATGTTAACTGGATAAAAAATACAATACGATACGTAAATATTTTTATTCTGCAAAGCCTTACGGATTTTTTACATAACCGCACCATTTCTATTCCATTCACTTTGCTTTCATCTTTATTTTAAAGCATATAAGACGCACTCCCTCACAACGGTTGTCATGAGCACCCTTTTTTTACAACTCGATAAAGAAAAAATGCATCCCTTAAAATCTTTCTTCCAAAGGCATCCACTCGAAGTAACAGGTAAAGAAAATGTTAATGAAACTCCACTTCACCATAACACAATCTCCCTTCCCCGAGATATCCTAATTTGCAATCTCCTTACGAAGGCGACGCGGTCTCTTCTCGCGTGGAGGCGGCGCGGCGCGCGTGGGCGACGCTGAATGAATTATGTATGCCGCTGGCCTATATCTACGTGTTGTTTTCTCATTAATTCCCACTAATTTACCGCCCAGTGGATGGGCGTGTTTTTACAAGCACTCGAGCGAGACTCGACGACGTGTGAGCGAGCGCACCGGCGGGTAGTCACTGTGTCATTCGCTATCGGGGATTTCGTGACAGTTTTAATTTACGGCCTAGTCGCGGTTCGTCAAAGATACTTTACGTCTTAGAGTTCGTTCGTGCTTTGAAGCCGATGCGTATAGATGACGATAATATTTGTAGCCTAAATACTCTGTCAAGTTTCGGTTAATACTCGGCGACGTGGATTTATGAAGCGTTTCGCTGAAACCGTTGTTGAGAATGTCGTAGCGCGGTTTTGATAAATTTTAAACTTCTGTTTTGTAGGTTTCACTAAATTTGCTTTTAGGAATATTCTTGTATGTGTACATAAAATAAATTTATTATATAACAGTATAAAATTTTCTCTTAAGAGCTTTTATATTTTTATATTGAAGCACTTACAAACCTTAACCTTTAAAATTTTTTACAAATAAACTTTGTGATTAAAAATTTTAAATTTACAGCAATTTACTGCAAGTATAAGTTATTTTGCTGGAAGGAATTTTATCATTTAAATAATAAACCAAATGTAGTAGTCTAAGTCAAAATTAAGCTCCTAGGAATTCGTATTTATACCAAATATTTACGTAAAGTATCATATATGTATACATATATATGTATATATATATACATATATATATATATATATATATATATACATGTGTGTGTGTGTGTGTGTGTGTGTGTGTGTATTTGTTTATACACATATTATTTCTCAACGGTCTTTAAGCGCCATCTATTGACAATGTTTTTAACTAACATTCGGTGACTTGGGAATTATTCGCACGGGTCATCCAGTAATTTTTATATTATTAATATAATTTATTTTATTATTTAAAATATTGATCAATATCAATTAATTTGTAAAAAAAATTTTAAAAATTCATTATTTTTGCTAATTCAAAAAAAAATAATGAAGACTAGGCTATCATTTAGGTTATTTTTTTTGAATTGTTATCTCTTTCCGAAAAAAAAAACATTTTTAGAAGCAAAAATATTGGTTTTATGATTTAATACCTAGGAGTAAAATAAATGAATTTGTGTTCCGAATTTTAAGCATTTTATTCATTTTTTACCCATTTCAATATATTATTAAAACTTTTTTTCAAATAAAACATATTTAGGTTGTGATCCGTAAGTATTAACTTGCTGTAAGAAGTATCAACTTGTTTTGAACATTTAAAAAAAATTAATTCACAATGTATATAGTTTTAAAATGTTTGCAAAGCAGGCGGATTTATTAAAATCCATCCTTGTTAACTTTACCTTAAGAGGACTCCCTGTGACCGTTGATAAATTACTCAGATTTTATTAAATTATATATTACCTCCATATATAATTTAATCAATGTAAATATATATATATATATATATACATATATATGTGTATGACTGTGGGTGTGTTAGTGTAGATGCGTGTGTACGTCGCGCGCGCGTTTGTGTTTGTATGCGTGTGTGTTTATATATCTTATTGAAAAAAATTGTACTCTGAAGAAAAAAGAAATTAATTTAGCAGTTTGGCCTTTCATTTAAATAGCCTATGTTTCATACTAATGTTGTTGCGATAAATTTAAAATAGCACAAACATTAAATATAATAATACATAAGTAAAATAACATTAAATCTCCGATAGTAGAAAAAACCTTTACCCATGAAGTTGTTTAAAATTATTAAAATGTTTAACCATATGAACATCGGCTCAAGAATAAAAACATGACATAAGGTAAATAAACTATTACTACCGGTACTAGACGGTACTGAAGGGATGGAAAATAATTCCTAGGCACGAACTGTTATCTGTCATCATTTCATAGAATTAAAATAGCTTAACTCAAAATAATATGCCATACTCAAAATAAATACGCCCTAACTCGACGATGATCAAATATATCACTGCGCGAAGCTTCATAATTTGTTGTTCGTATTTTTATGAAGCCCACATGCGGTTAAATGATCACGTAGGTGATTAAACCTGTTTATAAGTTTGATAAATGTATGCTATGTCATGTACTACCGCATTAATAAGGGTATTTATTTGTTTGTTACACCCCATTATATTCAGAAGCATCTGCTGTCAACTTTGCTGGAATCAAATATGAGCATTTGTTAACCTTATTTAAAGATGGTCAACCAGTTCGAAAATGAATACAGTATCCTGCGTGAGCTAAATAGATGTTAAAAGGTAACCGTGAAACTGGCTGGGTGGGACTACAGAGTGGGGGTAATGAAATCAACACCCGTTGTAGCGGAAATGGATATGTCTAAAGCTCATTTTAAATATTGTAGTATATAGAATAATTATAATAGTAGTATATAGAATAATTATAATAGTAGTATATAGAATAATTATATATATGGTATATAGAATAATAATAATTTACTTTGGAAGCAGTGCAGTTTATCAAAAACGCGAGTTTCACAGACTTTTTAAAGAAAAAAACTAAATAAGTGATTGATATACATTTAAAAATAATTTGAAAAATAAAATGGGGAAAAATACTTCAATAATCAAGAAATAATTATTTTCATTGTGAGTATTTTTTTTTAAATAAATTCTTAAAATAAAATAATCACGACTGAGTTCTATTATTTAAGTATTTTATTTTAAATGTATATTTTTTAACTTAAAAATCACTAAAATTAGCATTTTTATTTTTTTGAACTCATATCTCACTTTTTATGCAATAAAACCAAATTTTTGAAATGTGACACGATAATTATTGTAATATATAAATATATATATATATATATATATATATATATATATATATATATATATATGGTAAATTTTATAAATATTTCAAGAAATAGTAAATTTAAATTATATTGTTTTACAATATCGAGTTGGAAATTAGATAAAAAAATCGTGACTCGCCTCGTCAGTCGTAACGCTCGCATTGACGGCGATTTTTTAACAAGATCAAAGGAAGTGGCAAGGTTAACGCCTAAATTGGATATCATGTATGTATGAATTTTGACAATTTTGTATGGTTGTGTGCAGGAGTTACGCTTGCAAGTATGTTTTCATAATTAAAGGCGCTTGGGAATTTTAATTATTGTGTATAAATAATCAAAATAAAATAAAAACAATTCAATATGTTATCATTTGGTTTCAAGATCACAAGATTTATTTTGTAATATAATAGTATTAATCACTTATATAAATGTACATATTTTGTAGTTACCTAAGAATAAAATTAGTAATCACTCACTTATTATTGCTACGGGCACGCATGGATGATAGATCAAATTATGATTGCACTGATTTTTAAGTCGATTGAAGTAAAAATATGTTATAAAATCACAAGTTAATGACAATTAAAGAACAAATTAAATGACATATTAAATGGCATTTTCAACATGTTTTCCCTCGTTTCACACATTTTTGCACATGTTTTTTTGTTTGTTCGTGAACTCTGTTAAATAAAGAAATATCTTAGTTAATGGTACTTTTAAGTTTGTCAAAAGCAGCGATAATACGCGCATCTCTATTTCACTGTCACAATCTTCCTCAAATACTAAGTTTTTTAAAATCCCCACACGAAGAAGTTCAATGAGGTGATGTCTGGTGAACGTGGAGGCCAACGTATAGGTCCAAATCGGCCTATCCACTGGATGCCAAACATTTCGTTTTGCTTGTCACAAACTTTGGTAACGGAGTGCGGTGACGCAACATAGCTAAACACAAAGAGATTTCGCAATCGACTAAATCAGTAATTGACTTTGATAGTACACCTTACCGCCAAGTATCAAATATATGACGAGTCCAACCATTACATGATATTTGTAAACGAAAAATAAATTTAAAATCACATATTCGCTGAAAATATAATAAACGAGTTAATATTGTTTTTTCATAATTAGACCCATACTATATACATACTTAAGATAAAATAAAGATTGCATTATAACTTTAGACACAATTGTAAATTTGAGTCGGTGAAATATATATGCATCCGTAATTACTATGATAAACTTTGATAATTACGAATGTATATATTCTTTAAAGCAAATTGAAGGCAATTTAAAAAAAAAAGGTCACAATCGATAATATAATAGTTTAGCGTTCGATCAGTAATTTGCAAAAAATATTCATTTTAGCTAGTTTTAAACTGTTGTAATAAGTGAATTCAATACAAAATTGCACAAAATTGGTACTGCAAAATAGGTTGCAAAAAATTGTATATTCTAATGAACATTTAATGAAAATTTAATGCACAAATATTTAGCTTGAACATTTTGACAAAGCAAGCGGATTTAGTAAAATCTATCCTTGTCAACGTTGAGTCTACAGGACTGCTTGTTACACACAGTTGGCAAATTTCTCAGACTTAATTTAATTATGCAAAACAGTATAAGTTCCTAATAAGTCGTTAGTGACACTGACGTCGTTAATGCCACTATCTTGAAGGTATAATAATCTTTATAAAAGATTCATCGTAAAGGATCTAAGTAATATTTTAAATAGACATAAATGACAACGTGAAATAATAGGCGTATTCGTACAACGAAAAGCTACATGCTACTGTCCCACAACTCAAACATAAGAAAGTTATCAAAAATGCCTATTTTTAAAAAACTTATTCTTTATCGACTTCAAAAATTAAGACATAACATGTTATGAATATGACATTTTGTGTTTGTATTTCTAATGTTTTCCATGCTGTTCCATTCGCAGAAACCTCTGTTTCTATGTTGTTCCATTCGCAGAAACCTAATCAAACTTTTAGGAATTTTTTTATTATTATGTTTGTGAACATAATTTAATAATACCTCACTTTCTATTTTAATATCATATGTAGTAATGGTGTAGCTTCAAATGATAACATATTGATTTTTATTTATTTCATTTTGATTATCTATACACAATACATTATTTAAATGCTTTCATCGAATTTGTACCATAAATTTTTTATGGTATAAATTCGACTCAAAGGAAAACATGTTTCAAAAAAAAATATGTCAGAATATTAAGAAATATATTAATTTGTTTTACCACAAATTTATCGAAACAATTTCTTACCGTCTATTGTTTTTACAATGGATTCTTCGAATTGCTGCAATATGCAATTAAAGAACTACATTTCTGTATTTATTTTTAGTGTGTTCATTATTTTATTTCAGTTTGTTTAAAAATTGTGCGTCACACAAACTTTCTGAAGTTAGAGGAAAAACAACATGTATTACTCAAAAATTTATTTATGTAACTATTCCAAACAATTCCAAATTAAATACTACGTCATCAGCACAATCAGGTGGGGTTTGTGAAGTATCATTTAATATTTCAAAGAATAAAAATAACAAGAGAATTCAAAGAAACGTCTTTTTTAATAGACGTTTCATTATATTCTCTTGTTATATTCATTCTTTGAAAATTACAAGCTGATTTTTTTGATATCGTGTTGATATTTCTTGTTTGTTGATAAGCCTTTAGTTCTTCGTATTTAACAACTTCTCGTTTCGTATTAATTTCTCGTTATCAACCATAGGATTCCATAATGTATAAATATTATTTTCTTTCTAATTGAAATGCATAGGCAATCTATTCATTTTATGTAATAATATAGGTGAATATAAAAAATTAATAAATATACGTGAATATATTAAATACAAAACAGAGCTTCTATTTTTGGAGAAGGGGGAGGGGATTAAAAAGTAACAGTCAAATTAATTATTAATTATTTTTTTTATGTTTATCACTTATATTTCGAATAATCTATCTGTGATTAATGTATTTTTAATATGAAAAATTTTAAAATTTTGTCATTAAAAAATACAAAAACCCCACAGTCATATTTTATTGGTTAACGTTCTACTAATGTATATTAACTCTCTACTAATATATGTAGCCATTCATTCTACATGTGACCAGATTTTTCAACTATGAGCTACCGATATAAAACCTTGAATGATTCGTTTTCAAAAGCAGCATATGTGTAAGACGCTGTTTATAAAATCATAGGTCGCAAGAATTACACTTTTAAACCGCTAATATCACACTTGTTTATATTTAGATACAAAAATATCAAAACGTATTCTTTTATTTTCACATTCAAACAAAAATACAAAAAATATATCAAAACGAATACGTTCATTGAACATTTTGGTTAAATCAATTTGAAAATGTGCATGCGCAAAGAATCTAATATACATATTTTTAAACAAAAATTGTACGAAAATAATTCCTAACACAGCGCAAGAATTAAAGTAGGCGCCAACATTATTTTTGAAGGTCTTTTTACATAATAAGCTCGTGTACCGACATTAAACAACGCAGAAGCAAAATTCATCTTAATTTAATAAGGCAATCGCGAAATAATAATCCTTATTAAGAAAAGGCAAATTATATTTTGTTGCCCTCCGTAATATTAAAATTAAAACGGGCACTTTATATTTCACTCAAGTTTCTATAAAGGCATTGAAAGCACGCATAGCTTCATTTCAATGTCGTAAAAATGTCGAATTAACATAATTAATGTTAATTTTTATTATGGACGTAAAATGTTCGGGAAAAATTATTAGTCACTTTAATTTGGCCGTGACTTGGCAAACAATAAATTGAGTTACGGCGTTCTGTGTTTGCTCGCTGCAACGTCTTGCGCTAATGTAATGTAACGGCCCATTATCCGCTACGAGGTCGGTGCTTTCTAATCTTTGAATAACAATTGTTATAAATACATCGTGAAACAATGAATTTGCTTATAAAGAGTTTCTTACAGTCGTATTTGCAATTGCTGGAGTGTTTGAAACGAATTTATATTACTGCATGTAATATATTAAAGTTAACGGCTAATAAATGCAGGAAAATGTGTATGAAAATGTGCATGATGGTGTGTTGATATAATACATAAAAGAAACTTACCACTAAACGTAAACGAATACGAATTATTTGCAGTTTCGATATCATTAATATTATTTTCAACAAAATCTGCTGGTTGCTTGGTTACTAATGAGATTCGAAATAATTTCATTTAGTTTTTTTCTATCCAGTTTTATACTCAGGGTGTAGGACGAGGATTGTGGTTTTTCACTAGTTTGTCACTTTTTCAGAGTTTTGTAGCTCGTAGACTTAGTACAGTGCAGATTAATATTTAGAAATGAAGTACACTGATTTATATAAAAACAAAAATTGACGAAATAGACGTTACAAATTGAAAATGTGTTAATAATTTGCACACAGCTTTTAATGAAAGATAAAAGTAAAATTATTAATGTCAACTCAGAAGTTAGATACAAGATTAAGTTGCAAATGTCTCATTTATATAACAATTGTATTTCTAAAGTCACAAATCTAAGAAATATTTGTCAAAATCACTCCTTATCTTTCTCTTATAAGTTATTATTTCACCATTTTGCTTCTTTAATTATGCCGAATGACTTCTTTCTGTTGATTGCAGTTTCGTTTCTGGTGTGATTTAAAAGAGACTTGTGTTTCATCATCATTGACATTTTGACTTGAAAATTAATTTCATTCACACTGTCCCTCGTCAATCCGCTACCTGAAATAATTATATTAACTTGTCGCGGACTTCTCTTAAGAGGGATGGAAAAACTGATAACGTGTCATTTTCAATGCCTTAATAATAAGGTAAATTGCTTAAAATTTAATTTAAGAAATTGGCTTGTACGTGTTAATAATTGTCAAAAATATTTAAATAGAAATTTTTTTTTCTCTATAAACTCTTTCTTATTCTAACTATTATATTTCTCTAAACTATTTATATTTCTCTATAAACTCTTCTATCTATTAAGATTTTCTTTTTAAACTCGGATAGTTTAAAAGTTAAATTGTATATATTTTAGTGTATAAATAATAAAAAACAAGTAATTAAAAAAAATAACCTGCATTGAAAATTAAATATTAAGCATTTTTAATATTCTGTCAAAATATTATGATTTTTTGAACGCACCCGAATATTGTGCAATAAAAATAAGATAATGATTAGTATCAATACAAGTAAATGTTATTTAAAAGACTTTGTAGATATGAAATATACGAATGAAGTATCGAAATATTTTTAATGTTCATTTTGATGTCTAATAATTTTTTTCTTTCTTCGGTTTTTAATATCGGAGAAGATAAAATTCGTTACTCTTTGTAACAAATCATGAAATATTCTAGTTTTTAACTTTTTTCCTTTTCTTTTCTTTTTTTTCTAAACTGTGTTAGATATTATCCACTACTTTAAGAAGAGGTATTTAACATTTAATTTTATAAAACTTGAAGAAACCATTTCAAGCAATAAATACAATTGAATCATCAATTATCTAAATAATAAGGAATATAAGTATTTCACCGCCATACTCCATAGAAAAGTAATTTTCTACTTGTCAGCTTTACGATATCACTCTTTTAGTAAGAAAATTTAGATATTTACAGATTAAGTTATATTTGCACATGCGTCAAGTTATACGAAGCTCGTAAAAGTACCGCTGAAAATAGATATTGAATTAAATATCAACTCCGCTCAGGCGAATATTTTGAATTACCTCGCTGGAAATGAGATGAATACAGCATAAAACATTGACATGATAGGCTCTCATATTTCGTACACGTGTATTTTTGACTGATATAGGTTTAATTCTATGTCATAACCATTTTTCCCAGAAGGCATATAATAAATATTTGGAAGCTAAATTCGTATATTCCCCACTTCTAGTATTAATTTGTTATCCTTCAACTATAACCTTATCTAAATATACATGCTTATTTTAAGATAATATAAATGGCGTTAAGTGCTTCTTTACCCATAGTCATTATAGCATTCCTTTTGTCAATACAGGTTCTTCCAGACAAGTTGCAATTTTTTTAAATGTTTCTTGCAACATATTTAATATACATGGGTAAAAATTTATAAAATGCGTATTTAGCTTATATTATCTTTAGCCTTTTGCTTCACCTTTGAAAAGAAATCAAGTATAAATCAGGATAAAAAATAAGAGGTATCAGGGAAGCTAATAAATATGATATACTGCTTTACAATAAAACACTTTATTAAGAAACAAACGAGACATTATTTTATTTAGTCACACATTAAATCAGCTTTCTCATCGATTATTAATATATTGTCTAAGAAATGGGTAAAAGATTTATATTTTCTTTCTAAGTACCATATAAAAACATTACGGAAGCACAGATACCTACCTACCTATCGCCCTTTACTATGTATTAATTATTGCGTCCCGATCTGATAAGGTGCTACCAACTGGAAGGTATATCAAATATGTTTTTGGTTTATGTACATGATGTGTTTGATTTAAGGTTTGGTTCTGCTTTCACCTCACTGTATTGATTTCTAAAGTATTCATTGGTATCAACAAATTCTTTTGTTCGATTTGCTCTCTGCTTATAGGACTAAGTAACTATGAGAAAAGTTTCAAAGAAATAATTAGCTATAAATGCTGGGTAAAATTCACCAAAAGCTTGTTCATCACGGTGCTGATTGATAATACACATGTGTAGACGTCGCAAATACCAGGGTTATGGGTTTGAAGAAACTAACAACGAACCTTAACACGAACCTAACAACGAACTGTTCTCACTTGGTGCTCATTGACTACTAACTGTTTTTCAATGTGAAGAATCATCCATCGACAAAAAAACTGATAGTCTGGGACTAGAAAATATAATGCTAGTTTATGCTTCTTAAGAATATATGTTATTTATGAAGCAGTTCATTTTCCTTACCTTCCATAAAAGCTCTTGGTGCTTGTTCAACCATCGAAATTTTCCTCACCGTACATCAACAGGAAAACATTAATATACATTAAATACATATCTCATATTTTGCTATCTATACTAATCGAATTACTAATTTGCTATCTATACTAATCGAGATTTACTATTTATCGTATAGTACCTAGATTGACAAGAGGGGAAGCTCTGCTGACAACGTATAAAGATGTAATTAAGACTATTCATATTATTTTAATAAAAGTATTAGTTTAGATAACGCTAAAACTGAAGGATAAGGGGAGAAGGCCAATTAAATTGTGTTAGAAGTATATATGACAAAGATAACTTTAGCTTAGTTATTAATCTTGTGATTTAGCAATAATGAATGGTTTTAGTTATTACATGACAATCATGTTTTTGTTTTTCGTTTATTCCTCAAGTTACGCGTGGCCATTTCGTTTATGTTCACAACATACCAACTACTTTATTCTTTAATACTCTAACGTGGTATACTCTTTCCAGGATGACTGATGAGACTTACATATTTTCTATAATATTTCAGTGATAACTTCGTGAAAACATTTCGAATAATTTTATGGTGATAAGGAAACAAAAATACAGCCCATAAATCTAAAAGCCGTTTTTTTATTCCACATATTTTTCGCTGCAATAACTGTTTCAATAATATTATTTAAATTGGTTTAATACAGAATATTTTTGGTATAGTAATGAGATTCTGTCATATAAATTTTATTACCAGATATTTTCTCAACCTGATTCATGTTTATAATTTATTATAGTCAATTAAACTGGGGTCAATTTGTTGTTAGTTTATTTAGTACAACATCAAAGACATTATAAAATGTTTCGTTTTCTTTATGTCGTAATAAATCAAATTTTGCATCATACCTGGGAGTTTTGGCGTAATTATTTTTCTCTCTATTTTCCACAAACCTCTCAACCACGAATGTTTTAGTCATATCATGAATTTTATCTTTCTTCTGTAGAGTAGTTTATTTCTAAAAATCTGAAACGTTAATATGATGACTATGATTAATAATTTACCCCCAATTCTTCGTAAAGCAGTATAATGTTCAAATCATTTAATATCCTACTGCTTCACGAGTTCGAAAAACAATCAACTCTACAATCTGACTTTTATATGTATATGTATATATATATATATATATATATATATATATATATATATATATATGTATTCAAGTAGTTTTCTACAGAGTCATGGAGTTGAGTGCAATTTGTTTAGGCTAAGAGGCCACCTTCAAATATTATCTCAGGATTTTTGATTGAGAATGCATCTAAAATATCACAATGCTATTAATATTGCACATAACGTTTTATTGATTACTTACTAGCTAATTAATATATCTGAACTATTTAAAGTACACATGACGTTAATAGTCAATAGGAAGAGAAACTTAACGATGTTCATACCACGATATAATCTACATCCAGATTATAGACATAATTTTAAAATTATGTTTTGTTTTTCAAACGGAGGATTTACACAATGCTAAGAAAATTTATAGTCCAAGCGATATTAAAAGACAGCCATTTCATTTTAACATAGGCGCTTAAAATGAATGTTTTGCTAGGTACATTTTTTTATGTATGTATTAATATTTCATCACAGAGAATAGATTTATTCGCTTGTATTGGAATATTTCGATAAGACCAAAACAGAAACAAATATAAAGTGATTTCTTTGTAATGGAGAAATGTATTTTTGTCATATACTTTACTCTTTGTCTTTTGTATCTAATTTTTTTTCATTTATATAACTCTGTGATGTATGTACAAATATTATTTTTTCATTTGTAGTTATTTTAAATAAAGACAAAATTCAAATTTATAGAAACGTATTAATTTTTTCTTTCTGTTTACCCACATTTAAATACTACATTATATACGTTTAGAGGAAATTAAATTCTCTTTATTTTGCGTTTAAGAGATACAAATATATTATAAATACGTTATTAAAAATGAATTCATATCTTAAGCTATGTTCGAAGTGAACAAAGAGGCTAACTAACTACAAACAAAACTAAAAATTATCCTTTGTTTCAGAGTCCGTCGAAAACATTATATCTGCTTTTAAAATAGTCATACTGGGAATTAACTCTCGGTTCCAGTAACTTAAAATGAAATATACTGAGAAATAATGAAAGAAATTTAATTTATAGATTTATTTATAATTTGTTAGACACTATTACGAAAATTAACGATGTTATTACCTTCAGCGCCCATTCAACGCCGACATAACGACTGTGTCTCCACGAATTTTAATTTATTTTTACTTACACGCGGCATTCATAAGATGTTCGCTATTAAAAAAATATTTTTGGCACCGCAATATATTTTTTCTGACCCTAGTTAATCTAATTTGTACGAGTGTAAATTATAATTACCGTGAACTTTGAGACGGCATCCGCTCGACCATATTTCAAATATGACTCGTCATACAGGCGGCAGCCACACCGCACGTTGGTTTCGTATTAATAACAAAATTTAAATAGACCATACAAAATAAGAAAAAATATTCTATTCGCAGAAGTAAATGTTTATTAATTTTGTAATTAAGTTTTAATTTGCATCCTTGTGGTATAGTTTTCGGGTTATTTAATATATATATATATATATATATATATATATATATATATATATATATATATATATATATATATATATATATATATATATATATATAACATATTTGCGTAATAAATTCGTTAGAAGATAATTTCCATACCACTTTTGTAAAATGACGATTCAATTACAAACATTTAAGGAGGAATCAAAATACGAAAAGGATGAGGAAAACCATATTTATTCTTAGCAACAAGATGAGTCTTACGTATTTAAAGTGGGGCTTTTCAAATACAAAATATTCTAGTGTCTTAAAATTTTGAAAAACAAATTTACTAATAACTTTTTCTTTCGTTTGATCGCACAAAAAATTAAATTGAAAAATTTTGCATTACCTAATATGACCTCTTTAAAATTTTTACGTTAATATTTTTTTTATTACATGCCAATTAACATGCCAAAGTGCTAAATTTGAAACACCTGCTGCCAGCGATTTCTAAAAAATATCGCATGAATGTTTTCGATAATTTACATAGAATTTCTTTACCTGAAATTTCAAAGAGAAAAAGTTGATATCACCTAACTTTATTTTTCGATTGACATTCCATTTAACACAAGAAAAAAATCTATTTATCTGATAACTTTACAATCTTTTTATAAATGTTCTTGAGATTGACTTAAGGGGTTCAATATGTTTTATTACTATATATTTTAAGATTTCTGCTCAAAATGTTGACGAGATGGTACCGGCTGTGACCTTGGACGAGCGGATGGATACGCGTGTGATTTCATAAGAGTTTCATTTCTTATTCTCTAAGGCAAGAAAACCGAAAATCAAAATTCATATTAAATTGTTGTAAACAGCTTTACACATTTCTATTTTGATAATTAAATAAAACTATGTGATGTAGTATTATTTCTACTTTCTTTAAGTTCTTTACCACGATCTAGATTTCGTTGTATTACAACATCTTCAGGTGGGCTATTAGCAAAGACAAGAATTTTTGTTGATAGCCCACCTGAAGATGTTCTAATACAACGAAACCCAGGTCGTGGTAAAGAAGTTAAAGAAAGTAGAAATAATACTACATCACGTAGTTTCATTTAATTATCAATAATAAATTTCTACAAAATTAACACCAAATATATTCAACATTTGTATTTTATTAAGGAATATAAAGCATGGAATCAAACAACTTTTATAATTACTAGTTCTTGCCCTTCGGCCTCGCCTACGTAAATTTTCGAATAGGGCAGCAGATTTACAAGCAGGCTTTCGAGTTACAAGACACATAAGCGATATATTTAATACTAAATATGCCTAACGGTTTCACTAGCGTAAAACTACGGTTTCACTGTCGGAACTATTATTACTATTATTATTATTATCATTACTATTACTAAAAACGCTAATAGATGTCGTTAGCAGTACGACATCTATTAGCGTTTCAAGGTTTTTTTAAATCTTTAATATCCAGATAAAAGTTTTCTATATGTCTCCCAAGGGTAGTTTTTACAATCCCAATTTTCATCAAAATCCATCCAGTAGGTTTTAACAAATTAACGTACAGACAGATAGACAGATAAAAATTATAACAACAGGTTTTCGGCTTCCATTATCATTCTTTATGCTAAATCAATCACTCTTTTTCAAATATTTTCATGTACAGAATTCACTCTGTTACAATTTTATTATGTCAGTCTCATTCTAGAGTAATTACATCATCTTTGACACTGAAAATGACTCCGAATATCATTGAATAGATAATGGAAATGATTTCAAATCGTTGGTTTTTTCTTTAAAGTTTTGTGCATAAAAACAACAAATATGATGACTGTAAAAGCAGTAGTCAAATTACATTTAAAATCCATCTTAATTACGCGATCACTGAACACCACGTGGCAGCACGTATCAATATTTATCCATATTTACGATTTTATACTCATTGATCTGAAAAAATAGTTAACTATTATTTTTTTCTTAAATCGATTGACCAAAAACAAAAATGCGAAAGACCCTGTATCGAATAAGTCACCAAGAACGTGGTCAAAGTGTAATTTTTCATTAGCCTGTCGCGTTTGACACCATCCGCCGACGCTGGGAAGATTGCGTTAACACGCACTTTAGTCTTAAACGCCGTCTCGCTGGGCGGCTTCAAATTTATTTGTAACGCCTCGTTATGAGTAGGGCGGACAAAAAATGCTAAAATGTATCTTAGATGATTTATTAGTGCCAGTTTATTTACTCAGAGTTGGGGCTTTCGCTATCAATAGTGTAGTGCAATACTGGCGTCCTAAGTATCCTGAGAAGTAAAAGGGTTATGTGAGTTCATATTAAATAAATAATATTTTATTTACCAATTGAAAAACCATTATTAATATTCTCAACCTGTCACTCAAATCACTACATTTTCTTGTTATTCTTTATTATAATTGTGAAAAGCAAATGAAATGCTCTAAAATCCAACATGACACGAATTGAACTGAATTCAAAAAAATATTAAGATACTATGTTTTCAGAACGATTAAAAACAAAACAATTCTTTCCGTCGTAGCGCTTCCCTCTCTACTACACTACACATACACTACTTTACATGTGTTAGTGTATCAGTCATCTTATTTAGTAAAACTGACAACTTTATTTGTTTATATCGGTGTATTACATAAAACAATAAAAATTTAGGTGTTTCACATCTGCCAGGCGTTCCATTACGGCTCACATTTTTTTTCTATTAGCCATAATTAAATGTTTTATTTCGAAAAAAAGACGTTTAGTTTCTATATTTTTAAATTATTTTTCCCATTTTAGACTCTTTCCACGATTAAAAGCATACTAATACTATTTTCTCATTATATGCTATCAATGTTTTAACTTTACATTACCACACTCATCGTCACAAGTTACTTTAATTACGAATTTCTCGACCTCTCTTAATTAGCTCTTGTTACAAAATTATTGTTACAATATTATTATAAGCTAAAAAGTATTAAAACTGCGGAAAAGCGAACGATGTTCTGCATGAGGAAACTGTATTCACTCACTTTGACGAAAGTTCGCTTCCCTTTACTCGGAGCAAAGTTGAGTAAACTTTAAAGTGAGTTTATCTACAAAATTTTGTATCTGATAAACCCGACACATTTTAAAGTTGCTTTGGCGGTGGTGAAAATGAAAGCTTTCTTATTATTGAAAGTTCGTTTCACCAGTTTTCTGCTGATTTTGCCGTATTTTCTCTCTTATTATTAGCTGATGCAAGATTTTTATTTTTTGAATATAAACGATAAAATAAAAAAGTTTTGCAATTAAGTTCTATGGATTCAATCGCACTCATGTACTGAAAACAATCTTCACTCTATTCTGCCACTGGCTATATCTTTATAATACAATGTATAAGTAAATGAGGTTTATAATATCACATATTATTAAATAAAATATAAGGAAATAAAGATATTTGACATTTAAAAAGATTTTGATAAGGTATAATTTAAAAAGTACTTCGAGAAATAAATAATAAAATGATGAGGTCCTGATCATTTTGATAATCAATTAGATCAGAATGTTACAAAGTTTGCGATAAAAAAGTCCATTTATTATGTTAATTCATTTGCGTTGGTAGGTTTTGTGAATATTTTAAGAATTTTTTTAAGCATTTGAAGAGCAGCATAAATATAAGAGATCTTGAGTATTTTGATAATAAATTTGAGATAAAAAATGTTGTTTGTTATGTTAATTAATTTGCGTTTGAAGGTTTATAAATATTTTACTACTTTTTTAAACATTGAAACAGCAGGTTGAAACTAAAGAGATCCTGAGTATTTTGATAATAACTGTAATCCAAGTATAACAAATCTTGAGATAAAAAAATGTTGTTTACTATGTGTAATTAATTTGTGTCGGTAGGTTCGTGAATATTTTACTATTATTTTAAACATTGGAATAGCAGAATGAAACTAAGAGATCCTGACCATTTTGATAATAAATTTAATCCAAGTATAATAAATATTGAGGTAGAAAAATTTTTATTACTATGTGTAATTAATTTGCATGAGTAGGTTTTGTAAATATTTTACTATGTTTTAAATCATTGGAACTGCAGCATAAAACTAAGAAATTCTGTGCACTTTTATAATGAATTTTATCAGTGTAACAAATTTTGACATAAAAAAATTTTGTTTAATATGTTAATTAATTTGTGTTAGTAAGATTTGTGAATATTTTACTATTTTCTTTAAAACATTGGAACTTACACATGATTATATACATTAAACGAGTCTAGACGATATCTGGTGTAAGAGTACTGATTGTACGTACATTTTTGAAGTAAAAACTTCTTTAAACACACCATGCGCACTTTTTCTAAGCAGAGGACGAAATCAAGCCGTCACGATCGGGTCAGTGACGCTGAATCGGGTAAACTCGGATCCCTTCGGCATCGGCCGAGTGAACTGCTTTTTTAGGCGCACCATGCGCACTTTTTTTAAATTCAAGTGAACTAGTTTTTTAAGTGCACTTATTTATAGATATTTCTTTAAAGAATCTGAAGTATTTATAACATATTTCAGTTTCCATAAACCTATTGTTTCTTTCTTACGGCTAAACTCGGCTCATTTCGGCATAGGCCAACCGAGTTCACTGTCTAACGCAGAGGGCATTGTTTCAAGAATTACGTTTTATTTTTTATTAATATTTAAAATAATACGCGTATTTTATTATATTTTAAAATAATAATCTCGCGTTGCTCTTGATTTGCCTAAATAACATATGATATATAATATTTCAGCGAATATTTCATCAATATAATTATTATTACATATATATATATATATATATATATATATATATATATATATATATATATATATTTAAGCCAGTTAACTAAAAATGGGCACGTCAGCCGCTAATTGCTCTAAGGCCTAATCAACAAACACACGATGCTGTTCGTGGTCGTTGGGCTTTAGTTCTTGAGTTAATCGACCTTTGCATGGATAAAGGCCAAGTCTCGACGAATAATCTTAAACTATTTAAACAATTTGAATTTTTGGAACGAAAATATATTTCCTACTGTATCCATCCATAGGCGAATATATGAAAACAATATTTTTTTATGCGATATAGCTACAAATTAACGATTTCGATTTTTTCCTTTACTTGAGGAATGAGATCTTGCTTCTTGCTAAATTTTATAATTATAGGTCAAAGGGAAAGTTTTGATTTATTTGCGAGTGTCAAAATATGAGGCATAAATGGTCAAATTTTTGATTTAGTTGACACAGAAGTTTGTTTTTTCTTGATCTGTCCCTTTTACAGCAACATGTGACAGTAAACCTAAGTATTTGATATTAATTTCATCTTGATACCTCCAAGCTTTTCTAAGAAAAAGGGGCTTGACCGACAAATGGACAACAAGGTAATTCTATAAGAATTTTTCTTTTCCTTTTGAGGCGCGGAACCCTAAAGAGAAGAAAATTTGCTACAGATGCACTTTCACGTAGATCAGATCTTTTACATTTCATAATTCATTCATAAGTCGTATAATATATTTTTAACTGTTGAAGATGCATAGGCCAAAATGCCGCCTGGATGATTTTTCTTTTCTACTATTTGACTCTTTTTTTCATACATTTTGTTACTTTACTCTTTTTTTCATACAACTTGATAGTTTACACATTACTCGAATATACTACAATAAACATTGTATTTCAATCAAATAAATGTTAGTAAGTTTTGATTTTTGAAGCATTGATTTAAAATACTTTTATCCATGTCACATAATGATAATATCTAAGGTCCAAACATTATCGAATGGCTTGGAACTAATTTTTAAACCGTAACTTGGTGAACTAAAAGCAGATGAACTTATCTAGAAGCATAAATTTCTCTAATTTAAACTCCTGTCAGGAGTATCGATCTAACGGGAGATTGGCGACGCCAACCTCTATCTAATATCTGTTTTGAGGGTTTTATACAGGCTTATTTCAAATTTAAATTGCAAAGAAATGTATGACCCTATGGTGATTAGATAAAACTATATTATATAATTACCTTATCGAAATTATAAATTATTGTGCCAACTATTTTGTCTGGTTTTGAATAATATTTGAGCCAGCGGCGTTCTCTTGGATATGATTTGCCCACTTGCCAGTAAACTATAGTCGCTTAGTAGAACTTTGCCTCGAGTATCAGACACGAAAATAGACAGAATATAAAGTCAAAATATTCCGAACTAAGGTCAAAATTATGCTCTATTACGTGAGGCATTTGAGGTAAAATAATCCTTCAAAGGAAGGCATCAAATCGTTGATCGCTTTCTAAGAATATTTCTCCAATATTCTGAAGTTATTTATATTCAATTCTCAAGAAGATATTTTTAAAACTTATATTAGCACGATACAAGGAAGTACAAACTGAGTATCAAATAAAATAACGCAAGAGAAAATGAATTCGTCAAACGTTCTGAAAAATCGCGTTCATATTTCTAAACGGTCTTTGCATCGAAATTCCCACATGAAGAGAATGCGCGGAAACCTAAGTAGACCTAATAGCAGATTTATGCTACGATTGAAGGGCAATGGCAGAAGTTGGAATAGAGTGAAACCCTTGGAATGGAGTGGAGTCTAGAACCGGCCAGTCTAACGGATCGTCGTGATCGCCCTTTTGCTCCATCAAGGAGACCTAAAATATAAAGAGAGACAATAACTTCTAAATAAATGAACAGTTGTAAATTTCAGTTACATAATGTCCTGGAATTATGCGCTGCTCCAGTAAGATATTTTTTTTCTTAAGTCGCTTAAATCATGCATAAAAATTTTAATTTATTCGAGCCAACTTTCATTGATGTATATACGGGAATGAGGAAAATGACCGTACTTTTCTTTATGTACTCCATCAGGGTCATTTAGGAAAAAAAGAAAGGGGAAAATAGAGCCTCTGACAGTATATAAATTTGTTCTATAACTCCCACAAATTTATAAATAAAAATATTCTTTTTCAAATGAAACAATATTTTTAGCCCAAATATAGTAATTTGCAACTTTAGTAATTTGTAACTCTATCTTCAAGTTTTCGTGATCTAGAACTATTTCCTATTCCGGAAAAATCGTTTCTCGTATATTTTCATTATTACAAATGACAAAAGCCATACACAAATATTTTAAATTTAGGAAATCATTCTATTACCATATTAAAACAAATTAATTTGAAAATTATAAAAATATTTTTAATAAACTTTTATGACAACGTTATTTTAGAAAACCTTTAACTCACAAACTTTCATTAGTTGACGATTAATTTAATTTATAACTAGATACACATTCTACCCTTGATGAAATGTTAAATATACTCTTGTTAAATAACCGCCAGGCGTCTATTTAGCGAGCAATTTATCTTATAACGGATCACTTAATTTCGATTACGCATCTCTTACCCGCCCGGCTCAATGACCCTATAAAGCCAGTAGTACCGGAAATTGTTGTTTCAAATATTTCATCTCACTTTAGTACTTACTTGTAAGCGAATACAATATAGCGTCTCACTACCTGCTATTTATTTTGTAATACAGGTGAAATTTACATAGTGTTAATTATACTATCATTAATTTGTTAATATGCAATAAGCAATGTGCTTATGTGCTTTGATCACGTATTTTTTAAATTACTAAATCATTACTTGATAACCTTTTACCCTAATCTTAAGTTTATTAGCACTTTATACACCTGATTCTTACATGAGAGGGTGATATTATAATTTATTTCGTGTATCTAAGAAAGCTTACGAATATAATATGACGTTCACTTGTCTTTAGTGCACTCGCATTGTCGAACACAGTATCACGAGAAAATCTTGAGTTTATTAGCACTTTATACACCTGATTGTTACATGAGAGGGTGATATTATAATTTATTTCGTGTATCTAAGAAAGCTTACGAATATAATATGCAGTTCACTTGTCTTTAGTGCACTCGCATTGTCGAACACAGTATCACGAGAAAATCTTGAGTTTATTAGCACTTTATACACCTGATTGTTACATGAAAGGGTGATATTATAATTTATTTCGTGTATCTAAAAAAGCTTACGAATATTCTATGGCGTTCACTTATCTTTCGTGCACTCGCATTGTTGAACACAGTATCACGAAAAACTTCCAGTTTTAATATTTACTTCTATTCCTTTGACCGTTTCAGGAATGAGATTATGGTGCTTGGTGGTTCACGACTGATCACTGATTAGATTGATATTGAATATAATTGGCGTTAATTTTGTAGAAATGTATTATTCACAATTAAATGGAACTACGTAATGTAGTATTATTTCTATTTTCTTTAAGTTCTTTACCACGACCTAGGTTTCGTTGTGTTACAAAATCTTCAGGTGGGCTATTAGCAAAGATATTAGCAACGATCTTTGCTAATAGCCCACCTGAAGATGTTGTAACACAACGAAATCTAGGTCGTGGTAAAGAACTTAAAGAAAGTAGAAATAATACTACGTCACGTAGTTTCATATAATTGTGATTAGATTGATGTTTATTCGAATTGCTTTGTATTTCTGCTTATTCGTTACTTTTTTAATAGATTTTATAACCATTTTCTCTTATGGTACTTACACATGTTCAACGCTTTGAGTAAATCAGTAAAATGGGCAAGGGTTTTTCATAAATTTATAATAATAATAATAACATGCTATTATTTATTTTTACATGTTATTAGTTATTTGTTATGCTAATATCATAAAAGTTTTATTCACTTTTAAACTATGTATACCAAAAAACACGACATGTGAGTGATAAATATTCTAAATATTATGTCCGTAACACTTTTCGGTTTTAATTGTAAAAAAACATTATAATTTAATTACATCTGTATACCCATCCGTTTAAATGCCATAGCTTTACAGTTTCTATAGTTTTAGACCAATGTATACGAAATTTCCTATTTTTAAATAAGTTCTTTATATGGAAATATCAATAAACATGTTTTTTCAAATAATAAGCTTTAATAAAAACGTAATATTACTAAATGTAATGTGTAATATACTTCCAAATAAAGAAACGTGTACAGGATTTTTTTGTTCATTTCATCGAACGGTGCATTATTGGACAGTTATTTTAAAACGGTTTTCAAATGAGGAATTGTATTTTAATAGCGATTAATTTGCATTTTAAAACACTTTACAAAACTACTCTTCAAGCTGACATGAAATATGAATTTTTCAGTCAAGGGCTAGAAAAACCAAAATTGTCATTTAATTGGTCGATTAGCGTTTCATTATAAGGTGATTAGAATTTAATTAGAACTTTCGATTAAAATTATTTAACTCGCATAAACAATTTTGAGGCATATATACGATTACGGAATACTACTTTACGTGCTTTCAAACATTTTGCATTTGGCAATTTATGTAAATAATTTTTTTATCGTCGTTCTTATTCGCTGTATTTTAAATTTATAACTGATCTAAAATTCAATTAATTTGAAAAAAAATTGTATTAAAATATATAATTTTATTACTTCCACTTAAGGGACTGGCTTTATAGATTTACAGGTTACAACATTAGAATACATATTTAAAACAACATGAAATTGCTCTATAAATAATTAAAACAAAAACTCTCCAAGGTCAGGCAACAACTAAAAGATGCATTATCGATGCATTCAATAAGGATATGTTCTTATATCATTAAGAAATTTGTGTCTCGAGGCTTGAATCATGTAAATTAAGCAAGTTATAAGCGGAAAGGTCTCTTTATAGTCGCCTTCTATAAAGTTTCCATGGAACTTATTAAGTGCAGTAAGTTAGTTACCGATATCTTTTTAATTTGTTGTTGCAAGTTGGTCGAAGTAATTTTGCAATGAAGTACTTACTAAATTATTTTTTTTTTCATAAATTTTATATGTTTTGTTAGGAAAGTAGCGAAGAAATGAAACCTGTACATCATTTTGGGAACGCCAGTCTTGTAAAGAAGACGAGGCATCAAACAATATTGCAAGAGATTCTAGATCGAATACACATTTTTTTTCAATATATCCCACCCGATGGGATTGGTGTACATAAAATATTTTGTAACTCAGTTGAATGTAACTAAAAGAACTTTAAAACAGATATTTTTGCCATATTTGTATGTATTACCTACCGAACTAGCTTCTTAACCTGTTCGTAAAATTTCATTTGTCATAATCGATCTGAAAGTTACAGAACTACGTCTCTACCTCTATAGAAACGGGCAAGCAAACGTGATTAAATGACAAAGGTTCACTTTTTTATTCAGCTAGAGAATTATAGTTTCCGTTTACTATTCAGTTAAAGGCCCTAAAAGTAAATAAAACCGGATACTGCGATTAAGGGTAATTCTGGTAAAAGAGGAAGTTAATTATTTAATTAAGCATTGTATTGAATCTTATATTTCCATGGATATTTAAAATAAATGAAAACACAGACACACTATAAAAATATGTTTCAAAGTTTTATGGACACTTAAAATTTTAATATTAACAATAACACATAGCTTCATACTAAAACGTAGAAAGAGAAGAGAATATCCTAACCAAAATGCTAAACCTATCCGTATTAAGAACTTCCATGTTATATGAAGTCATTTAACGAGACATTTTTTCGTAGAAGTTTCCAAGACACAGATTATCGACTAATATATCAAAGAGCTATAAAGTATCAAAATAAATTTTTAAATGGTGCACGAATTTTTAGGGATTTTTTCTGCTTTCGACTAAATAACTTACTAATTTTGAATATATTTGGCGTTAATTTTGTAGAAATTCATTATTCATAATTAAACGGAAATTCATTTAATTGTGAACTTACTAATTGTTATCGATTTAGTTTCTGTTGTGCGCAACGCAGAAGGATAATTTTGTTGACGGTGAGTCGGCGGCCAACAATTGCCGACTTTTCTGTGACAGGATCTTTGACCGATTTTCTGGAGATTTATACCCAAAACTTTATATTCTTTTGTATTACTAGAGATAGAAATTCTAACTGAAGTTTCAACGTTGCACCTCAATAACATATCAACAGATATGAATTATTTTCTCGGCACGCTATTTACCAATGGAAGAGCAAATCACTCACTGGCTATCCAATTGTTGATAGAAGTGACAGATGTTGCTTCCCAATAACTTTTTGACAGTTATCTTCTATAGGTTTGGTTATCAACAGTAAGCGACTTCTCAATCAGTCATTTTCTAGTGATTAACGCCTATCAACTATCTATTTTGTGTCAAATTATCCAATTTTTTATACTAAAAATTAAAGTCAGTAGCATGCATTCGTCCTTTAGCTGTAGTGATAGAAATCGTTATCATAATGGAATGATGATTCCGGTAATAAAAGTCATAGGACCAGGCGTATATATAAACTTTACATATTACCATATACTAATAGTTGGATGGCGATATGTATCGAGCAGAAATACAGTTGTCTATTTCCATATTCTATTCTCTTTATAATATCTCTGAGGTGAAATATAAATAATGCACTCTCAGCAGTACAGGACAATGCTAAAATATTGAGAAGTATTAAGAAAAGGTTATACGCATCTAGGTAGATTATGAAAGACCAGGATATTGTTGCCAAATGGAATTCGATTTCGATTCAGTGTTTCATTATTAAATTGTTGTACAAATATCTTCAAGTTTCGATCAATGGTATTCATTTTGGATATAAATTTATTCATGGTTTTCGTTTTCAAGAATGTATTTTTAAGCAAAGGGAATGTTGTACATAAAATGACGATCTGGACAAACAGCGCTAACTGAATTACATTAGTTATGGAAATAAAATATTTGAGAAAAATGCAAATTGATAGCAATCCTATAACAATAATAATGGGGTATATAGAATATGTAAAATTCATTAACGTAACCTATCCAGATTGTAGAACAACTAAATTTAAGAACTAGATTTCTGATTAACAAATGTTCTGTAGAATCTAACAATAATTATTATAATTTAATAAATATATATTAACAAGTATTATTTTTAACACATTAAATTGTAATAATAATTATCCATTTATAATTCCATTTGATTACTTCCTTCAATTATAACCGAATGGAAAGAATTATTGAAAGAACGGAAAGAAGATATTCATTGCGTTCCATAAAACCACGCACTTTAACTGCTTTTAAGTAACTTACATTATTACTGAGTATGAAATATAAAAATCTATATTATTTATTTATTTAGTGTGTAAAGATGTTTAATGGTGAATTTGCCAAATGTATTAACGGAACGTGCCACTTATACGGGAGAGCACTAATAGAAAGTAATCTACGACTATCGACTGACAGTTAAAGGATCAAAATATACAAGGATATATAAAAAGTTATCAGTTATCTTCGATTGTTATCTACGTCGATGGATAGATAGAATATTGGTTTTGGACGTTATTGTACAAATAAAGATTCGTCTTTTAAATGTCTCCGTCGTATGTTCTATCCTTTTTTCTGTAAGTGCATTTTAACTCGTAACATTCGGATCGGCGGAATTCAGCCAGAATCGCTCCAATTTTTTAAAAGACCCGATTTCATGAGATTTGTACATTAAAGTATCAAATACCATTTAGCTTATTATCTCTCACGTGTATTGAATTGATTATTGGTGTCAGTCGTTTGAATTGCGCGTTAAATGAGTTTTTAATATATTTTAACTTATATTATTAAATCTATCGGGGGAAAAGTTGAACGTGTATTTTTTTTTGCAAGTACCAAGCTAAGAACTCAATCGCAAAAAAATTGTAAAGGAAATGAAATTATTTAGAAACAAACGAATTTTGAGGGAGACATATTGGTAAACATGCACTTATTGTAACTACGTCCAAAGGAAAATATCGTTTTTTTTTGCAAAATAAGTAAATAAGCTGCATGCAGTGGAAACGTAATCACTTAGAGTATTTGCGAATAATAAAATGCGAACGTATCCAAAGCATTTCCTTTGAATATGGAAAAGAGCACGGAAGTAGAAATCAGAAAGCGGATATCAATACCGATCTAAGTATGAAAACAGGATAAAATTGAAGAAATTTTAAGTAAGGAAGAGGATGTAAGAAATCAAGGAACACAGATCAATATCATATCAAATATAAGAGCCAGGGGAACGAAAATATATCTAGAGAAATAAGATATAATAAATTTTCTATTGTTACGTATTCTGTCGGGAAAAATAAGGTTGAATGTATTACTTTTTTAATAAAGTAACTAAGAGCGACAATAGGTTTTTCCATTTTTTGCCGAATAATTCAATTAAAATTTCATAAAATTAGTAATAAACCTTACGTAATAAACCTTAAAATAACGAAATATATAACATACTAAAACGACTTAACAATAATCTAAGGGAAAAACCTAAATCTAATAAGATTACTTATATATCCGCCCTTCTGTTTAAAACAAGTCATTTTTATCGGAAAAAATATAACCTAGAAATATTACATTTTTCCTAGTAACAAACAAAGTAATCGATGTCTTTTAGTTCATTAATGTTATAAGGATACCAAAACTATTTCTTTCACAATTTTATGAAGGTGTATCTTCTGTAGATATTGCTAAAAAATGGATACATTAAAATTATTTTTCACTTTCGAATTATTACTCTAAGAATGAATCATTTTAAGTGATAACTTGTCAATAGTACAAACATACTTACAAATCGTTTCTACCGTAAGAAGCTACAGTAAACATCAGGTAGGTACGTCAAACTACGTAAAAACGATTATTTGGAACGCACCTGAACGAGCCGCTCGCCATACGCACGACAGTGGTGTTTTTTGTTTACGAAACCTTTAAACAACACTATAATTATCGATCATAAATAAGATGTTGCTCCACGTTAGAAACGCTTCAATTTATTACCAAATAATAGCCGTCAAGTAATTTAAGTTTTTAAAATGTTGTCGACATTTTTGTTAGGTTATTGTTATGTTGAAACTATAAATTGGTAACCGGGCTCTTCACTACATAATAAAATAAAGTAAATTGTGGTATGTGGCAGCATATGGACTTGTGCCTAGTGTTTCTCACCCCATAAGCCAAGAAAAATGAAATCTTTATAATATCACTCACATGTCCGTTCGTCTGTCTCTTATAGCCATTTTTCTCAGGGACGGTTTGAGATGAGGTTTAAAAGTATTTGTGATAAAGTTTACTAAATTGTACGTAATTCAATAGTAAAGCTCAAAAATAATTGTTTAAAAATCTTAGAGGGGCATTATTTTTTTACATCATATACAGATTTATATAGATTTAAGCACAATTTTTCCACAATTTTAGAATATTGTTAAAAATGTCGACATAGAATTTATAATGCTCTAAGCCCAAAATATGACCTTTAAACCAACACCCTTGATTTTCGAAACTAATAAATTCAACTTCATGAACAAAAAAAACTTTTACTAGAAGTGTGTTCATAGTTCAACTAAAGTAATGATTCTAAATATATAATATATCTTATATTTTATGGGAGTTTTGTAACATTTTTGTAAAAAAATACCTACTAAGCAATATTTACAGAGTGAAAAATAATAATAATATCCCTAAATAATTAAAAAAAAATGTCCGTGTAGAATTACTAATAATTATTCTAATAAGAGAACGCTTTAAATATTTATGTGTGCCTACGTTTGCACAGAACCCTTATAGAGCAAGTTTCACTCATATTGAAAACTGTTTTACTGAATAAAATTACGCAATTTTATTTTTTAAATTAAAGGCTGAACATTTAACAATTTACAAAATACGATTGCTTAATATTAAAAACGCAAAACTGGATACGAAAAAATCGAAACGTCGTGAAAGTAATTTCTTATTTTGAACGCAAATTAATATATGTATTTAGTTTTACAATTTAACCTAATCGAAGTTTTTATGGAAAGATTTTCACTCTTTTAAGTGGAAACAAAAAACATTGAAATAGCTTAATATTTTGCAATCTTAAGAATAAGAATCGGTAGACTTTCGCATAATAAATTTTGCTATAACTACCTGAAATAAAAGTGTCTCATTATTAAGCTTTTTGTTAAGAAACTTTTTAGAGCCATGCATCTAAAAAGTTTGGTTAAATAATTCGTTTTATATCCTACGTACGCAATTGTACTCACACAATTGTAGCTTCTAACAAGGAATACGTTTCAGACGATTATACCAGTTATATTTTCCCTAACAAACGTCTTAATAAATCTACCAAATTAGGTTTTCCTTCACATAAATAACATAATGCTATCGGGTTTTCTACTGCAGCGGTGCATTAACCGCCAGACCGCTTCCGAAAATATATTGTCCCACATGAAAGCTTTGTTCGAGTCACAATTTGGGACACGGAAACAGAAAAAAATATGGAATCCACCATGTCTGACCATTTCCGATGGCTATTATTCTGTCTCCCTCCATATCCGCTTCCGCCTGTCGCGACAACAACAAACAGCGTTCACGACGAAGACGTTTGTAGGCGTTTGCTTCTGCATAAGTTCTATTGGTCGGATGCCTCCTAAATTTTATAAAATAAAGCGTGAATTTTAATAAATAGTCTAATGTGTTCGCAATAATTGCTATTCTCAAAGTTAAAAAAAAACAATTTGCTATATTCACATTGTACAAACAATAATTATATTTAAATTTTTAATAATATTAGTAATTTTCTCTGTTTTGAGCAATTACCGATTAATTACTTAATATTTCACTAACGATAATTAATTATGCGAGAGGGCTATTGACAATAAATATTTTAAAAGTAAGGGAAATCTCAATTCCATAATACTAAAACATGACCACCAGAAGGGATACTCTCTTGTTTTTCTTTGTTTTAACGTGCAGTTTCTACATTTCACTTACTAAACAAATAACGGAAATCACTGTGTGAAAGGATATTTGGAAAAACTTACGAAAGCGTGCAACTATACCAACTTATGTTACTTCAAAAGTTATTTAATCTAATAGCGGAAATAAATGTTTGCTTATTACAGTAATAAGTAGGATACTTTATAGCTTCATGTTTTGTGATGATTACAGGTATTAATTAGTTGATATCGCATTAAGCATGACAGCGATCGCTACTTTATTCCTGGAATTTTTATGTTGGAAAGAATAATATATGAAATAGCATGCATATTAAATGGTATTATCGTGAATTTTGTTATTACGTATTTTATCTGTTATATTTTATTATATGACTATTTTATCTGTTAGATTTTATTATATGAGTATTTTATCTGTTAGATAATTACTATTATCCTTTTTAAGTACATAGACGAAATATCTATGATTGCTATTTACATGTTACTCTGTATGAGTATTATTATGAGAAAATTTCGAAGTAGAATATAATCATATTTTTGTATAATACTTTTCCTGAAGTATTCAATAGAAGAGCTTTTTCGCAGCTTTTATTACATTACATATGGATATTTACTTACGGGTATTAAAACATATTGAACATAAAAGTACACTAAAATATATTGAACATAATAGAAAACTTTCCACTCTTAATGAAATAATTCAAATTAAGCGAACACTCAATACATTACTGGATATTATTTGGTGTATATACTGTTAATTGGAATTTAATTGCACAAATGTATCTAAATGGTAATTAACCTATTCGGACTAGTATTTTTTAAATTATAAGAAATATGTATACTTTTTCACACCGCTTTATGACAAAAATTGCTAATATTTCCACTTTAAGATCCCTTAAGTTTTATGAAACGAATTTGTATGTATGTGGAAATACCAAAAAGTATTTATATAATAAAAATATATACAATATATAAAAATATTATATATATATATATATATATATATATATATATATATATATATATATATATATATATATATATATATTACGCATCAGAGCATAATGATGTTCAAATTGAATTCCTACCTTTGAATATTTATTTCTAAAAATCATATTTCATTAAGTAGCAAATTTTTGCCCCCAAATTAGCTAACACGAATATATTTATTTAAATAGTTGTGTAAGAAAAGAAGTTTACGCCATCACGATTGTATTAATTTGTTAGCTGTATCACAGTTTCCTGTAGTGTGCATTATAATGAAGTTCAGAGGAATGCAATCTTTTTTTGTTATTTTTCCATTTTAATATCATATTAACATTAACGCTTTTAGTTAATTGGTATTTTAAGACTTTTTCTGAGATTCCGCTCGAAAGTATGAAACAAAAATAATCCATTTATTTTTTTATACCTATATTATGTAGAAATAATTTACTTCTCAATTACCTTTTTTTACCTTTTCTCAATAGTAATAATGTTGAACGTTTCATTACAATAGACAGACACCAAATAAAAAATAATCCCAGAAAAAATACTGAACTAATAATATTATTTTCAAAATAATAGATTTTTCCTTCTGCAAGCTAACTATATCGCCGAGAATGAAATGAATCACGAAAGAATATTTTTTTATTGTAATCGGTGTTTGATTGATCGATATTTTTTGTAGAAATGTTTTAAAACTGTAGAGTAGGTTTAAAAAAACCTTGGGATGAAAAAATAATTCATATAATAAACAATTAATCGTAACTTCTAAATAGGAAAAAGTGTCAATTTTTTCATTAAATTTGAAAAGTTACTATGAATTTAATTTCCACACGCAATATATAACTTAAACGCAATATTTAACAAGATGCTAAAGATATTTAATAAACTCCCTTGTAATTAATGCTAATACAGGCCAGTGATGTCATAATCCAGTTGTGTTTTTCTAGTATGTGGTGTGTTTTTTTCCAATTGTGTTTTTAGTATATTTCGCACAAATCGTACTTCGTCAGTTTTTAACTCGTTATAACTTTATAATAAGAAGTGCTAGATGCGATAGATTTATTTTAATTATTTTTAATATCATAACTTATTCTATTTTAGTAATAAAAAAATATAATGAAAACCCTATAGCCTTTAGTTTGTACACAAACACTCATCGACGTAAATTAAATAATATGATGATTAAAACATAGGTCAATTTTTTTTATATCTTTATGATATAAAAGGAAAAGTTCCCCTTAATAGAATTTAGAAATATTTATATAACATGAAAATGGAAACACGGGCACATAAACTTCATTTCTAAATTGTTGAGGATGTATCAAGATGAAAACTAATTTTATTTCTTGGACCTAAAGTTGTACGATATCGAAAATCCTTACAAAAGTCGTATCACTTTTTCGTTAATTGATTTCCTTCTCTATAATTTATTTATAGTTTATTGGACTTAATTTCATTTTTAAATATCTTTAATGTACATATTTGTTCAAATGTGTGTGCTTTGTTATATTAATTAATATACTTTCTGGTTTGAATAATATTTATTACTAAAAAAAATTATTTAATTGCGAAACCTATTACCATGAACATAAAATATTGCCTCGCATTTTATGCTAATTATTAGCAATGTTTTTATTGCAACATTAATTAGGCTAAAAAAATATAGAACACGATGGAGTAATAACTAATGCTATAAAACAACGATACAACCAACGCGGAAGCATTTAATGAATTAATATATATATAAAATAAAACAAGATTTATATTTGTGTAACCGAGTTTATTTGCTTAACACTACTCTCGTTTGTTATAATTTTTTGTGATGGGGTAATAAAAAAAGTAAACAGTTTTAATAATAGTTCAATCAGTGGGTATATTTCGTTTATATATATTTTAAATGCATAAACAAAGTGCCAGATATATCTTAAAAACCAGTCTACATAAGCCTTAAAACGATAATATAAGCTGATAACATCGTAAGCAAAAAGAAATTAAGAAAAAATATTTTAAATAAATCTTTTTATTTACTGAGTGTATGGAATACGAAATATAGTCAGTTTTTAAAAGAGACAGTGTTAAAGAAATGTTTTTAGGAACCAAATTAACAGTCACATTAATATATTTACGTATATCCTGTTTCAATATTTTATATAGGACATTGAAATATAAATACGTATATTATTGAATCGCACATCACTTTTTTCCTTGGATGACAAAAATAAAGGTTCTTGGCAAGTGAATAACCGATTGATGCATATCTGGCTATTTATGATTCTGCGTTTATATTTATATACTACATTTTGTGGTCAGTATAAGATGTAACAAGTAGCTCTAGACAGAAAATCATTACGATATAAGTCAAACAGTTAACCAGATTAGCAGTAGTGTATTCTCTAGCAGCAAAAATGGTTAAAACGAAATCAAATGCTTTTAAGTAAATCAAAAATTTTATAATGAGAAAATTAAGTGCTTAAAATTTAATTTATCCTTTATCATCGTATCCAGAGAACCAATACGATTATGGGACAATATTAATTAATAAAGAATTAAAATTAATCACGATGGTAAGACAGCTTATGCTTATTTTGAATCCTAGAGCTTTCGAATTAAAAAATCATTCTTTACACATATATTAAATTTGCATTAAAATGTATTTTAAGCTGTATATCAAATTAAATCTGAAAAGGTTTTTAACATAGTGAATAAAATTAATAATTATTAGATAACTTTTTGTTATAATCGTGTTAATGTTTACGTTAGGTTTAAAATATTTTATTATGTAGGATTTATATGTATATATATATATATATATATATATATATATATATATAAATACGTATAAATCTTATATATTATAACTTAAAAATTAAACATATAAAATGTAAACGGTAGATCAGTAGGTCAGGTTCATATCTTTAGCAGCAACGGAGTAGCAGATTGCAGGGTCGTACAGTAATTAATGTTGTACATAAAATACAAATTATTTGAAAGAAAATTTTGGCTACCAATAGAAATAGATAGAGACTTGCATGGGTTGATTAATTGACCTATTTTGCGGGCGATTCTCGAATTTTTTTAAATTTGTTTGACCAATGTTTTATAAATAAATAATTTTACATTTTTAAATTCCTCTAATTGTTAACTTTATTTATTATCATGATCTGATAAAAAACAATTTCAGGACCATTGGAAAACAAGATAATTTTTTCACTAGATTAGCTATTCAAAATAAATACGAAATTATAAAAAATAAAAGCTTTTCACACGACAGAGTCTTAGAAAGATACGATGAATAAACTACCTAATACCTAGGACCTACTTGCTGATCATATTGCTAGTTTTATTATAATGATTTATATGTATATTCGTAAGTAAAAATGTAGCGGTTCGTAGTGATTATTATAATATATGGGGTGATGAAACGTAACTAACGTAACGACTTCCTTAACGTAATAAGTTACTTTTATTTCTTGGACCTTAAGGATGCTTTAAAACGCTTTTTATGTTTTTTTAACTTTTTCCGGCCGAAATGGGATAAGTATCGATTCAATCGATTTCTCCTATCACAGAAATATTCATTCGCTTTAAAAAAGGATTTGCACTTTCGAACAGTACCGCAATTATTTTTGTGAAAACGTCAGTCATGTTTAGTATATTGAAATGAAATAACATATTTGTTTTGAGTCATTTAATTAATTTGCAACTTATGTTTAATAAATGCAAGGTAGCAGCGTAGGACTAATTTTCACCTATTCTATTTAAAAATTGATTAAGTTGGAAGCGACACATCTTGTTTTAGTCAAGTTTTTAATCGCGTTATTTAATCATATCGACAGAATCTATCGTTTATTTGAGTGTGATTATCTTCCTGCGCTGGGCACCTATTTTAAAGATATTTTCATGTCAAAAATACCTCTTTTTCTAATTTTGAAATATACGAATCATTTAATTAGCGTCCATTGTATCTGGATCAAATCATTATTTTTAGAATGGTGTCATTACTTTTAATAGGATTATTATGCTATTATATTTTAGATTTATTTATTAGCCCTGTACTCATAAATATCAACAAATAACCATTTCAAAAAATATGTATCTACTTTCCTTCATGTATTTTGTGATGAGTATTTTATTATAGTGTTGTACTTTTATTCTGATATCATTTTTCTACGTAACCTATGCTATTGTTATTATTTTTATTTATTTGATCTAACTTCTATTAGATTAAAATTTCAATTGCACTCATACATTAATTTCAAACGGAATGTAAATATTTAAAGAGCCCACGAAATACGCGCTTTTACAGTCTTTACACCAACAGATTCTGTACACGCAAAAAGAAAATTTAACCCCATCCCCAATAACCCGCCTCGCTTCTAATTTATTAAACGCACTATCCAACACGCGCCGATGAGTTATAAAACCAGGATATACGAGAGGAAGCGGAAATAAAACTTTTGAATTTAGTGTTTCCTCGTCCGTCTGGCTCGAGTCGCTCGTCCCTTATATTTCACCATTTTTTCTCAGCGGCGGTGAAAGTTCAAGCGAACTCTGACGCTTCGGTGCCGTCGATAAACAAGCCTTAAAAAATACCTACCGAAGCGGATCAGAATAACTTTTGTTTTTATCCTTTGTTTAGTTGCTCGTGAAATGTTCGGCATGGAGAGTTATTATATGAAAGTAAAATATGTATAAATGGCGACGTTAGAAGAAGTATGAGTTATAAGAAGATCTGTAATCGAGGGAGACATTGAGAGTAATGGCAGATGAATAAGAAAATATTGGTACGATGATTCTACATGTGTATGTAAGCGAGCAAATAAATTAGTGACATTGAATAGTTGTATCATATTATGATATATACGCCCATACAGAATAACTATTTAAACGTTATTTCTAATATCACATAGGTCAGAAAAAAGTGCGAGGAAAAAGTGAGTGCTTGTGCAATATCGAATTTGATTAAAGATTATTTATATAAGAATAGTTTTTGAAAAATCTGCACATAACGTCAATTTTCACTCAGCCTTATAAGTAGTCGATAATTAATATAATAGGGGTATTTATAACTAATGAAAACAGAAAAAAGATTTTTATTCAACCTTTGCTTAAAGCTTTTGTTTTAGAATAGAGGTGGAATCTAATAAATTTTCATTAAAATAGGCTAGTAGAATCCTACGGTGTTACCAGATTTACTTGTTCCGTAATAATTTATCATATGGGTGTGGAAGCGAAGAGTTAATTTAGCATTTAAGCATTACCAAATATACGTCTATATATATACAAATTTCCTACTCAAATGAAAAGCTATAAAAACAATAAACAGATTGAGTTTAAACTATTTGTGTATCGTTTGTAACAAAAATTAATGTTACACTGTTAAAAACGACTTATAAAAACAACTGTTTTGTCTAGTGATTCTTCAAATATTTGTTTTAAAAAATGTGATATTGAAATTATTATGACTATCATCAAATTCCTTGTTATTTCATCAGACCGTGCGAAATATTTAATGTAAATTATAAATAAATTCCAATAGGGTGTCGGATCTGGCTTACCTCCAGAATATTATTATAAAGCTAAAGTATAGTATTTGTAAACACATTTACTGTTGACAGATTATTGTTGCTTCCTTGTTTCTTCTGTTTATGTTTCAAAACATTACAAAGTATAGAATGTAAATTGTTTAGAGACTACATATGAAAATAATGAAAAAATATGTAACATTTATTATTGTTTATAAATGTAAAATGAAGGTATCTCAAAATCTTAGGGGCGTAAATATTTGAGAGCCAGTTCGATAAAGAATTAAAAAACGGAAAGTACTTTCTTGCAAGATATCCATAAAGCAAGGTTATTCGTATTATTTATATTACTATATTCGTATTACTTACCATGTCCAATCAGGTTCAGGATTTTTTAAACAATATTAAAAATCTAGAAAATAAATGTCAGAATAGGAAAGATAATCCTCAAAATAAAAACCAGAGACTTCTTAAAAGACGTAAAATTACTGCTTCTCAACCCGCTATTTTCATAGTATAATGGTCCTCATGAATCAATTCCCTTAATACTTTGCTTAATTACTACCCATAGAAAGGAATTACGTAATTTTCGATTTATTTAGTTTCTTTCAATTACGATTTATCTATTTCTTTAACGACTATTGGCCTAGTAATATTATTCATGACTTTTCATGGTCATTTGATAGATGTAGCGAAAGTCGTTCAGGTTTGTATTACCTTCCGATATATTTCCTCAAATAACCTATTATTAACTTTATGTGAAGCAAGTTAGAAGCCAGCTGTGTTATTTGCGGCCCACATGAAATTAATACAATTTGATGAATGAACCTATCCAAAAACATTCCTTCTATGTTTGTACATGAGACGATATGGTTACTTTTCTTTTCTAAATTTTAAAATATGTAATGTTGTTATTTTAGACTATAAATTAATAATATAGTTATAAATTTGTAATTAAACAAAAGGTAGTCTTTTTGTTAGAAATATGTAAAAAATAATGTGGCAACGCTGAATATTGTATTTTTATTACCAAATTTGCTCTCTGAGAATTATAATAAATTAATGTAAGTGTTCAGTCTTTCCATTAACAAAAATAATACACTCATAAATTAATGTAATGTAAAGAAGATTTCAATTAGAAATAATATAAAACACAATATTAATTGTAATAGCAGGAACTGTTAATTAACTTAAAAAAATCTAATACTGTTATTTTCCGAGATAACATACATTTAAAAAGATACACCGCTTTCATACTACCGCTAAATTTTGGAATTCAATGTGATTTGAATTTTATTCTGTTAAAGAAATATACGTAGAAAACGATAAAAACAACAAACCTAAGAAAATTCTTGGAATGAACTCAAGAGATGAAAATTATATTTTCGTGCTTGTGAAAATAAAGGAAAAGAGATCAAGGAAAAAGTACTGCCGCTCTTTATTTTATAGATGAAAACAAACTCAAGTTTCATAGATTTTAATACAAAAATTAAGTAACGAACATAAAAAGTAAAAAAAATTCATAACATATGGGGTAATCAATATAAAATTTGATTTTTTCTATAATAATTTACTTTAACATATAATTTTGTTTTACAGACTACGTTTACAATGGTTCAAAATATTGATTTTATAACCGGTTATAACATTTTGTTAAACATTTGTTTGAAACAGCATTTATATTATTTGAGTAAAATACTCATCCTTTTTGTATCTATTTACTAATTTTTCTATCACTATTAACTATCGAAATTGAAAAAAAATCAACTTTAAATACCGTAAAGAATAAAGTAATTAAAATTAGTTACTAGGCATTAAATAATCTACCGGCCACGTCCACAATGGTTCAAAATATTGATTTTATAGCCGGTTACAACCTCAAATCTATTTTCATTCTTTTGAAAACAGCAGTTATAGTATTTGACTAAAATACTTATTCTTTTCTGTTGACTAATTTTTTTCGGAAAAAAACATTAACCAACTAGCGAAATTAAAAAAAATAACTATAAGTACTCTAAAGAATAAAGTAAATAAAATAGTTACTAGTAGTAATTAAACAATCTATTATTTTAAATTGAATTCATGATCTAACCGCAAAAACATTCTTTGCTTCCTGTTTGCGGACAGGAAGCAATACGTAAGAGTAGGTCATTTTATATCCCATTCTTATTTCACGCAGTTAGGAGTCAGCCAGGATTTGATTTCCGAGCCTTTACTATTCACTATCCTAGTAAATAATATCGATAATGTGCTTTATAATGCACATTGTCTTTTTCCGGATGACATGACAATTTTCTCAGCTGTTAGAAATATAAATTGCAAGTTAATGCAACGTAATATCGATGCTGATCTCGAGTGGAGCCATGCGAGCGGTTTGCGTCTCAAGTCAAGTAAATACTCTGTGTTGAGCTAGGGTTGAGGAAGCGCTGCTCTCGAGTAGGAATACGCCATTGGCGGCATGCCCTTATGCTGGCGTTTTGAATTAGTTGATCTAGGAGTTCAGTCCGATTCGCACTTGACTTTTCATGGTTATTTGATAGATATAGCGAAAATCGTTCAGGTTTGTATTGACCTCCGATGTTTCACTGAATATATTTTCTCAAATAACCTAGTATATATGACTTTATGTGAAGCAAGTTAGAAGCCCGCCCTCTTATTTGGGGCCCATATAAATCTAAACAAAATTTGATGATTGAACCTGTACAAAAACATTCCTTCTATGTTTGTACATGAGACGATATGGTTACTTTTCTTTTCTATTTCCTATCTATTTTCTCCTATTTTATTGAAAGAAAAACAATTCTCGCTTTTCATACTTGATACTGATTCTCGTTCTTCATATCTTCATACCTGAGCTTGCGTTTGTATTTTGGCATCTAAAACCGAATTATATTAAAATTCTCCACTTCCCCATAATATTAAATTTCCCAATCAGCTGTACCCAATCACAGTTACTCCAAAGTGTAACAAATTTGTGACGAGTGAAAGTACATTTGTTAAAGTATATCACAGCTACTTGTTATTGAATTTAATTAATTACCCTGCTATCGTTATTGGAACGCAATCAATGGTTTTAAAACTGTAATATTTCCCTAACTAATAATAATAATAATTAATAAATAAAAAATCTCAGAACCGTTCTCATTATATTATTATATAAGATCATCTTTATAAACTATCGAGAACCATAGGGAAATTAGATACATTTAAGAAAATATCTAGTTTACCAAAATCATTAATTGTTTTATTAATTTATGATCACAGCCCTGTGAAACATCTTACGTATGTATATACACTCGTTTGTATATAAAATCACAAATATGTTAATAAAACAACTCAACATTTTTTGAACGATCTGAAACACTCTATTGCAAACTCGATTCTAATCTTGGCACAAAGTAAGGCTTTCAAATAAATCGCCCCTCAAATTTGGAAGCTTTCCAAAAAACTTTCCAAAGCTTCGATCACTGAGGGCACTGGTAAGCAGTGTCTTAATTTAACACCCCTCTTATAAAAGAAGTCCTGATCAAAAATGTTTATTTATGACTAAGGGGACATTTTTGTCAGCGAACTTTATTTGAATACATTTTTACTATCGCTTCTATTTTTCAAGTTCGTTTGTAATGAAAATCGTTTATTTTCTCAGGTCTCAAAATGCATGTACATTTAAGTAAAATATGAAAAAATGATTCCGAACTTTATTAAACATAATTTGCATATCTGTAATGTCACGATTCATCAATTTTATAGTGCCTATATACACTAGTTCGTACTTAAGCTAGTGTATATCTACATTCATATATATATAGGAATATGCTGTATAAAATTTAATTATATATAAAATTATTCAACATTTATATCAAAATTTTGTGAAATAATTATATGTCAACTTGCTAATGTTTTAGTTTCAGTACGGACTAATGTATATCTACTTTCGTTAACTCGAACGTCCCTAGTATAACAATATACCAAAAAGCTTCTAACATACATGGAACATAAAATGTTACAGAAGGATTTCCTTTAAGATAATCATCACTGTGTTCCAAACTAACAACTCTGTACGTGAACTGTTACTTTATCATGGACGGGACAAACTTAAAAGAGCTTGCTCCGCTGTAGTAAGGTTTTTTGTGTGAATAAGTATAAGTAATATAAAATTAACGATCAAAGCAAGTATTATTACTAGTAGTATCCTACGAGTGTTAGTATATATATATATATATATATATATATATATATATATATATATGTACATATATATATACATATATATATATATATATATATATATATATATATATATATATATATATATATATATCTGATAAATAGTTGGCAGTTCATAGAAAGAAATAAGAAATCGCAGTGAAGAGTAACACCACTCTCTGAACATTGTCATTCATGATTGTCAGCATGAATACCTATACTATTACATAAAAAATCAGATTTATGGCTTAGGGTTAAGTCCCAAATTTTTCAGGTTAACGGATAAAATGTGTATTTCAGGTTAAGTTCAAAAGGAAACCGATGAATAAATACGTGTAAGATATGCCTAACTGTTCGCTTGTGTACCTTTTTGTTTAGAGTACGAGTTTATAAAGTTTAATTCGTTGTAAACAATATTTGTCGCGTGAATAAAATGGAAATAATAATTAAATTTAAAAACTGAGGTCAGAAATCATGAATGAAAAATAGCTAAAATACATTAAACTTTAGTTTTGATGATTCAAAATTTTCTTAAAATTTAATTGTTTTTGCATTAAGATTCTAATTTAATTGATCGAATATAATACACACCAAACTTATAAGCATATAACATTATAATAAATATAAACGCATCGTCCATATAGAACCGTGTAGCTCCTCCCTCGTGACGTCTATAAAATAATTACGACGTTAACACTCAATATAATTCATTCATTGCTTTGTTTATATACTCAGTCAGTGTCTTGTTTATTTTTGTTTCGAGCTTAATTTTACACTAACGACGAAGCAGTCCGTCATAAACCGAGACACTATAATAAAGTTACCCTACCGATTATTATTACCGTGTCCTTTGAAAATAAAATAAACGAGGCGACGAAATCACAAACAAGACTTTTTCTACTCTTTATTTCGTTCAGGCGCAGATAGCGGCGGCATCCGTTAAATATGAGTTATAGTTGGTCGTTACGAAATTCTTTATAGAATAGTGTACCACGTTCCCGTCTTCTATAAATATCCGAAGCGACTTCTGTTTATACGTCGTAATATTAAGACGACGATGTAATGGAACGTAATTAACGATTCTTATAATTAATTAATACTTGAAAGTCGTTCGGTATCAATGACTTGTTGGTTTAAAATTTACGATATCGAGTTCATTTTCTTATGGACTATTTTATCAAAGAATACCGTTGGTGGTTTTAGTGGTAATTAAAATAAGTATATTCTGTAATAAAATAGACCATAATAACTTTTGGTGTAAATAGAGGCGTCGCAAAGTTTATGCTTACTTGACCCGCCCACGTTAATTACATAGAAATCGATATTGATATTAGGGTCAAAATAAAGTAAAATTTTGCCAAGTGTTTGATATTTTTCCAGTGAGAATATTTCAACAGTGTATTTGTGTATTTCAAGACATATTATACTGAATTAGTTTGTACGCAAATATATATTATTTATTCAAATAATCTTTAAAAATATGTGCGAAATAAAGAGCAAATTTATATAAAATTACTAGTTCAAAGTCCTTTGAGTCACATTTTTAGGGAAATATGTTATTTAAAACGGCTTTTTTAATTTTAATTCGGTTCCAAAGCAAGTTGAGTAGTAATTATAGTAAATAATTTTATCGCTGTAAATTAACTCAAACCAAACGTAATATTCATTAACTGTAACTAAGTCATAATATTTAAAAAGCAGGACGAAAATAAAGGCTTGCCTTCAATTAATTTTAGTAACAACACAAATAAAATTAATTCACATACTCTGAAAGCGTTCATCGAACTCCTGCTGGTTCGAGTTCATTCTGTCAATGAAGGACTTGCAGTAACTATTATTGTATACGGTACAGGAACAGCAGTGAGATAAGAAATAAAAAAGATAATAAAAGATTAGTAAAAGTGCAATAAGCGAGAAAGTGTCATTTTTCGTTAGAGATGGGAAGTGAGTGACAGGGGGGCGGCGTTGACAAACGAGCTGCAGACGCATTAGGGCGGACTGGGCGGGCGACGCCTAACACTTTCGTCGTACTCCTTAAGTGTCGGGACTTTGTTTTGCTCCCGACTGTTGTTTAGACTCTTTTGTTTGGTTTGTATGCTATTTCACAAATATGTTATATTTTTCTACTGTATAGAATTATATAATTTATATGGTTTTTAAATGGAATAATATATTTGTATGGGATTGCATTTAGAACCGAAAGAAGCTTTACGAAAACAGGTATTTGTAACTATTTATTTTATTACGATTTTAAGATTTTGCCAAAACAAAATTCTATTAGTAAAACAAAAAATATCGATCTCTCTGTTTGTCTATCCTTAACGCAATTGCTGGACTACTGTTAGATCCATCAATTATTGAAACTGTTGAACTGAAATTTTGAGTATCTGTAAATTTTTGCAATCACATAAAAAGTTCAATCCCTCAAAAGTCATCGTTTACTAATTGAATACTAATTGAATAATTTAAATAAAGCTTTCTTTTATATTACTATAAAAAAATATACCCGTGACAGAAAAACAATTACAAAATATCGTTTTTCTAATATATTTGTCTACTCGTTCCTCTTTCTTTAAGTTAGATTGATTTTATACCATGGTTACTTATTTATGTTAAAAAGATAAAGATATTTTTTTAAAAATAAATACTTTACTTAAAAAAGCATAGCTTTCTAGGTAAGTCTTGAGAAACATTTTGCACCATTCTACTTTTAAACTGCGTACAAGAAATTAAACAAACTATAAATACTTATGTTGTTTTTATAATACAGAACTTTAAAAAAAAATAAAGTGAAATAAAATTAAGAATAAAAAATGAGAAATTATACAGTCTTCGTATTTTTATGAAATTTTTAAATTAATTTTTTATTTCGCAATCACAACGTTTCTAAAGTCCACATGGCGTTTCTAAAACGCTTCACCAATATGGCGCTCAAAAATGAAACGCAGATTGTATATTAAAAATGTTATGACATGAAAATGCAATTCGTTTACCGTCTTTTTGCACTCTGCTACACATGAGCAACTTTGTCGCATGCTAATATTTTCATATGAAGTGACTGAGCGCATTTGAATATTTTTATGAACTTTTCATTTCTTTTACTTTATTTGCAGTAAACAGTTTTCAATAGTAATACAATTTTTCCAGTATGTGTTAAATTTATTAATAGTAACTGGCATCTAGTTTGCTCAATTTTAGGAATTGTTTTCAAGGGTGAGTTTTTTTTTAAGAAATAGGACTGTTAAATGATGACTTTTCAAATTATCAATGGATGACGATGACCGTTTTCACAATAATATTTGTTGTGATATTTGAAGTGAAAACTGTTTTACGTGCACCTGCGCAATTTTCTGAGCAGTAAACGAAAGTGAACCGTCATGGTCGGGTCAGTGACGCTAAATCGGGTTAACTCGGCTCTCTTCGATGTCAAACAAGTGAACTGCTTTCTAGGCAAATGCACACTTTTTTAGATATCGAGTGAACTACTTTTTCAGGCCATTGATTAATGTTTTACTCGTATATAATTTAATGTAATACGTCTATGTTACGGCATATTAAAATAATATTCTCGCATTGTTCCTGATTCCTAAACTAATATCCATCATATGACAGAAATGTAGTTATTGTTATAGATGTTTTAAAGTTAGCAGTTTTCACTTCTACGGTGTGATCATAAAAATACAGCAGAATTATTTTTTTCTCATGCAAGTTTCAACCGTATTGCTAGGCAAATAATCGAGTTTTATCTCTTTCAGCTACTAAATAAAATAGTTTGTAGTTTCAAGTTCCATCTAAATTTAAAGGATTGCACAGATTTAATAATATGAAAACGTAATAATTAATTATAAAAACTAAGAGAATATTTTCCGATCAAATTCTGTTCCTATTCCTCGTCTCTTGGTTATACCTTGTGTTATAACCGCACTCATTTTAAGGTTAAAATTAACAAGATTCGTTTTTGATTGCATGTATATAATTCTAAATATTTATTTATATATATATATATATATATATATATATATATATATAAATAAGTGTATTAATTTTCTAAATTAAAAGGAAATAATGTTTTACTTGTCAATGGAAATTTATGGTTAGATTATTCCGACGTAGATGCAATTACTGAAATATGTAATGCTGTTCTTAATAAGATAATGTTATCAATTAAATAGCGTATATATATATATATATATATATATATATATATATATATATATATATATATATATATATAGTCAAACGTAGTAGTAACAATGTGTCGACCATGTATAACACCATTAAAATATTTAACACAATGTTTAAATAGTTTCGAAACATCAATCTCAAGAACAGACACTAATACAATTGGTTATTCCTTGAGACTGAGTTAATATTTTTTATCTTATTGTTTCATTTACAGGAACGAAAAAATATATCAAATCGACTGTTTGCTGTGGTATGCATTAAATGAGCAATATTGGATCCAAGGGCGGATTTGTTTAGATAGAACAGCGTTACAAGAAGTTTATCTTAAATTTACCGAAAAAATGTGGCGACGAGTCTGTTACATAGTTTTTTGAGAGTCAAGAGTTACTGGAAATTATATAATAGGCAATCAGTTTATATGGTAAAACATAATATTAATATTAGTAAAGGGTTAAATAGAACTATTTAGCATTCTTAAACATTGATATATGTCAAAATTTGCACAAAATCCTCGTAATACGTATTCTACTGTCACATCATTCTTACATTTTTTTTTTGTATTCGGCTATCGGTTAATGTTTATATAACTTGCTCTCTAAGTTTCTTTTTCCTTTGACCGTGTTTCCTATTTTTACGCACTATTTTTTTTGTTAGTGTTATAACACCTATATAGGTATATAAATATATATATATATATATATATATATATATATATATATATATATACAAGGTTAAAAATATTTTAGTTAAGTCCAGAAATTTTAGATTCGGGTTTTCGCGTAGAGGACGTGAAGGATTTCTTTCTTTTAGAGAGTAGAGAAAAATATATTTATAGATCAAATAAGTTAGGGATTCATATTTATTCCAGCGGATTAGTAAAATCAATTGGCATTGTTGTCTTCGTTTATTTTAATCCAGAGATTTTTTTAAAATTAATTTCTCTTTTTCATAAAAATATTCGTTAGTATTTGAAGGGTCGTAAGTTAAAAACAATATTTCAATAAAATTAATAACTTTAGAAATTATTAAATAATGAAATACACGAATATATTCTTGCATTACCTACAACAACCTCAAATGCAGATAATATCACTGATAGTAATAATATCCGTCTTGTTGATAATACGGTAGTTGACTCATTCTAAATGTTGATATTTTTCGTACAATATTGTGAAATATAAGTTAATTAAAAACCAGTCTTGAAAAAAATTCAAAAATTAATTGAAAAATAAGCTATTTGTAGACTTCTAAATTTGAAGATACGGGTTGGGTATATCCCTATCTCTTTTTCTCACGTAGAATATAATGTGCAATATTAAAAATGACCTCACAGCACAGTATTGCCGTCCTTCTCTAAAGGTTAAATTTAAACTTTTACAACTCGGCCAATTTTTATGATTATTAAATTTTTTTTTCACTCTTCATCAGCTTGTACCTTGAAATTATGATTAATGAAATAAAAAAAATTAGTCAAATACCCATTTACTGTAATACCCAATTTAAATCAATCACCCTGAATATGTCCGACGAAGATTATAAACCGGTGTTGGGCAAATCTCGAACGTCCCTTCACAGGCAGCTGCGTCACGACGACAGACGATATTATTTTTAGCTCTGAAAAAACATATCTATTTTGAACCTTTTACCGCGTTTAGATTTATATCCGAGACGAGAATTCCGGCAATCATTGCCGATGATTATTTTAACGGCGCCGACGAGTAATTCGAACAATTTTTTGGGGCTGTAAATTTTTAGTTCATCTAACGCAATATTTTGTGATATAAATTAAATTTATAGCAGCGGGTCTTATTAAGAATGCATTAGAACTTAAGTAAACTTTAATCTAAATGAAACACCAAATTACATATTAGGAACTGAACAATAGGTTAATAAGATTGTATTAAATTGTTTTTAACGCAAGTAGTACAAAAAAGTTACAAGATTTGCAATGACTGTGAAACAATTTACTTATAAATGTTATTATTGCCCACTCGAGAAAAATTAACAAATGTGTTTGTTGCTTAATAATAATCTAAGTATATTTAGTCTATCTAAGTATAGTCAGTTTCTGGTAAGCCGGATTAAAAAGAGAAAATAGGAAATCGCATATAAATACATTACTCAGTCGTCGAGTTTATTGGGCAGAAACAAAAATACAGAGATGTCATATATAAAACAATAGGTAAAATTCTTATATTAAATTTGCCACAATTAAATGAAAATACGTGATGTAGCATTATTTCTACTTTCTTTAAGTTCTTTACTACGACCTAGGTTTCGTTGTATTACAACATCTTCAGGCGGGCTATTAGCAAAGATTTATCTTTAAGATTATCTTTGCTAATAGCCCACCTGAAGATAATGTAATACAACGAGACCCAGGTCGTGGTAAAGAACTTAAAGAAAGTAGAAATAATACTACATCACGTAGTTTCATTTAATTATGAATAATGAATTTCTAAAAAATTAAAGCCAAATATATTCAATATTAAATTTGGCTCGAATTGTTCAATAAAACTATTTTGTTAAGCGTATTTTTATCATTCGGCGTTTTTACATATTTGCTTTAAATTTTGGCTGTGAAATTCGGTATAAGGAAATCTAACAGGAAGCTTTTCCTTTTTTTAGCAAAATATATATGAGCATAAAGTTTATTAACAGCTAAGAGATGGCGTTTTCAGTACTAATATCGTAATATTCACCAAATCGGGATGTTTTTTATATCCATAATATCCAGATAAACCTAAGCCATAAGTCGCTCGAAGTTATGAACTATTACCGTACCAAATTTTATCAAAATCCGTGCAGTAAATTTTGTGTGATTGAAGAATTAATTAACACACAGGCAAACGAAAATACTATTAACAGGTTTTCTGGCTTCTACTATCGTTCTATACGCTAATTTTATTACTCTTTAGAAAATAATTTCCATGTGCAGAATTCACTCTCGTACAATTTTATTATATGTGTAGATTATTCGGTATTTATTTTAATCCTCGCCATATATGGTTAAATATTATTTCTTTTTCATATAGTATTTAAAAAACATGTTAAGTTTAATAGAACTCATACTATGAGGACTCTTTACGTACTTGGCATATGGATATTTAAGGTACTATCTTTTATTATATTTCTTTACATAAATAAAGTATGACATATATTATAAATAGTATGACATACTATCAAGGGCGGAAAGATTACTGAAAAACTATGGACATAAGAATTTTTTTTTAAATTTTCCGTTAAATTTAAGTGGACTCCTAATAACGCAGATTTTTTCCATAATTTTTACTTCCTTTATCAACACTTGAAGTTAAATATGAATTCTATTGCTTCATTTATAAAATGTTAAATTTTTATTTAATATAAAAATATGCGGTCTGTTCATATTTTCAAATTTTAAGTTTCTTTCTCAATGATTTCTAAGAAAAAGATCTGTGACCTACAGACTAACGTACACGTGAGTTATCTCGTACGGATTCCGTTTTTTCCTTTCCGGTACAGACAATTTTTACGGGTTCTGAAAGGCTTATAAAAAGTAAAATTATTTTTATATCAAAGCAATTTTCAGTATTCCCACCTAATAGATTAAGCGATTTTGTTAACACTTTCCTATAATGAAAATGATGATAAATAATTTTTGGATAAGTATTTCAGTCGTATCCTGAAAGTTTACTTGTTCAATGTGTAGTATATCGTTAAAATATGCAGCTCCGCTAAGAGACTATATTAAAGGTAGATGGAAAAACTACTAACTTTTTAAAATCGTCCGCTGAAATTATACGCAGTGATAAAAATGAAACCAACAAATAATTGTTTACTGTCTACAATGATAAAATCCTTTTTACCAATCAGTGGTATTGGCTGGAGATATATAGTTTTTAACACGACCAATTTTACGAAACTTGTATTTATTCTCTCGGCTGCCTTAAAGGTATTCGATTTGGAAAATTGAAAATCAAGGTCCACAACAATGGGACGTAAGGGCGTCTCAAGAATTCAATTACTGTGGCTTGATTAATTCGGACGACAAAGACCGAGCTTCACGTTTACGGCTGAATGATATGGGAATTTGCTCGTTAGACAGAAATTGGCCGCTCTCTAAGAAAATATATTTTGTATTTCCCAAATTTCCCTCTTGTCGCACAAGGGCTTTTATTGAATATTCTGACTAGTGAAACGGATTGACAGAAATGTTAAGGGTTTGTGAAAATTGTGACCAATTTCTCAGCAATGGCTAAAATTGTATTACAACACGTCGGTATCTTTGTGTGCAATCAATTGGAATTAGTTAAAATTCACCTTTTTAAAATAGTTGAATATAGTTATAAATAAAGTAAAATTTTTATTAAAGATTTTCACAAAAACACTCATCGTTTAATATAAGTTGTTTTCACGTTCAATATTACTACGAAACCTGTGTACGTAAATCAAGGGTAGTCGGAGATGGGTTAAGTTATTAACTATAAGAATAGACTAAGTTATAAACAGGTAGCTGACAAAAATTAACATTAATAAAAAATTTTTAATTTTCTAACTATAGACATTTTTTTAATTCGTAAAAATCACTACTCTGCGTCGATTTTTGAATGAAATGGTTATAAATTAAGTCTGATTGTTATTTTTTTCATTCGAAAATTTAACTGAGCGATAGGCGTTTTGAATTAATTAAAACATTTAACATCTACATTACGGTTCTCTCAGAAAAAATTCAAGAAGGCACTTTTAAAGATTTTATAATTTTCATCACCCATCTTTGACTGTTTGTGCTGCAAAAATATAATACTCAGAACTGGCAACTTATCATAAAAATTTTGTGCCTGTAATTGTGTTGATTTATGGGACACCCGGTGCACGTACATGATAAATGTGCATATTTACTGTCATAATTTTAACCACACGATAAAAATCAAGTCCTCCACTTTACTCTCTCTACTATGCCTCCGTTGTTAACCTTCTTCTTTGATGTCTCATTATTTTGCTTTCTCCTCCGGTTGTGTAGGTCAAAATTTAGGTTATTTTTCGATATATTTATTATAGTACCTATTTTATCCTTATTAAAGAACTATTTTTTTAATCCATGTAGCTCTTATAGGTTTTGGCAATCAATCTTGGAACCAAACGCTTAGTCATTGTGGTTGCGGTAATCTACCTCCTGACTAAATTTAAGAAAACAAAATAAATATTTGTGTTTATTTTTATGCTAAATTACATATTTGTAGTAGGCAGAACTCTAATAACTAAATTTTAATTAAACTTATTATCATGAAAATATATATTTTTTGTTTTAAAGTCTACAGTATCTAGTAATGAAGCATCTACGATAGTATTTCTGATAATATGTGCAAATATAAAACTAAAGCAGACCACCAAAAAGAGTTCCATATGTGTTCCATAATTTTCTGATTTTAATTTATCCATTTCCATAGTTTTTATAATTAAAATTAAAACCTGCCACAATTTGAGCGATCGATGGAACATTATAAATTCGTATTATTAGTTCGAGAAGTATTATTGATATATACGACTTATAATTAGGGAGTTACAAAGGGTAAAGTTGAAAAAAAATTTATAGCCATATGAGCTTAAATAAAATTAAGTTTAATATTAGAAGACCTTAACTACAACAGCTCTAATTATAAGACAAAAGAAACATTCTTCTGTGTATTTACAATAAATAATTTCTTACCGTTCTTACTTCAAATTTTCCAAGCAAGATGCACTTAAATGGGCAGACCAGAAACACTGATATAGATTATACTAAAATAAATGTAGTGGGAATTATATAGAGAATCATAAGAAATATATCGAAAGTGTAAGTTTTTTATTTAAATATATTAATTCATCTTTATCTGAGCCCATCTTCCCATCGACAATTAAGACACCAAACGGAAACTCGACCAAGAACATTAAATTACACCTCCACAAAGATAATTATCAATCATTGTTCCCGATATCTACATCAAACACCTCCAGTCCATAAATTGCGGAGCATCGCTTTCGCCGCATAACTTAATGCCTAATTACACTGTCAATCCGCCTAGTGCTCGTTTTGTCATCGTCGACGGGGCGGGCGGACGCAAATAGACGGCGCTCGGCGCGACGCGTAGACTCCGCCGCTCATTGCGAATGAGATGTTGATTAATAAGACGGTTTGCTTGTGGTAAATAATGGACCGCTGAGCCACCCACTATGAAATATGTGTGCCGGCTTGCTGGCTGTTGAAATTGTTGAAACTAATGCGGTTATGTGGCGCTGAGAGATAAATGTATAGGATAGGCTGGAGTGGTGTACACTGGTGATTTAATAATGCCCGAGTTCTGGGTATGGCTCAGCGTGACTTGTTCTTTTCGTAGAAACGTTATTTAAATTATTTCCAACTTAGAATAATATAGTGCATCAAAGAAGTATCTTTCCGAAAACTACCAGAGTTACTATTTTGACAAATTGTAATAAATGATTAACTTTTCACTTTTGTTCAACAAATTTGATTATTAATTAACAATTTTTGTTCAATAGATAATTGTCATAATAGATAAACTTACAGTAATAAATGGCGATTTTAGAGTAATGATACGCTATGTTGTCTTATGTTTAATATAATTTAAATAATGTTTCCACAGAAAGAACGTTACGTCTAGTTAAATGTAACTTTCTTTTTAAATAATCACCTAAAACATATATTTATCTATTCTGCTTATCAATATTTATATAAAACGGCTTTCGAAATATTTAAATGTATGAACCTTAGCCGGCGTCCGATTGAGGGTGATCTCAAAGTCAGCATGCTACTGTCTGTCTCTGATGAATGATCCTTAGTCGGCACCTGCTTGAGTGTGATCTCAAAGCCAGTACGCCGCTGATTCACGCAATTTTTCCACTACCTCGTTCGGATCAGATATCGACAGAAAGGGAGCTGTTGACATCCGGAATGGACAGGCATTCACCGCGTCTGCCTCGCACAATAATGTCGTTAGAAAAAAAATAACACTACCATTTCGATCAAGATCACCCCTTTCATCTCGCCCCATATGATCTCGCTCCGAGAATAAACTGACCATCGAGCGTCAGATTAACTAGCGGCGTCTAAGATAATTTAAACCGCCTGAATAAGTTCCGACTTCTCTACCAGCTTCTTCAAGGAGTTCAATCTGATCAATGGAAAATCCAGAGAGACACATCAAAGAAAACATGTTTAAAATAAATTGATGTAGAACTTCAAAATATCTAATTTCACGTGTAATTTGTTTTACTGTCACTCCATTTACTTTTTGGCATTTTGTGAGACAGACAATGTAAAATGGCTGTAATATCTCTGTAATTAAAATAAAATGAATAAAGTAGAATATATGTAGAAGGGCAGTGTGTACATGTGATTACAAAATACAAATTTGCACGATGAGGCCAATCTGAATAAGATGGGGCTAAATTGAAAAGAGAACAACAGTTAGCGAAGTGACATTGAATTATACAATTCGACAGGTTGATTGGAAGAGATTGTTCATGCAGCAATAAGTCCGCCATATGTACTATACATAAAAGTTAATAAATAAATAATATAATTATTTAAATATACAATAAAGCACATAATTATTTAAATTCACAATAAGCATGATATGTTTTGTACACATAAACGATATTACGTTCAAATTATTTCCATTTATTAAGTCTTTTTTTTTTATTTTTAGCAATAAATTAAAATAATTATAAATACGCCGTGAACATTAAGCATGAATACGTCTAAATTATTGGAAACAAACAAGTACGATTATTTTTTATTTGCTTTCGCGAATACGTACACAAGCGATCTTATTACCATGGCTTACAGTCAATCAAAATTATAATGCCTTTTTACAGTTGCATGAAAAATTAATAATAAAAAATGATAAATAAGTTATAGAGAAAATAGGAAAAAGACAAAACTGACCTAATAAATTGGGAGGGCTTTCGGGGAAAAATTAAGTAGTAGAAGAAGAAAAAAGAGGAATATGACAGGAAATGGAATGTGGAAAGGTAAGTTAGGGCATGAATATTGAATATTGAATGGACAGTGAAAGAAAGGCATATTTGAATGGACAGTGAAAGTCTAATATCGGAATGGAGGAAAAATCGGAAAATTGAACTGAAAAAGTAAATTTTCTGAGGCTGAAAAAGTCATGTATATATAAATTTTGGAGGTAAATTTATATTCACTTTATAAAAATATTTTAAAATGAGTTTTCCAAACATTTGCTTCAGTTCCAACCGCGAAATATAAAATATTCATTATTGTATGTGCATAATTCAAGAAATCTGACATCTTTTATATTTGTGGAGACGCAATTATTTCTTTAAATTGGTCGTGCGGACGTCTTCCTTGTCACTGCCTGCAACTATACCTTTTTTTCTTTGTGCATAACTTTATTTATAATATTTACATTTAAAATATTACTATATTTATAACTTTATTTATAATATTAATTTTTTACATTTTTAAAGAAAACTTCGACAAATACTATAGACAGCAAACTTGTTGCCACGAGAGTGATATCCTACAGCTATCATAATTCAATAAAATGTAAAAAGTAGTGTTGTGAAAATAATTATCGTATAATTTGTAACAAAAGTAAAAGAAGGAATGTAATTCAATTTAGAAAAACGAATGTGGACAATCAATATAATACTATAATTTATAAAGGCATGTAAAACGGATCATAAGATATATCAGAAGCTGTAAAATTGCTCGTCATCTCAGGAAATATAATGGGATTTGAGGCAAATTTTAACAAAGATACTCGATATAGAAACTACATACACATACTGAATTCATTTGGATCCAACTACAGTACGAAAGCTTTTAAATATCCAAATAAAGTAAAACTCCTTATGATGCCCCTTAGCGTGAAAAAATAAATGGAATTGCAAATATCAACCGGAAATGTGTATTTTACATTATATATCATATATAAGAAGCTAATATTGAGAAGCAGTATCTGGTGGACACATATTTTGCACTTGAATTATCTAGTTCTTAATTGGCACTTTGATTTGCAAAATAAAATTCGTAAATATTACCAAAAATAAAATACTGTACCATCTAGTTGACTTCATACAAAACTTGAGACTTTTATTAAAATTTAAATTTATTTTATCGTGTAAATAATATAGCCCCACCCCCTAGTAGAAACGTGTTAAAGGTCAACTCCTTTTATTGCACTACATTATCGAAAATGTACTATTTTTAGCTTATTTGAAGGGTACGTTTATAGAAAATGAGAAATAATACATATTAACTCATTGTTTACGGTGATTTTAGTTAATGAGAATACTATAACACGTCAACTACGTACTAAAATATATCGTCACCGTGATGTGTTGGGTTGGTCACCAGGCATACGGTCTTTGACTGAGTAGCGCACCGCTGAGACATGAGTTCGATTCCCGGCCGCTCGTTGAGCGGGGCTGGACTGGTGTTCTGATTGACTCTAAAAGATTGCTCTCGTAGCAATAAGTTTGCAATTAGATACATTAAAGTACATAAATAAATAAAATACGGAATCAAATATACCATTTCTGAAGTGAACATTAAATGATGTAGTGCAAAGATCCCACTAGTACCGTAGACGCTAAATTTGGAATAAAAAGGTTTTCATTTTTTCCAACAAAGAAAGAAAAATATTAACAAGAAGTCAGTGGTCGAGATGACGTCGTCTCCCTGGTTTTTTTTGCGTTCCTTTGTTTTTATGTATGCATTCGGACTAATTCTTAATACTATGCAGAATACACGTCGCTCGTGCGATTTCATTGCTTTAAATTTTGGATTATTATTTCATAATTAGACATCAATATTTTATAATTATATCTTATGATCAACACTACATTTGTTTTGTAAAAACGCATAAAACATATTGAATTTCACTTCCGTCGTATGCTTTCTATTACACATCTTATTGTTTATATGTCAAATAGTTTCAAAAAGCCGAGAGACATATTAGATTTATGAAAAAAATATCATAGTTAGAGCCATTGCTACAGTTCTTCAATAAATCTTAGGTTAGTTTCTAGTAACACTATTTTCCATGTTTATTATGGATATTTTTAGAAATGTCCCTAGGTTTATCTTACGTAAAGTTCTATATAAAATTAAAAGTACGAGTTTCTAATAATTCATTCTTTCAACCGATATGCGACACGACCGGGAATTAAAGAAAAAAAATACACTAAATTTCAAATCTTTTACGGCAAACGGTTTCTGGGAAAAATGGGTTGGATGGATATCTGAATGATCTTATAAGGGTTCCATTTCTCCTTTCGATATATGAAAATCTAGAACAAAAGAAAAAAATATTAAAAAGCCACATTTTACTTTTTTAATTCTCTGGATAAATATCTTAGTTTCTTTTATAACCCTCTAGCCCATTTCCTTCTTTGTTAAACACGCTTGTCATTTTGTAATTAAGAAGTAAACCGATATCCTTTTTCCACGATGGTTATATATAATTTCAGGCATGACCTATTTTATTGATACCAAATATTGTTGGGCATAACTAAATAAAATATATCTAAAATATTGATATTTCTCGTTCCATACCCTAATATATACTAAGAGTGGGTAGCATACCGCACAATGAAGGACAGCATATCCATCATAACCCTATTATACGCCTTAATCTCACTATGCCCTTACCATCCCTCCAAGATAGTCGCCCATTACAGTTGAATGAAAGCGTTTAATATATAAACACGACCGTAACAAATTTTGTGTAATAAGTTTGATTCAACGAGCGCGGAGGTACTCCGTGGGACCACCCCGGCCATAAAGCATGATCACTTACCGATTATAATATTATTATTGCCCGAGCCTCTATTATTAACCTCGAGCTTTATGGGAAAAAGCTTTCGTAGTCACGTACGAGAGCGTAGTTGCCTATTTCGTGCTGTACGGATGAATACGGCAGTCAATGAAAAGGTGGAAGCTTTTGTTAGCTTTTTGTGTGAGTCTCGTAGATTGCGTAGGTTGAGAATATAAATCTATATGCGATCATTTAGTAAGCTGTTACTGAATGTATCGTTATGGTTTCTTTAGTGGATGCCCGTCGGGTTTGAATGTGTCGTGAAGTTGTGGTCTGAAAGGGGTTTTATGTTAAGATAAATTGTATCAGACCACCTAGTTTTGCGATTATTTATTTTTGTATATTTTTTTGCAATTAATTAATTTATATATTTAGTTAAATAGACATTAACTATCATGATTTCATGATATTTACGGACATATTGAAATAGGTCGTACGTTTAGTATTATATATTCATGAATTATTATATTAGGAAGCAAGTAAAATACACGCTGTTAAGTCACGCTTTCAACGTTTTTTTTTAATTGTAATGAGTATTATTATAAAGCTAGACTTAACAAGAGCAAAGCGGGGAGAAGTTAAACTTAGCAGATATATTTATTTAGTTATAAGGACAGAATTCAATTTATTAATATTTTATCGTATTTATAAGGACAAAATTAAAACAAAAGGAAATCATTTAATAATAAGTATGAATATTTTTCCTTAATTATATATATTTCTTCTTTGATAGTTAAATAAATTTTTAAGATTTCATTCCTCAAAAGGAATAAATATTCCAAAGAAGAACTCTTCAAATATAACTAGCATATATATTCGTCTATCATAATCGTTTTTTCTCAATAAACGATTCAAGAAAAAGTTTCAAATTGCGAATTGTTTTTTAAATTTTGAAGTTTTTACTTATAGTCATTTCTAAAAATAAAATTGAAATAAAAATCGTCAGTTTCGTAGCTTATTCACTCAATTACTGACTCACTAACATCAAAACTTACAAGCCACTTCCAAAAGAGCTAGAAGCATAAAATTTAGTACGTATATAGAGTTTAGGAAACCAATGACCGTTACACTGTTTCCTAAACCTTAGACACACACAAAACTTAAAGTGAATGTAAAAATCTGGAAATTGTTGGCTATGAACCAATACAATGTTTATTTTACCTTGCCTTTATGCGTATAGGTTACGTTAAGCTTACTTATTATATGTAACGACAAGCGTGGTTTTAAAAAATAATAAACAAGTCAATAAACCAGATCCATTTTTCATAGAATTGCTTGGTACTACTAGTCGATGTGAATGAGGCTGACTGCTTATTTAATTCGTTTGGTTTATTTCCATACGGTTATATTTCGGATTATGTACGGTTTTATTTTACTTTACTACATGTAAGTGATTTCTCTTATGTAAATTTGCCTCACCATTTACTAAGTTTTAACTTTCAAACATGTTTTTTTCTGCTAATAACCGATAATATTATATAGTTTGGTTAATTAAAAAACGATTAGAAGTTGTACTAAGAGTGTTCCGTATACATTTAAGCACTTATAAAGAATTAAGTGTATATATCATTTCAATTAAGTTATGTATAAAATCCATTTTTCGGGTCGTAAATCTATTGCCTACTATATATCTTTAACAGGAGTAAAAATCTGGTGCATATTTAAAAGTTATACGATTTAGAGTGATCGTTGTAGTTTGCCTAGGCACTTTTCATAGGCTTCTAAAACTCTGTTTTTTACATAATTTTAGCTAGGGGCATATATTTTTTACGTATTTTTCAGTATATCTGTGTGGAAATAACACCAACAATTAGGAAAAATATTTTTAAGACAGTTATAACTAGCCTAATATGTTGCTTTATTCTTTTCCCCATGGCTCCGCTGGCATAGAAGTTGGGATGTTAACAACTTCGACATCTGACGTTTAATTTGAAAATATTTCTAATACTTTTTGTTTCCCAGTACGGCTGCTGTCATCGCACCGTCCATAATTTTTATGCCTGTTCATGTCCACATAAAGGTCTCAAAAATGTTAACCTGACTTGAGCAATTTGAGCTTGGAATATTATTGATTTTGTAACTGCTTTTTATCCGTAAAAAAACTGTTACAATTATTATTTTTATTATTTTTGCGTTATCAATATTTAACATCATTTATACTTTTCCTCAGTCTACTTAGTAAAAATGAAAAACATTAATGGGGATAGATTTTTCATAACAATTTAAAATAATGAACCAACCAACATTTTGTTTCCTTTATTTCTCAAATATTCGGCGTGATAAGTACATAAAAAAGTAATTTAATTTGTTTCACAACAATAATTATTCTGCCCTTGTTCCTTAACTACCAAAAATACCTAATTACTTCTAAATAGGAATGTAAAAAATAATTTAATTTAAGCACACATGCGATAGATATTGAACTTTGCGAATTTTAAATATACGCTTTTTAACGTTCAGCACCAATTTTGTGCTAAAATAAAATACTACAATATAAATACTTTCTATGACAGTGAAAACCGCATCAAAATCCATTTAAAAGATTTATAAGCGAAAAACAGGCATTTGCACGAAAAACATACGTTGCATTTTTTATATATTCAAAATGATGTCTACCATAACATTGAACTTGGCTGTGATAAATTATAGTCTCTCTCTCTTTCTCTCTCTCTCTCTCTCTCTCTCTGTCTCTCTCTCCCTCTCTCTTCCTCTCTCCTTCTCTCTCTCTCCGTCTCTCCCTCTCCCTCTCTCCCTCTCTCCTTCTCTCCCTCTCTCTAAAATTATTTTTCGTTTTTGTTGTTTAAATACAGGATATGAGAAATATTCCATCAGAAATATACTTTTGATAGCTTCCTACGTAACCACATTTTTGAGATGGGCCTAGTAACAAAAGGGTTTAAAAATGGGAAGTTTGATGATCCAACAAATTATTGCTTATCTGTGAAATAAATCAAGAAAAACAAATTTGTGTACTTCTCAAAGGGATCTTTTCAGTGATACCCCATATGCACAGGTATGAATAGTATTTTCACCACTTCTTTTATATGTGCATGTGTATAACCCCCAAAAAAATTAAATTTTAATCCATTTGAAGAACAGTTTATAATTTTAGATCAAGAAACTACTTATAGTGCGAATTCCAATTGCCTATTTTTTTCATTTAGAAGCTTGCGACAGGCAGCCAAACGTACGTACGATTTTGGCACAACAAGATATTACCATCAGAAGATATACCTTCTCGAATATGCTAACAATTTCGATAGAATTTAAAATATTTATAGATAAGTTAAATGAAAATTACGAATAAGATGAAATCGATAATAATAAGTATCACGAAAAATATACCTACTCGAATATGCTAACAATTTCGATAGAATTTAAAATATTTATAGATATGTTAAATGAAAATTACGAATTGGATGAAATCGATAATAATAAGTATCACGAAAAATATACCTACTCGAATATGCTAACAATTTCGATAGAATTTAAAATATTTATAGATATGTTAAATGAAAATTACGAATTGGATGAAATCGATAATAATAAGTATCACGAAAAATATACCTACTCGAATATGCTAACAATTTCGATAGAATTTAAAATATACGTAGACAAGTTAAGTAAAAATTTCGAATAGGACAAAATGGATAATAATAAGTATCACGGAAGATATACTTACTCGAATATGCTAATAGATCAATGTAACCAATTTTTAGTTGGTTGACTTCATTTCATGTTTGCATATTCTGATTATATCGATGCATATAAATTAAAAGTGTCTGATTATATATACATATATATATATATATATATATATATATATATATATATATATATATATATATATATATTGAGAGAGAGAGAGGTGAAATATTGCTTGTTTGTTTTTCACAACAATTAAACCGATTCTAAAAATTATCTCGCTAATAGAAAGCTACATTATCACTAACTAAGACAGGCACTACTTTACTTTAATAAAATTAAGTTTTCAGTTTCAAATATTGGTATTATAAAGTCGGTGGAATAGTACAGTAAAACAAGTCGGTGGAAAAGGTGGATATAAGTGAAAAAAATGTGCTAGGAAAATTTTAATCATTTGTAGATCAAAAAAGTCAGCAACATATATTTAGGTTTAACACATATTATTTAATATTTTTATATTGTATAGCGACAATAATATTTTTATATTGTAAATAAATTGAAAATTTTGAGACGATTTTATATGTACTTCTTGTTTATAATTACATTAATATTTATTTACAAACAAGGGCATTTCCTCATTTGAGAAATTTTATGTAGATAGAATCTACCCTTTACAGTGTACTATTTGATTTCATAATTTAGGAGATACAATAATAATCACATTCTTCAGTTCATCATAAGGTCTAAGCGCGTCGGCACTCAGTGCCTAGATATGATATTGGTCAAAAGTGGGTTGGGGGGAATGGGTAGAGTTTAGGTAAATGAGAACGATAGTCGCGCGGCACATTCACGTGATCGGCTCTCTACTCAGTGGACGTTATAGAAATTAAATTTTTTTAGTAAATGAATTCAAAAGTATAATCAGGATTAATGTTTGCAAATAAGTATGTTACAAAATTTCATATTATTGAAGAGATAAAAAACTTGGCTTGAAATGTTCTATCATACATAAATTCTCTCAATCATCAATTGTTTATGTAATTATATATATAATTTGTAAAATATATATTTTTATTATTTATTAAGAAAAATTAGGGCCTTCGTTTTTTTTCAAGTAGATTCTATTCTATATACTATTTTCCTAACTGATAGTAAATTCATCGACGATTCAAAAGAGTGTGAAAATGCCTTAGATGAAAGCCTAGATTAGGACATTATTCCCACTGGAAAATGTTTTCTTTCCATGGATAAGTACGAAAATATAAAATTATTAGTCGACGCCGACAAAGTCGCGGGCGGTCGCTAATTAAGCTAGTTAGCAATAAATTAATGATTGTAACGTCTTTTTTCTGGTGTTTCTTTAAGTACTATTTTAATTAAGAACATATAAATATATAATATATGTAAGACTGAGATTGATTAGATTTTAATCTCACGATTTATATTTGTTGATGCGAAACATCTAATCGAGCGTTTGAATGAGAGTTAAAATGTTTCGATGGCGCGTCGCCGCGTGCCATTCGGCCAGCTTCGCGCCTTGTCGGCTCTATTCGACTTAATACGCCCAGCTTCGCGTCTTTTAACAGTATTATAAAATTAAAAATATATTTTCAATAGATTGTGAAGAAATATTTTCGTGATAAAACATTTCATAATAATAAAATTATGAAATTAAATTAATATCTTATTATTTACATCTATCTGAATATTTCTTTTTTTCGTTTTCAATCCGTTAAAATAAAAATATTTCAATATAAAATTTTAAAAAATGGTTTCACCTCTGCCAGGCCTCCCATAACGGCTCACAACTTTTTTTAAATATATTGTGCCTCTACTTAAAATACTGTTATAATAAACAGAATTATGGTTTTTATATAGCTAAAGACTGGTTGAAAATAGTTGTTTTTTCAACCCACATATACCGATTCATTCTAAAAAATCTATCACAATGACCTAAATATTTCTGATACTTTTAAACTACTTTACCAAAATGTAAGAGCCGTAACGAAAATAACCGATATTTTCGTTACAGTTCTTATATTTTTACGTTTTCCATTCCGATATGTATAAAAATAAAATAAATTTAGCACAGCTAGGCCAATGGCTTGGCGAAGTGGTTTACAATTATGTAGAGTGTTTACGATCAGATGATAGAAATTTATTACCGAAACTCACAGTTGAGAAATAGAAAAAGAAAGAATATCCTCGATACGTCTTATATAAATTTGGCACTTATTTCAACACGCAAATTGAACGCCAATAAAACGATTAAATAAAAATGGAACGGAGCACTGTTATATCTTGAATCGAGGTGAATGAAATTCCACATTCATAAAGCAAACATAAGTTCCAGTTTTCTTTTTAATATTTCGTTTTTATTTTTAATATACTAATGTATATATCACTATCCGATATCTTTGAAAACTTTGCATACTTTCTATTTTAATGTGAATAAATTAGTTCATAAATTGGTGTCCTTACACCAATCTTATTTTTAAATTTGCAGCCTTTCTTGTTTAAAGCTTGATAAATTCGTAATGACAAAACTTAAAAAATTAATAAAATACTTTCGAAAACATTCCTAACATAATATGCAATTTTTGTTCAATGGTAGAAAAAATAGAACCCATTTTTGTTCAATGGTAGAAAAAATAGAACAAAAAATAGAATGCATTTTCTACATTTTTCATTTCGGAAAATATGACAACATTGCTGAACAGATGGCGTAATTTAAATTGACGGAAACTCATAATCTAAAACATCTGTGTATACTTATATTTCCCTGTAAAAGTTTGAAAAATCTAAATTTATGACCTAACTAGGAAATAAGTTCAATTGTGTTCATGCTCTAGAACTATATTCTAAAAACCTAAACAGTTTTTATTTTCCCTAGTATATTAGTAGATATTTAGATAGTTATATAATTACTTTCTAAACAACTAAATACCTAACAGGAAACTTGCTATGCATGGCTGTTACTATGTCGCTTCAAAATACCCTCTTATCCTCGACCCCTACTACTCCTTAATTCCATTTTGATCAATTTCCTCATTCGATGTCATTAAATCTGAATGGACAATCTTTCTCTATTTGAAGTTGGCTCGTTTTTCATTTAGAAAAAAACAAAATCTAAAATTATTTCCACTTTGAGATATTAAATAGTAATAGTAGAGCCTTAATATACTTTAATAAATATGAAAACACATGTAAAAATACACCAACAAATGAAAATAAATTGTGAAGAGAACTTAATTGCAGATACACAGATACCCAAGCCATTTCGCCGTCATCCACAATCATAACAAGAACCTAATATCAGCAAAGGCAGCAATGTGCAATCGCCGGTGCACGCTGCAACTCGTTAAGTTTAAGTTTTCAAACCTACTTTTGCGCAGTCAGAGGCGGCCAGTAAAGCTAGCTGTCGATTTTACTTTTATACTAAATGTTATTTTCTACGACATCTACTTAACACAAGTTGAAATATTCGTGAAAATATTGTTTTAAACTTCTTTTCATCACTTAAAGACTTATGTTTCCCATAGTCTCAATACCTATAAAAAACTGTTCATAAAGGCTGTTTATATATATGGCATCGTTTAGCAAAAAACATGATCGTTTTTCTTAACATAAAGTAACTTATATTTCATAGTTTTCTCAAATGTCTGTTTGCTTTATGGAAAAAGTAATTTATATCGATAAAATTTTTTTGGTAAACCTATAATATCAGTAATCCATATTTTTCGTTTTTTTACAGTTGTATATGTATATATATATATATATATATATATATATATATATATATATATATATATCACATATCAACAGTTGTAACATAATTCCAATATCATATAAAATTTAATTAACCCGGAAATTATCTGCTGATTTCTTTAAATTAATAGACTGATTCAGCCAGCAGCAATATGTGTTAAGGTGCAATTACAATATGGTCAATTTATTCGAATAGTTAGTTATAAGTATTTAAATACTGAATAAGGTCAGTCAAATATTTTATCTGGTCATCTAATTGTTTAGTTACAATTCAGCAACTTTCACTCTCTCTCATGAATTATGCCTGTGAAATTGAATACTCAAAAACGTTTTTGGACACTCAGTTTCAAGCTGACAAAGAACATCCAACAAAAGTACTTATTTAAAACAAAACGTATCAAGTATGGGTAGAACTCTCACTATGAGGCTTTCGTATGCGTTTAGATACTTATAAATAGTTAAGCGCACTTGGTATTTCTATTAAACTATTTAAAAATATTAATTTCACAATTAAATGAAAAACGCGAGTTTCATTTAATTGTGAATTATGAATTTCTATAAAATGAAAGCCAAATATATTCCAAATATTAATGCCTTAAATATATTGCCTGCTGTCTTTTTTGCAGACGTAAAATATGGTCGATATTTAAGAAATCGCCAGAGTTTTCGTGTAATTTTCTAGTACAGATTTTAATAATTCTGTTTATTTCAAGATTTGTAGTTCAGTACCTTGGGTAATAGGAGGGATGCTCTACTGTCGCATAAACGTTCATAGGTAAAATCACATGAAAAATTTAAAAAAAAAACCTTTTTTCTTCTCCCGAAATTTTTAACGTTGTACTAATTAATGAGTTACTCCTGAATTCTTATTTGAACACTATAATAAAGTTAGCTGGTGAAAAATAAGTGGATTAATAAGCGTACTATTATATCAAATTTCAAGTTTTTGTGACGCATAGTTTCAGGGAAAATCGGCTGTGACAGACGGGTAGACAGACAGACGCATGAGTAATTTTCTAAGGGTTACGTTTCTCAATTTGATCTATGGAGTCCTAAAAAGACAGAAAAACGGTTATCAAATTTTTATTTATGAATATATTTCAAATTATAGTTTCTAAAACAATATTTTAAGACTCTGAAAAACGTAGGAAATATGTACCGCGTTATAATAAAAATCAAAACATGATAGTAAATTAGAATCCTACTCGTTCGTAATATAATAAAACTTTTTATCAAAAATATTCAACAGTTTCAAAGAAAAGCCGCAAGATTCAATTCCTGAATGTATTTATTTAACAAAATCGCTATCGGTGAACGGCTGGCTTTGCTCGCATAGTAACTTTATACGTCGGTCTGTAGGTCATAATGGCACGCCATATACTGTTGCAATTCAAATAAACACAATGCAATTTTCCCGTCGTGGGCGGAATGAATGGCTCAATGTCCCTATGCAATCCTCATCGCGTCTCTGCGATGCACCGCAGCTAGGTGGTCAGCTTGGACATAACGCTTTGTGATTGCATCCTCCGTGCGGATGCACGCAGTCACACCGTTGCATTCTCAATGCAGGGCATTGCTTCGTTCGTATGTAGTTTAATTATTGAACAAGTTATGTGCTATATAAATAAGTATTTAATTTTAGTGTGTTTAGCGGTTAAAATAAACTGGTTAACGACCTAATTTAACGGCAAATGTTATTTGTTTCCGCTGTAGCTGGTAGAGTAACTGTGAGTCAAGCGTGAGTTTTTGTTGCTTCTGCAATAAATTTAACACTGTAATTATTAAAATCAGCTTTTACTTGTAGTTAAATTTAGTTCTGGTTGTTTGGTCATTAATAGTAACGAGTGTACACATAGATATTTTTAAAATGTTATAAAATTTTCAGACAGATATGTATATATATATATATATATATATATATATATATATATATATATATATATAAATGTATATATAAATGTATGTATAAATATATATATATATATATATATATATATTTACATATGAATAGACGAAGAAGTATATTATAGGATAGACAGTTGTAACAATTATAATGATCGGAATAAATTATTATGAAAATTGTACAATAATCTTTTAAAATAAAAAAAATTGTCTTTTGATTAAATTTATAAAACCTATTCACACTGTTTTGATAACTGAAACTTCATAAAAAATTGTTTTAAATATATAATAACTTATTATTTTAAATTATTATAATAAATGTTTTATATAGTTTTTCTGCTGTCTAACAATGAAATTTTTAATCCAATTAAACTTAAACGATTGAGTTGACGATTTGCACGCATGTATAGTCCTGTTGAGACTCATGATCTCTCTTTTTTGGTCTCATTTAGTTCGTTTTGTCGTCATTTCATTCGCGGACCTTATGAAACTAGGATAGTTAAACGCAATGAAATATACTCTGAGGATGCAAGTACATCCCGTTGTATAATAGTATTTCCTTTTTGGGTCTCTTGGAGATAGAACCGTTTTGGTTAAAAATCGTAGACGCTAATTAAGGTCTAAAATTACTGTAATTCAGATGTATTGCTTCATTTTAACAGAAGTTCGACGAACAACTAATAGCATATTTGAAGTCACACGATGTATGTGCCTACAATTTTATAGTCAAGACATAAAACTAACTTTCTAAAATACTTAATAATACCCTTACTGTGCCACTTTTTTATTTGTTTTTTTACCTTATATTAGGTAGATCGACATAATATACAATTATGACATTAACGTTTAAAACTTAAAGTATGCTAACACATAATATTTAATAGAATTGAGATATAAAAATAAACGTACACTTAGAAAATATTTACCCTAATATCAAGCGAGCTCCCATCAGTGCCGATTTACATTTATTATATTTCCGATAGCCAATGAACCGTAAGAAAGGAATTCTTAAAACTCAACTTTTAAACTAGCAACAGATAGATCATTTTTCCATCGTATACTGTAGACAAATTTTACATAAAATTTCTTACATAAATGTTATTATAACATTAGAAATTTTATAAAAGAAAAAATATGTTTTCATCATTTCAGTGGAATTTAATTTCAAGTTATCTTAGCAACAGTTTTAATATCGGCTACCATGAACACATCGTTAAAAGTTAAAAACAAAAAACTACTGACGAAATTTTCAACAAAAATTAACATGGTAATTTAACATAATATATTTTTAATGTTAAAATTCAGAAATAACTAGTCTCCGATTGTATGATTAAAATTCTACGAATATTTGGAAAAAATAATTATCTGAATTTTTAAATGTGTTTTGTTCTCATGTTATCGATACTCAGAAATTATTAGCTTTGAATATTTTATGCATTAACTTTTGTTTAGGTTTTTTGTCATAATTTGGTTGTTAAGTTTCGATCAAAAACCTCAAATAATTAAGTAAGTTTATTCGAATATATACCTGTTCTTGGCATAATTTAAAATTTGAATGAGCAAAAATTAACTATTTTTTAAAAGCTGTATTAAAAATAATATTACCTCAAAATTAAGGAAAAACAAAGAGTTTGAAGGATTAATAATTACTTTATAAAGACGAAGTTTATATTTTTACTCAATTACGGTGCAGCCAAGAAAATATAATGTATTTAAATGTCTATTTATGTATGAATGTTTGATCATAGTACAAAAATAGTTTTTAGAAAAAAAAACGATTTTAGCAAATTAAGTATAAACCGGTAAAAACCGATTTTAGCAAATTCAGTATGAATCGGTTTGTATTTATGTATAAGAACGTAATAGCATAGGTTTTTAGAGACAAAAAATATTTTAGCCGATTTGTAATTAAAAACAGAATTGAAAAAAATTTTTGCGTATATTATCGAAAAAGATGTTATTAGGTAAATCTTGAAAAATAATTATGACTTTTTTCAACCATTTTTCCATAAAAATTAAAAATAGACAAGTTTGGCAGAAATAATAAAAATACAAAGTTTTAAACGCACCCTGTTTCGAATTATGTTTATGAAAATAAGCTACCAAAAAGGGTAAAATAAAAACCAAGCTACCGAAAACTGACACTCGACTACGTCAAAAAAGAACTGAAAAATAGAAAAACAACTTAGGTAATCATAATTTCACTAAAAGATAATTGTCACTGAATTGTAAAACCGTAGATGGCATTCACTTTTGACACATGTTGTGCTGGAAAAATATAGACATCTCAAAACTGAACGCTTTTTTCAGTTTTTTCGACGTTAATTTTTTATAGCTTCGTTTTAATCTCTCAATGTAATGTTATTTCAATGTTAACAAAATCCACTATATTATGTGGGCTGATACTATAGCTTTTGATCTCTCGATTCGCTAAAAGGTGTGTTGTTTTTCTGTGAGGCAGTCAAACGTTAATATGACAGAGAATTTCAACGAGGGTGATAATTGTTCACTATTTTAATAAAATTATCTTCTCATTTGTTTAATTGTTTTTTTAACGTAGATAGAATCAAATATGTATTCATTGCTTCCAAAATATGATATGGATAAACATTCTTAACCTACGAGCAATCAAGTTTCTTTCAATATGGAACGCTAATTATAGGAGTCAGATTTGATCAAAAATTTATCTCAAGTAATAATTTATCTGACTACAAAAGTGTCAAATCACAATACGTTCACAATTCCTGCCACAATACTCGCCAACCACGCTCGCCCACTTGAATCATTACACAAAACCAAGTCCGCAATATCAGACGAGGTAGGGAGAGGTTGCACAGCACGGGAGGCGAATAATATATTCATGAAAAGCTGAGTAGATAGGCTGCACCATAGCGCGGTGGTCGTGATCTGTAAACGCATTCACGGCTCATTTCACGATTGCATCGGCGCGCACGATGCAGTTTTTATGCTCGGTATCGGCGTCGTGAGAACGCAGACCGGGTCGGGTGGCCGAAGCGGTCATCTCGCGTGTTACGGAATGTGATTTGTCGTGATGGGATTCGGAGGTGCCCATCCTGGTATGGTAACCTTGCATTGTGATATCGTGTCGTGTCTTTATTCGGTTGTTTATTGATTTGCCGCTTTCTCGCTCTACACTGGATATAGATTCCCATCGTTTTGAGTAGTTTTTTAAGTTGTAAATTGGTCTAATTAAATACACACAAGGTTAATATCTTTCTACCCAAATTCCCAATAAAATACTTAAATGGAAATTTCGAAATGCGATGTATGTTCTATACAGACTTCTATAATATAAAATATTTTTTATTTAATATTTATTATTTGAGAGCAAAGAATTCCCATAAAAAATGAGTATATTAGGTACACTAACTACATGTTAACTAATGTTACGAAGACGTTAAGGTTATATGGAAGACGTTAAGGTTATATGGAAGATGTTAAGGTTATATGGAAGACGTTAAGGTTATATGGAAGACGTTAAGGTTATATGGAAGACTTTAAGATTATATGGAAAACGTTAAGGTTATATAATATTTCCATTAAAATTATTAGTATAATATTATTTTTCACCGTGTAAACCTTTAGCTACTTGTGATTAATTTTTTAAAACAATATTAACTATAAAAGAAAAATGTTATGGAAACATTAATATCAATCATATTTAAAATATTCTATGAATGTTACGAAAAAATAATTATCTGAATTTTTAAAAATGCATTTTGTTTTCGTGTTATCGATACTCAGAAATTATTAGCTTTAAATATTTGATGCATTAACTTTTGTTTAAGTTTTTTGTCACAATTTGGATGTTAAGTATCGATGAAAAACCTCAAATAATTAAGTAAGTTTATTCGAATACAGAACTAAAATTATTTTAAAATCTACAATACGACGCTTTGAAAACTAGTTTTATTTCAAATATAAATTACTAAAAAAAAATTATTATTTTTAATTATAAGACAACAATTTTTGTCGATACTACGTATAGTACAATGATTTAAAACTCCCTTTATTTTAACTTTAAACGACAATGAAATTATATGAAACAACAAATATTTAAATATATTTTCTAATGTAATTACAAAAATACGCTTTATAAAAATATGTTTTCTTGGTACAATTTGTTAAGATTAAGATTAATAAAACAACTGAACGGCGTGATGACTTTAGCATAGGAAGACAGGGCAATTGTTTACAGATTTAGACATTAGGTTTCTTGAAACAATTCAAGTTTTGTGAATCTTTACCTTTTGGTTAAATGTTTAGTGGTTCGGTTTTTTCTCGCTTCTTTACTTTAGTGTATTTTTGTATTATCGCTCTAGTAGTTAAATGCACCTAGTTGATCAAAATAGAGCTGAATAAAATAATGAAAAATGTCAAAATTAATTAAATAATTTAAGTCTCTAACAGTGACCTATATGCGAGGTTATATTTTACTCAGGTGGTTTTGCCACCACTTTCGCTAATTAACTTGCGTATCAAAGTCTCTGTTGCCATGGATAATTTAAAAATATCTTCCATATAATAACATAAGTCCCTCATGTCTTTAATTGTTAGATACTAATTTACAATGCGAAACCTTTTTTAATATTAAGATGCTATTAATACAATATTCGCATTTCATTTTTTGTTTTGTTAAAATTCGTGCGACAAATCCGAATATTTAAGCGGCTATAAGTTTTGATGCACTTACCACTAATTATTCATTATTGATAGTATATTAGCAAAAACTATATGATGCTTTTCGACCTTTGCGTTAGAATTAACAGTAATTATTAAGTCTTATTTTAATTGAAGTATTATTTTTTTACATACATACAAAAACTTTGTATGGTGCTTCACCGTACCCATATGTTAATGACGTACTATGACGTATATGTTAATGACATTATTTATTACATTAACTGAAAAAAAAACAATCTTCTTAAGTTACCAAAGGAAATGCATTTTCCTCTAAATGACGCCTGTAATTTTAAATTGCTCAAAATTTTTTACATGCCGCTCTAAATTGCAAAAGATTCGAACTGTTAGTCTAATATAACCAAAAAAAACTCCAAATCTTCCTGATTCATCCTGTATATTGATATGTAACAATAATTGTCCTTTATTTTCAATTAAGCCTAAAAATTAAATTTTAAGAATTTCTGTGCAATTAATATCACCAATATTCTTTTTGTAATTTTTACTCTTATGCGCGATTCCGTATCGCTTTTAATTTTTCTTATTTTTAGATGTAGATGAAGATCAACATTGTTATTTTTAATTTTACCTGGAAAATAAAGTATTACAATTTTATTTTTAAGAAAATCTTAAAATTTAACATCCATAAAAAAATATGTTTCTGCGTGTTTAAAATATGAAAAAAGTTTTTTTATGACTAAATCCATGTCTGCAAAGGATTCGAGGATAAGGAAGCGTATGACTAAAAGTTCATCTTACTTAGTTTTAAGCTACTGGTAAATAACAATATAAAGTTAATACGAATCCTCATAAGCAAAGTATATTTTTTAAAACAAATGACCGAGTTTCTTACACTTGATAAAGGATTCATAATTTATATTCATTAAATTATCATAAAGTTCCACTTCTTCATCCTTAGCTGTTACGTGATTATTTGTTATTCTTGTCAAAAATTATCTTTTGGAGATTTGATGACTGCTATCACTGATCCATTTATAACTGCATTTTTAGGATTTCGTGACCAAATGGCAAAAACGGAACACTCATAATTTCGTCATATCCGCCTGTCTGTCTGTCTTTCTGTCCGTCTGTTTGTCCGTAGGTCACAGCCATTTTCAAAAAAATCAAGGTAGTAGAACTTAAAATAAACTTTCAGCAAAAATTGGTATGTTTTTTCACGTCACATGGCCGATTTTTGATGTTTAATCCGTTTTACTTATTCTTTAAATTTCTTCTTAAGAGATGTATTTTTTGGTAATTTACGTTTTAATTCCATTTCTTTAGGGTAAAACCAGCTGAATCAGTGCCAGATACTTGAACTGATAAGGGTGTTGAATATCTTCGTAAAAAGTGACTTTATATATGTATATGAAAAAAATTAAAGTGTGCGAACTTTGTGCCTTTTGGATTATTATATGTACGAATGTGTAGTATGTTTTGTGTCACATGAATTGTTTCCCTAGTTTCTCAGCATTAAGTAGCACCAGTTCGGACTTGGTCTGCATGTTCTCTATTACTATATTGCTTAAATGCATTATTATATTATAATAAACGTAAAAACGTACATCATTAAAAGTAATCCTGATCTTTTTGGACAACCATATCCATTTTCGTAAAGTAAATATCTACATTTCGGAAACGATAACACCAAATGCATGTGTGTTCTGATGGTAACAACATTTCTTCTCTGCTACAATTATGAACAAATTTAATCTACCCCCTTTTCATTCGGTGGGCCTTTCCCAGTCTTTCTATGTAAAAATAAAAAATACAAACCTTACAGGAATATATAAATAAACACGAGCATTTATTTATTAAGTATTAAAAGTACAAATGCCCATGGTAGACTTATAATTTCAGAACAACCTCCTCCAGTCCAATAAAATGAATAGTATAATAACTTAAGATTTATTTTACCGTAAGAGATTTCAATCTGTCATAATAAAAAAGTAGCAGAAGCAAAAAATTTGATTAACGAAACAGTAAGAAGAAAAAAATTAGTAAGTTTGAAAATATACATTATAAAACAAAAAATATTATGTAATAAAATATTAATATCAGTTTATGACAACTCTGTACGTGTGCTCTTTAAAATAATCGAGGGAGCTAAACAGAAGTGAGTGACAGCATAAATGTGAAAAGTGGTTGTCCAGGGCACTGGGTGCCCAGTATCGTATTGTATAGTCATTTTTTCAACTGCCCTTCCTCGTTTTCTTCGTAAATTGAGATTAGTCAATTCTTGATGAGCGTGTACGCCTCTGTGAGACTAGTTATGATGAAACATATATATGTGAAGCCATTTTCCTCATTCTGAAAACGAAATTTTCATATTTATCTTACTGTTTTCTAATATAACATATATGAAAACGGAATTTTCTTATTTATCTTATTGTTTTCTAATATAACTGAAATATAAAGAGAAATCCTTCGGACCTGATTTTTTAACTTGATTCGCAGCTGTTAGACTTCGAAAACAAAGTGAAAAATAGGATGATCACACACACATGAACAATTTTTAGACTTATGGTAACGCCTTATGCTGGGAAGGAAAAATATTTTCGTTTATTTGTCATGAAGTTGCCCGATTTTCCAACGATAATCTAATGTAAACGAATACAAAATTTAGATATGATTAGTGAATATATCATATCCATGAAAAATTTTTCATCAATATACACAAACATAGTACATGCGTACATAAAACAGGGCCGCAAGGGAGCAGAAAAAAATACGAAGTATTTACATATGATTATTGCAAGAGTATAGACTAACATTTCTGTGCAAAGGGTTTACGAAATTGGATTGAATATGAAGATTTATATTATTATAGAACGCCATACCAAAAAAGTATAAAGAAAATTACTCTTAAGGTTTGTGTCATTTCGAACACTTTATTTATGTAAGGATTTCAAAAGAGGCTACTACATATGGAAGAATAATGAGAAAAGAAAATGAAAAAAATATGAAGCAATAATATTAAAAATATATGATAAAAATGAATTAAAATATCGTTCATAATAATAATTATAAAAATAAAAGTGCTTTTTTGTGAGCATTTGAAAAGACGAGTGAAGTTTACATTACTCTATTATTGTTATCTACTACATGTCTAGACGGATAGCGAACTGAATATATATATATATATATATATATATATATATATATATGTATATATATGTATATATATGTATATATATACATATATATATATATATATATATACATATATATGTAGTTTGTACATAGCTTTATATACTCTGTTTGCTTTTATATTTTGCCTATATTTTTGTGTATTCAAAACTGCTACTCTAAAAATTTAAATAATTGCCACATTGCATTGTGAGCCATTACGGTCTTTATTTTCTACAACTTTTTACCTTTGTAATATTATGCAATATCATGAAATGAAAATAAGTAAAACAAATTACACACGAATAAATAAAGCAAATATCAATAGAATAATAGCAAGCAAGTGCGAGACGAAGCTCTAGCAATAAGTATTTTATAAAACGTTGATTAAATCATTGATTAAAACATTGGCTGAATTACAGATATAAATTTTCTCAAATTGGTTAAACTTTATTGTAAAAATCTTAAATGTTTTATTGTAACTTTACTGACGCAGATAATCGACAGCATTTTCGTTTTACACCACTGATGGTATAACAATTTTAATTATAAATGTACAAGATAATAAATACAAATACCTAAATAACTTAAATTTTATGCCTGTATTAAATATCGACAACAAATACACAAAATGTAAATTGTTCCTTTCTCTTTAATTTTCTTTTAATATCTACCTTCTAGTTCTAACCAGACATATTAAATAATACAGTGAGTTTCTCTGTATTTTTCAAAATATTCAGTATGTTTAGTTGTAATTTTTACTTTTGATCTACAATTGTTGAACTATGCGGAATCTTACATCATCGAATCAAGTTAACCCTTAAGTTTTTAATGGAAATAGGAAAAGTAGTTTCTAGCGTTTCGATTTGTACATAATTAGTTTTTCAGCATCGTAGCACATCGTAGTATTTATGTAGATGAGGAATCTCCAATCGTTTAATCTTTATACCAGTCTAAAGATGAAATGAATCTTTTGAGATTATGTATCTAATGTTTCTATTAAAAAAGTTATATTGTATATAACTTTTCTGGAAATCGTACATATTAAACCAAATATTTTGAAGTATTACTCATAAAAAATGATATTCAGTTTGAAATACAACAAAATTATTTTAAAACCCCGAAGGCACAGCCTGGCGTTACTTCTTAATGTATAGGAAAAGTAGACATTTACTATAGGAAATAACTGTTGATAATAACTTATATGTAGTACGATCCGCTGATCCGCACGTTACGAATTCCAATACGCAAACGCAGAAAAGGATAAAAGATACAACAAAATACGCAATAACTTATTAATCTAAGGTACTAACAGAGACGGCAGGCATTCGATCAGCAACGTGCGTAAGTGGATGGAAAATCGTCTACTGTCCTTGTCCCACAAAAGTGAGCAGTAGTCGTTCGCCGACTCGCTGCATATAAAAGTCTTTTGTCTGCGTTGCGCGTAATAGTAGTAAAATCATAGCCTTACAAATTATAACGTAAAAAATTTGTACAGTTTTCAGTAAGTCGGTATCAATTTTCAATAAGGTCCCGCAGACGTTTTTGGCGTGATTCACCCCATGATGATGCGCTCTTCAATATCAAATTTCTTATTAAATTGATGTAGACAAAATTACAGAGAGATTTTGTGGTACAAGCAACATGCTGACTGTGTAATATTACTCTTTAATGAACATAGCATTAGGGGATTTTGTTCAATTAAATTAAGTACTGTTATATGAGATTAAGGGCTTGAGCGGTTTAAGATATTTAGGGGTCGATCTATTTATAAATTTGTAATCATATGTAATAGTAGAAAGCAATTTATTTCTAATTTTTATGTTTAATTTCATATTTGTGGAGAGAGAGTTAATAGACAGATATGTTGATGGATGATTACATTTAAATTGATGATATTAATCTACTTATGTAAAAATACAAACCGTATTCTGTTGACAAATTTTTATTATAATATTAAGGGTATAAAATATGTGAGGATTAGTTTAGATGAAATAGATTTAAAATAAAAACCTGTGAGGAAAACCTATATTCAAAACTACGTTAGGTTTTATATTAAAAAGAGGTAATATTTGAAGTTTTATGATATTTAATTTTCCTTTTGATGTATTACACAATTTGTTTTTTTGGAGATACGGCATTTCCCTATCAGATCAATATTCCACGGCATAAATAATTCAGGTAACACAACATGTACAAAATGAGAAAAACTTATTTCATATTGCGTTATTTTTAATTCTTTAGACGAAAATTAATGTTATTTTTGAGAGCCTAAATAACATATTTCTAAATAACATATTTCTTTCACAAAGTGCTATACCTACGATATTCAATCATTTCCAGGAACTTAGAAATTTTAAATTTGCATAAACTAAAGTGTAATTTGATTGTACTGTTGACTTTTTAAAGTGAAAACTTCTTCAGGGGCACCTACGCAGTTTTTCTGAGTAGTGACCCATCACGGGGCGGTGACGCTAAATCGGGTAAAGTCGGCTGCCTTCGGCATCGGCCAAGTGAACTACTTTTTAGGCGCACCATGTGTACTTCTTATTAATATTTTATGTGAAAGAAATTTAATATGATACGCGTAGGTTATTGTATTTTAAAATAATAATCTCGCATTGTTTCTAATTCACCGAACTAATAAACATCATATAAAAACAATGTAATTAATATTACATGTATGGTACATATTTTAAAATTAGAAATTTCACTTATATCGTATGGTCATAAGCGCACATCAGACATTTTTTTTTTATCGAGCAACAAAACGTAAATATTGGACGGTTTAAAACTTATTTAAGGAAAGAGCCTCGGTACAGATTACGTTCAATTCTTTCAAGAAATAATTTTTTTCTAATTTTGTTTTGTTGTTAAAAAATTCAAACTTTTGCATAAATTTGACAGGGTGCTACCAACTACTCGTACTTTTATTTACCATACAATGGAAGTTTAAAGAGGAAAATAAACTGTATAAAAGTTAATAAAGAATGTTTAGAGAAAAAAAGAAAGTATGAGTGAATAATAACAGTTTCCAAGAAATTTAAAAACGTTATGGAAAAATGTGGAAACATCTGGCACAAAGGATAATAAAAAGGAATAACGTCTAAAAACGAACGTCAGCAAAGAATTATAAATAAAAAATGCGACATCTCATGGCAATAATATGAAGAAATTAGAAAGAAAGAAAAGATAATTATACAAATAATGAAGAATGGTGAGGTCACACCTGCCGACCAATAACCTACTATTGATGGATAACGTAACTGCTAAGATATTTACTTGGTGGCTACCTGTTGTATTCTTCCATGAAGTAATTATGACGTGAAAATACCGCTGTAATCCTAGCAGGAATCTATTGCACTAAAAGAAGGAACTTAGACTTTATTTATATTTCCAATTAATAAACATTTTTATAAGAATAATTATTCTATTCGACCCTTATGGACTTGTAAGAAAACCTATTAAAAAAACACTAGTGTATGCTCATGACCACACGATAGAAGTGAAAATTTATTATTTATTATATTACATAATAATAATTACGTTGATGTTATATGATCCATAATATTTCGGCGAATCGTTGCACTTTGCGTTAGATAGTGAACTTGCATGGCCGATGATGAAAAGCTGAGTTTACCCATCATTGATACGAGCGTAACGGCACAGTTTTGTTTACTGCTCAGAAAAAGAGGTCCACCTGAAGAAGTTTTCAATTTAATTATCGGTATAAAGACTTGATCAACTAGTAATTTTGGAAGAAGAATAATTTCCACAATTAAATGAAACTACGCGATGTAGTATTATTTCTACTTTCTTTAATTTCCTAACCCTAGGTTTCGTTGTATTACATCTTCAGGTGGGCTATTAGCAAAGATATCTTTGCTAAGACACGTTACGCGAACGGTGATTTTTTAATTATTTTGTTATTTCATTTCGTTCTTGAACAATTTTATAAATTATTATTTTGTTCAATACATTAAATATTCTACGTTTAAAGTGAATAAAATTGTAAATTCATTTTAAAGTTCATATTTTGTGAATTTGAAGTTTTACTTCAGTCGTGTGGTCTAAAGCACACTCGTTTTTCGTCTACAGATATGCAACTTTAAAAATAACGGATAAAAATCATGACAATGGCCATGATAATAACTTTGCTGAAAAGGTAATTTCATGCCATTGTGGTTAAAAATGATTTTAAGAATATAGGAGTCGTCTGGCTCGAATGAAGCGCAATCTGAAAGTCTCATTTTCAAACACTTTTTTGAGCAATCATTTATTCAGTGATGAGGCCCATTTTTGGTGGAATGGCTACATCAATAAAAAAAATTGCTAGTTTTGTAGTGAAGGAAATCTATGAATCATAATTGAGCCGCCGTTAACGGTCACTACACAAAAAGTCACTGTTTGGTGTTCGTTATGGACTAGTGGAATCATTAACCCGTATTTCTTCAAAGACGAGGCCGGCGGGAATATTACCTGGAGAACGCTTTAGAGCCATTATTACTGACTTTTTCATTCCGGAATTGAATACCATTAATCTTGAATAGCTTTGGTTTCAACAAGACGGTGCAACAAGCTAAACAACATTCAGTGAGCGCATAATTTCGCGTAACACCATTGTGAATTGGCTTTCACAATCGTGTGATATCACATCTATGTATTACTTTCTGTGAGGATATGTAAAATTTCTAGTCTATGCCGATAAACTATAGACGTTGCACCACTTGGAAGACAACATTCACAACATTATTGCCAATATACAACCCCAACTGCTCGAAAAAGTGGTTGAGAATTGAAGTTTCAGATTGCACTTCATTCGAGCCAGCCGCGGAACTCATATGCCTGAAATCGTATTTTAAACACTAATGGTATAAAATTACCTTTTCAATAAAGCCATTACCAGGGCAATTATCGGCATTATTATCTATTTTTTTCATTTTAAAGTTGTATACCTCTATAAAAAACACCTATTATTGACCAAGTGAGGAGAGATCACGAAAATAATCGAAGGATTTGTTCTAGCATCTTATTGACTTACTTCGTAGAAAATTATTGCCAATCCATCATAAAACTTAGTTTTAGTATCAATGAAATATCTTTCTTTTAAAAAGTTTAAAAATTTATCTATTCATTTTTCATTGGAAGCGGTAGATGAGTACGATTGTTTCCAAATTATGCCATAAGAAAGCAACTCTACAGATATTCCATAGACATTTGAAAGGTAAAATTTTTCATGAATGTTTTAAGTCAAACGAGCAATTAAAAAGAGTACGTTGAACTCCTGTGTCTATTTAACACGTTCAAAATAATTAGAATATACAAACATCGACATTGAATGAATGAACATGAATGTCAAATTCAAAATCTAAACTTTAATTGCTCGCTGTTAAAGTAGGCAATATTTAAAAAAAAATTATCTTACATGATCTGTATCTTACATGTTTTAAAGATTTCACATTTCTGTTATAACTTGAAAGTCGCTTATAAGTATATATCAAGGTGATCCGGCATAGGTTAAAAATTTCATTGTGTATTTTTCTGGAGAAACTTTAAAAAAATTGCATTTATAACGGTTGGTACGAAAACCATTTAACATGTCGCTCCTGGAATCATTTTTCGCAATTAAATATAAGCAAAACATCCCAATTATTACGATACCAAGTTGTTAAGAACCAGACTGACTTCAAAGTAAGTTTCAATAAATAAAAATCCAGAAAAAAAGCACAACTTAGCACATGCAAATTTATTGTAAGCTCCAACGGCGCGAGCACATACTTAACTGTGTATGAAAACAAGCCCACATTCGGCATACGCATAAACATAACAGCGCTACCCATCCACGATTGCTCAAATATAATCAAGAAGTGAACCCGACGCAGTATGGAAGAGCTTACACGGGCCATTTGTTGCTTCAATCTCCCCCCATCTTCCACTACAATGGACCAAATTATAGCCCGCCCACAGAGATGAAGCACGAGGTTTATTTTAACATTACAATAGGTCGCGTTTCGCAAGAACCTGTTTGTTTGTGCAAGACCTCACATGTTACATATAAATAATATGGTATTACCCTTTGATTGTTCGTTAATAGTATCACCGTTATCTTATTCGTATTCGAAAAATGTTCTCTTTTTTTAAAACGTCTATTTTGGAAAAAAAAATTATGTGTCTCAATTTAAAATTTTTAAGCTACACCCATGGGGGAATTGATTTAATTTTAAAGAAAAAATATTTGGTATCCACTATTGATTTCTTTTTTAATGCTATCACAGACTGACATTAAAATGTTACATAATACAACATTAACCTTTAAGTAAAGAAATAGTGATCATTTAATAATAAATGTATAATAATGCAGGGAAAAATCTGATCTACGTTATAAATTAATTTCGTCGATTATAAATTACGAATGTAATAATTTAAATTTTTCATTAATTCCGTTGTTACACAATTTAAAAGAGCTTGTTCTTATTTCTAATTCACGACATTTACATTAGGAAAGGGTGAAAAGGAGTGGTGGTTAATTTTTTTGCTTTTTACCAGAGGAAACATAAAATCCCTGTTGTTTTTTTAAGAAATTTAACATACAATACAAATTTAGAATAAAAGTTAATTGTTAAACAAAGAGTGATAATTTCCTTGCATGTTATAAACAAAATTGTTCAAGTTAACTATTCCTTTACTTTTTTTCATTAATTTTATGAATTTTGCATACTGAAAGAAACATGAATATCATTACAAAAGATCTAAACTTGAAGTCATTCGCCGTAATTTGATAATTTTTTATCTGGCCCTTTTATAATGAAAATTTCGGTTAAAGTGTTACAATAATACCCTTATTCATTTAATTTTGTTTATTTATATTTATCATCAAGATACTCTGACTATTCAACCGAGCATATAAATAACTTAAAACCCTGCTATCGGTATCACTACTGATTTCAAATTTAGCGCACATGATTTGTTGGTGTGAAGTATAGGTGAACTGCTTAGCATAACAATAGAGCCATGACAACCAATCAATATCATTGTGACAAAGACATATTTGACTATCGGTTCACATCATGGCATTTGGTAAGGTTATCATAATTAACTGCAACAAGAAACTAATTACAGCTTTAAGTTTTGGTCGATTAATGAATTCTTAAGTACAAACTATTGTACCTTTACATGGCGTATCTCTGTATCAAAATGTCCTTTTAACTTCTCTGAGATGAAAGGTGTAAATTTGTCCACTAAATACTGCAACTAAAACAATCATTGTATATGCTTTTTGATGATTTTTAAAATGATTATAACTATGATTTGTTTAACGCTATGTTAACCCGAATAAGCAGAAGTAGTTTTTTAAAAGCTAAAGCAATTAGGATTTCGAAATAAAAAAAATTCCCGGAATTAATTTAAACGTGGCTACTCTTCACTACTTTTAAGTAAAGATATATCGATTTAGAAATGAGAAAATTTTGTTATTGCTAACTTAAACGATATAAACATTGTTTCAAAGAATTACATTTCAGACATGGAGGAAAAAGGTGCAAACTCCGGAAAATAAGCCCATTTTTTTTAAATGATTGTTGAAGAATTTTTTAAGCAAAAAGACCTCAATGTGTCTAAATAGTCCATTTTTAGATGATCTAACTAATATATATTCTATCAATTCGTACCTAAATAGCTGGTTATATCATTTGTTTTGACCGATATTTCACTTTTATGAAATAAGTTAGAATACTCTTCGAGCGTGGTATATTATATTGTTCTAATACAAAAATATATACTCCAAACGATATAACATTATTATATTGTATGGAGCTTGACTGTTAGTAATATGTAATTGCACACTTTACTATCGACGGCGGGCCCGTCAAGATGTCAAACAAACAATCTTGATAAACACGGGGCCACGCTAAATGTTAACGCCGTTAATTATCGTGTTAATGGGCACTAGACAGGTATATCCACAACTTAACGTATTAATTTTTTAACTGCATTCATAATGCTGTTAAACGTTAACCGATAGCTCAGGTGGCGTCAGGTTTTTGGCACATCAAAGAGATTTAGCGCATTATTTAATGCGTGTAGCGGCCATATCTGCGTTTGTTAGTGTGCAACGAGAGCGCGACAGAATCGTATATGTTTCTGAAGCAACTGTAGATTAAAAAAAATAATCTGATCTTATGAATCGATATTAAGTATTGTGAAGCAAAATGAATAAGTGATTCAGTCTCTTAAAATATTTCAAACTGTTTTTATTCGTCCAGTAATGATATAGATTAATAAAATAGTAATTGACTCTCATAAAATAATTTAATCTAGCAGATTCAACTTCAGTCTTGAAAATAGGTTGTCGCTTATAGTAAGTGTAGTCACTAAATTTAATACGTTATTTTCTGGAATATTATTACACAATAATTAATGCGACCATTATGGCAAGAATTAACGCGTTAGACTTTAACCTTTAGTGTGGCCACAGGATAAAATAAATTATATTAATAAAAATAAACTACATCATTTAATACAAAAATGTAACGGAAGGGAAGACGTAGTTATTGCTATAACATTTATTCAAAAAAGGTCAAATAAACCTAACAAAGTGGTTTAATAATATACATGTATTACCAAAAGTGTGAATACATATGGAAAATAGTCCAAAAATAAGCATAATGATGAAATGTTGTGAAACTCGATGCCATCAATAGTATATATTATATATATATATAGTAATAGACATTTACATTATGTCCATATAGAGCAAGAAACAATATTTTGTTCAAATACAGTAGCATTTGAACAAAATACTCCAAATGTGAAATTAAATCCAACTATTCAAAGAAATTTTTTCCTTTATTTCCGTTAAATTTAGATATAAATATTTGTTAACGTGTGAAAATAAGATCATCATTTCTGTAATTGCTAAGAAATGTTCAATTATGTTACCTTATAAAACATTACCTTTTAAACATTTGGAAAGAGTTCCAGCCTTTATATAAGAAAAATTTAGGCTAAGATCACTATAGAAAGTGAATATTGTTTTAACAAAAGTATATTTTTTGTAGTAAAGTGACTGTCAACAATATTGGCCTTCATTTAAATCTAGTTCATTCACTAAAACTACGCACACATTTTAAGACACGGTATCGGGGTAGTATTGTAAAATGTAAGCAAAAATTTTCTAAAAAAATAAAATAATTCTTATTTTACTTTCATTAGGCTCAAAAATATTTTATAAATATTCCAAAAATTATTTAAAGAAAACTAAATGTATTCTCTAAAAATTATATATTACATATTTTCTTCTTTTATAAAATTGCGTATATATATATATATATATATATATATATATATATATATATATTATATATAAGAAGAAAAAATAAACAAAGGTGAACTCTTACATTTCATGAACTATTAATTTTCTATATTTAACACATGAACTTGCTTCGAGAAATATCCCTACATAATAAGTAACTTATATAATAAGTATTTATAAAATATTTTTATAATTAATTTATTTAATAAGTACCTACTAGTAGTATTGAATAGTTTTGTTAAAAGCTACTATAATAAGTAGCTTTTAACAAAACTATACAAGAATTAACTTACTTAACTATACTAGTGGTTGCCCTGTGGTCGAAATGCGATCGTAATGCATTAAATTTTTAAGTTAAGTTAAGAAAGTTACTGAGTTTCTTTTATCAAAGACTATATCCTATAATTATTTCATATATTTTTTTTTAAATTTTGTTCTATTACATCAGCTGAGACCGTGTACAAATATGTCATTAGCATGTGTTGTTTGCTTCAATTCCCTTCAATGCGTATGCAACTTAAAATTTAATATTATCAGCAGTTGAAAAAACCATATAAACATTAACTGTGCTATCATATATAATCTCACACTCCTACGTGCACGCAATATGCTTAAGGAGTATAAAATTATCGCTTCGCGTATTCATATATAGACGTATTATATATAAATTTTAGCTTTCTGCACTCCCCCTTCATACGAAACTTTAACTTTGTCAAATCTTCACAGTCCTCCGTGCGTGAAATATGCCTAAAAGGAGTGCAAAGTATTATCTTCACGTATTAATTTATAAATTCTTTGCATATTATAGCGTGGCTTCTTATTGCAGAAGATGGCAGAATAACGTGTTCTAGTCATTCTTGTTATGCTAAAAGTATTTTTGAAAAAACAAAATTGTTTGACATTTATTATTTTGACATAATGATCTTTCATAACGAAATTAATTGGTTTCCATCTTCAAATTTAAACGGAATTTTCTGATTTTAAATTATCAGTGGCTAGAAGTAAATAAAACCTTAAAATACATCGATACAACGAACAATTGTTTTTAAAATATTCGTTCGAAAAATAACATAAACAATTTAAAATGTACATAGCAGGTATTTAAAATACAGTAAATATCATTTAATCATAACAGTTTTAATAAATAACTGTTTCATTGTAGGACGATAGCGGTGTAGTCGAGCACTTATTATAACTAAACTAATATACATTAATGCAGTATAACAAATTGACCTTAATAATCATAAAAATAACAATTTTAATCTTCTTTTCAAGTGGTGTTTTTACCTTATTTCTATATATTGATGCACTTTTTACCATAGTTATAAAATAAAAATCAAAAAAATGTGTATAAAAAACTATGTACTTCGAAAAAATGTATATAAAAAACTATGTACTTCGAAAAAATGTACATAAAAAACTATTACAAAGGAACTAAACAGATCAAAACGAGATTAACGTAACATAAAAAAAGCAAAGGGTAAGAAAAAGAAAAGGTCGATCAATTTGAAAGGTTATTTAAGGCTCAATTAGTCTTTGGAATATTTATTTATATTTAGGATTCCGTAACCCACGCTATATTATTTAGAATTCCATAACCTATACGATATTATTTAGGATTCCTTGCCATGTAGATCTAACAAATTTCACATTTGCAATATGAACCATTTATAAAATAAAATCCGCATGATACAATTGGAAATAACTAATTGCATTTATAAAAATAGTGAAACTATATATATATATATATATTAGTATATATATATATATATATATATATATATATATATATATATATATATATATATATATATATATATATATATATATATATATATATATCAGTCAATTTCTACCCACATTTAACAGATTTATTTTTAATACAATTATTATCTATTATCATTTAAAATGCAAGAGAATTATATGTGCTGAATTATTTTAGCGCTGGTGGACCCACGTGGGTGATTGATGAGATATTCCTTGGTAAGGAATCCGGAAAAATATGGCTATTTTTCCACAACTTTTGATGTCACGGACCAGAGAGAGAGGAAGTATGGTGACTGAATTGCGGTCTATATATCTTCCACTATATGCTATATGGATCATACATGAAGGGATGACATTATCATAGACTAAAATATACAACAAAGTTGCATACTTTAACAGCGAGCAATCAAAGGTTATGTAGAAAAAAATGTGTAGAAAAAACTATGTACTTCGTAAGAAAGGAACTAAACTAATCAAATCGAGATTAATATAACATAACAAAAGCATTAATATAATAATAAAATTTGATAATAAATTGATTTCAATAGTTATTATTTGTCCAATTTTGTGTGTAAGTCATAAACATCGAGTTTTTGATTTTGAGATTATTTAACTACATCTTCATCGACCATTTTCCCCAGTAAATTCGAAGTAATATTTTCAAAGTTGTGACAATTCAAAATGTAAAAAAATTGCTTAAGTTCATTTTGCGAAAAGTACACAAATTAAGCATCGTTAAAAAGAACTTTTAAATTATTGTAACTTCAGTATAAAACATATTTTTTTGTCTGTACTTGGATAAAGGAAAAAAACGCCCTAAACGAGTTCTACACCCTTTAAGTTACACTCCAAAAATATTATAAAACGTCATTTTATTTTGATAAAAATTTATTTGGAAAGTGGTTTATTTAATTCTATATTTTAATGCATTGGTTAATGAAAATTTTACTAACTATTAAATAACATTTACTAACTCTCATAGATACGTAGATACTGTCCTGCAACAAAATAAACTCTTTTTCAACTCTAGAATATCAGTATTACCAGAAAATAGCACTCTATCTTTTATACATTCAATTAAAATTAAATTTCATTAAAATATTGTTTATAGTCCTGTTTCAATTTGTAATTCACACGCCATGTAGAGCCGCTTAGAAAATAAAACCACATGATAATTACATCTTCGTCGATTTTATTGCCTTTATAAAAATAGTAAAAACTCTTAAATTTTTCTAATTGTAAGAATTAATCAAACATAACTTTTAATAGTCAACACGCCTCTATTAGCATCGATTTAATTTAATACAACTATTTTACTTACGTACTTAGAAAGACCTAAATTTTTTAGTATTTTCTCTTTAGTCCGATTATATTTTCTAAAGTTTTTTAGCAACCAATATTTTATATTTAATTCACCTGTTACTTCTCATTTATTCCATGTGATAAATACATTTTTTCTTTAATGTACCAGATTTAATTGAACTTTTTGAACAATTCACTTTCTTTTAAATTCGGAAATGTATTGTTTTCAACTCTAAATTTGAGCGTACGCAGCAACATTTTTGTAAACATATCTACGATATTTTGTTTATATTGAAAAAAATTCAATCGAAATTATCCCAAATAGATGAAAAACTTTTAAATAATTAAACCGTTTTCAGCTGGTTACGCTGACACCATTTTTGAACTATATAGCCCTCAATGAAACGTATGATAAGCAGCTGTCGATACTTTAAGTAACCTACATACCAGGCTCCCGGTAAAAGCTCTCTTTGTAAGTAATCTTAGACATGTGACTGGCACAGAGGCGGCTGCATGTTGGCAGCAGCCAGCAAACTTGCAAGTCTGATGCGGCGCATTACCTCGCTAGCATCGAATCCTTATAAACTACTTGCGCCTTATTATAATATTGTACAGCATTTTGGTGTTCAGTGGAAGAAATTACTATGTCCATGTTAAAAGCTTCTGAAGTAACTTGTACCGCGCATAATTGTTCCCGTTACGTTTTTGTTAAAAACATAATCCCATCAATTCAAACTAATAGAAATTTAGAATATAAGAAAGAAAGATTTATCTTGTAAGCTAAAGTTATTTGTAAAAATGTATTCTGTCATCAACACTCAAAGTCACTCATATTCTTAAGTTTGCTTAATTATTAGCAAGAAAACTTCCGAATTACAAAACTAAAATTTTAAATATAATTAATTATTTCTCATTTGAGGAAAAACAATCATTTGTTAATAACTTCGTTAGGCAATGAAAACTGACGAATTTTCTTATATCACTAGTTTTGTTCAATTAAACTCATTAAATTATCGAGCCGTTTTGTTAACGCAATTTACGTTAAAATTAACGTAACATTTAACACTAGTTTGCTGTTAGCTTAATTATAGTTTCAAGGGGATTAACTTTTATTAGTTTTGTTTCGAAATTCCAATATTGAAATTATTTTAAATTATTGCACAAGGATATTATCATCTCAGGCATCTAATAGATATCATTACAAAATACACAAATACGAGTCGCGATAGTAACAGTACATTTTATAATATATTTTACATACAGCTCAAATAATTGTATTAATTTCAAATTATGGAGGTAAACAAAACGGAAAAGTATTTTATGCGCGATTAAATTATATCGTATATTGTTTAATACAATATGTTGTACCAGTTTGTATCCAGATAATTACCAATACCTATGTATTATACATTGGATATAAGCTATTATTCCTTCTTAAAAATGGTATTTAATTTTCCAAAGGTTATATTATGCAGTTACAAAGCAAGCAACTGTAATATCGTGTTCAATCAAATTTACAACCAAGCCACCCCTTAATTTATGAAATATTGTCCCAATATTCTGCAACAGGCATTGGACCTTATACTTTGAACGAAAATGCTTCATTAGATGTATTGCTGTGATTGACAGGCTGGAGAGATATGGGGATCATCTTTTATAGGACAGCTTGTCGAAATTAATTAATGTACTTAATGTAATGTTGTTCTGGAACCGGTATTTGACCTTATACTTTGAACAAAAATGCGTCATTAGATATATTGTTGTGATTAACATTCTGGAGAGATATGGGCATCATTTTCACTTAGGACAGCTTCTTGAAATTAATTAATGTGTAAATAAAATATATTAAGCGCGACTAGAACTTGCGCAACAAGAGCATTACGCAGGACATTATAAATTGCAAGGATGAAATAAGTACTTTTTATATTCAGATTTTCAAAGAATTATGGTCGAAATGTTAAAGAACCAGAGGTAGGCAAATTTCAAATTTTAATTTTTTTCTCAAAAGTTTCAAATACCAGAAATTTAATATTTTTATTGTACTATAGAGAAAACCTTGTATCGAATTGGATACTTTCAGATTGTTTAAGTGGAAAACTTTGGAGATGAGAGGAATGATATATTTTCTTATTTTTTTGTTATAGGTCATATCCTATACAGCTAAAAATTAAAAAGAAAATAATCGTGGAATGTGGATACAACGCCATTTCCTATCATACCCCACTTGGCGTTTATTGTGCCACTATTACATTTCAGTCCCCGTTTCGGACACTATTTTGAATAAAAATAAAACACCTCCAAATTATTTTAAACGGGAATACGCTAATTCTAAAACTGTGCTAAATTTCAGGAGAATGGCGATAGTATTTGCAAAGAAAACATGTTACCATACGTGTTTCATTTTGCCACCTTTGAGACGTGAACCCCTAAAAAAGATAACTAACAGAAATAAATATGCAACACTAAAGGATTTTACTAACCAGTAAAATACTTTTTATTAAAATCAAAAATATTTTAAATATTGAAAATGTTTTATAATTTTATTTGAATTTTGAGTCCTTTTCTTCCGATGTATTTTTTAAATACCGATAACCTAATTCAAAATGTGGAATAATATCATTTTACTTGTCAGATGTTGACTACCAGACGGGAGCAACTCGGGAAAATTTATCCAGGAAGCTTTACAACTTGTAAACTGTAATATATTACTAGCACTTCTGATATAACGATACTTCCAAGATGACTCGGAAAACTATAACTTATTTTGTAGATGTGTATGTAATTTTATGAAATAGATTGGATAATATTAGTTAGAAGAAACTAATGAAAAAAATGAACTTCAATTTAATAAATTATATTTACTATAGATTATTACGAACGAGGTAATTAGCATCGATATAGAAGGGTATATGCATCAGTAATATTTTGATTCTGAAAATCTTAAGTTTAGTAAAAAGAACCTTATCGCTGGTTATTATTACGTTCCTAATTTTCGAGTTTCTCTATTTTCTTCATATTACCTAGATATTATAGCACTTACATTGCGATCATCATTTAAAGAGTGTAGGGTTAATTAGCGTTTCTAGCACTTTTCATTCCAAAATAATAAAATATGAATAAATTGTTGCCTTAAAAAATTTCTAAACATTCAAAACTATTGTAAATATATGGAAACAAAGTATATAAGTCTTCAAGTAAAATGTCTGAAATTAAAAAAATCACTATTTATATTTTTTGACTTATTTTTATTATTCTCGTTTTTTTTCATTTATTTTTACCGTGAAAAAATTGTGAAGAGTTGAAAATACAAACGCGGTAATTATATCTACACCTTTTACTTACCATTATGAATAAAATCTTTAAATATTCAATAATAATCCTTTCCATTTTAAATATATTTGGAGTTAATTTTGTAGAAATTAATTATTCACAATTAAATGAAACTACGTGATGTAGCATTATTTCTACTTTATTTAAATTCTTTACGACGACCTTCCGCGGTTTCGTTGTATTACATCATCTTCAGGTGAACAAACATTTTTGCATTTTGTAATTTTTATATCAAATAATTAAGGAGTTATACGTGATTAAATACAAGAACACCCGTATCTTTACATTTAAAAATACGAGTTCAAAGCAAAGTTTATTTTGTATTAAGAGATACAGAAACGTATTTACGCAATCTTTTAAAAATTGTGGTTTTTTGTTACTTTCGTGAGAAAAAAATGTCTACAGAAAAGCGAGAACATTTAACTGAAACTGTTAGTAACGGCGTGCTTAGGGATTTCAAGAAGTGAACAACATATTTCACCCCAAGCTCAGCGGGCGCTGCGAGGGCTTTGCTGTAGGTTCACCGTCTAGCCATTGCAGGCGTTTTGAATTAATGGGCTTTACGAATCATTAAAGTTTTATTCAAAAGATCGATGTAATATTTTAAAAGTTTCGTACAATGTTTGCATGTTTGTTGGCGTATATTAATGTGTTTCTTAATAACGTAATTTTAATGTTGTACGAGAATCTTATCTAACGTAACGTTATTATAAAAATAAATTAATTTCTAAAAATAAGGGACTTTATGTAAAAAGAAAATTGTTAAGGTTTTTGAATTTAATTTACAAATAACTTATGATATAAAATTATATAATGAAATATCTTGAAATTAGATTAAAAAATATATATTTAATTTCAACATATTTAAATATAATAAATTTTCATCTATCTACAATTTATAAAATAATCGTTGAGATATAAAAGGAGCTGTTTTCTAGAGTTCAATTAAGCGTCATATCTACTTCCATACTTTTAACAAAATACTTTACTGCCTTCCTCACTAACAAGAATTTTCTGTATATATCGCAGACAAGAGTATTTAAAATTTTTCTGGGAAATATTGTTGTAAAATATTAATTTTATTACCGAATCGATTCTAATATATCCGCAATATTTTACGTAGTTGTTAAGCATATTTTATATAAGTGGTTATTGCACTTGATAATAAGGTAATTTTATCATATCCTAAATATCGAATCTAAACTCGAATAATTCAAATTATCTTCAACGCAATTTAGTAAATAAAAGGAGAATGAAGTAAGTTTGAAAATTAATACTACCGGTATATTGCCTGTAAACATAATTAGGGTACTTCACTTATTTTATTTTTAATATTATTTCATTTAAAAATTATAATTTAAAGAATCTTTTTTATTTAACAAAATTCACTAACAGTAAAAGAAAATAGGGAAAAATTGGTAAAATCCAGTCGGATCTCATCCAGCGAAAGTTTCGTACTAGTAAAAGCGTAATAGTAAAAACTAGTTACCTTAATTCTGTGAATAATTTCGTTTTATCCATTCATAAGGTTATATTATATATAAATATATATACATATATATATATATATATATATATATATATATATATATATATACATATATATATATATATATATACATAATTTTCTAGTCTTTTTCAATTATTGTTTTTGCAGACTTGGGTGTAAAACAAGAAAATTTTACAGTTTTCCATCTATGTTAGGGCTCCATACCGTTACGGGCGTTTTTTTTTTCAAAACCGCCTGAAATAAAAACTTAACTTTGGCTTAGTTACAAAGCATGTAATCCAAATATATCTCAACAGCTAATACCTACTGAAAAGTATTCATATGGAAATTTTAGAGGGAAGAAATTAAATGTCCAAAAAAATTAAATTTCGTATTTAATGTAGGGCATTTCAAAGGACTTATGGGGTATGAAAAGTGTTTTTTAAGTATTATATCTTTAGAGATAGAAAATATGAAAAAAATTTATCCACCCACTACCCCCTTTTCTTACATTACCGAACTTAAATTACGAAAAAACCATAGTTTTTAGAAGCCTACGCAAAGGTTATCGGAAAATTACAGCAATGACTCTGGATATCATATTTTTTTAAATATTTTATGTGAGGCATATAGTTGACAATATGTTAGTGTTGTGAAAATGTTTGCAAAAAATTTAATATAAATAATACGTACCCTTAAAGGTTATTAATACCTAAATATGTACTGCTTACCAGTGTGCGAATTTTACCATTAATGGAAAGGTTTTTTCTCGAAACATAAGTTCGCTGAATTATTACTTTACTTTTATAATATAATTCCATAATCACAAACCACATCCGATGGAGTAAAAAAAAATTAAATCTTATCACAAAATTTTCTTTAAATGTAACACAAAAGGACTTTTCACGTCGTTCTATTTTTAAAACAAAAAAAAATCATAGATGCATACAAAAAATTATCTCTCGCTACATACTTGCACATTCAAACAGATGATAACATAAGCTTTTACTAGTAAAGTTCGCTTTCTTTATATAAGTTTAAATATTTCAAGAAAATCTCTTAAATTGACTTTTTTTATTCTTTTTTAGCTTTCGGAACTGTAACAAAAAGCTCTCGTAATTTCAGTATGTCAGTCCATCCATTTCCATTCAGGCGACTTTTTAAAATATTTTAAAATACAATAGTAGATATCCTAGTGCTTTAAATATTCTCCCTATGAAATGCACACTGATAAGTGTTTCCGATTCTAATTAGTAGTGATAATTCCACAGTTACTAGTATGAAAGTAGAAACACCTTATTATATATTAACTTGCATAAAAAAATAAATACCGACATCTTGTAATGAATTATATAACTGCATTTATGATGGTTACTTATAACTACATAGTTGCCACTGTCAAACAATAATGACTGCAGATTTTGATCTAACTTCTAAGCTATGAAACTATAAAATCTCTTTAAAATAGGTCCAGCAGTTTTTGCCTGATGCGCACACAGATCCTCATTACCATTTAAGTAAATGTATACATATGTATAGATAATAAAATCGGGACCCTTATATCTTCGCAGCTTTTGTATTGTTATTATTCTTATCCAATGCAATGGGGCTTACTTAAGTATTTAAAAATAGAAAATACAACCTTAGGCCAAGGCTATTATATTCATCATTTAAGTTAGGAAATACTTTCAATATTTCAGCATAATTCTCCCCGCTGGGAGCGAAAAAAGGGTGGATTGTTTGTGGGGTTCATTTTTCTTTCGCCAAAAATGTTGATTGTGTTAAAACATTTTCGTGTTCGCTCTGTAAAATTTTCGATCAAAAGAATCTCGCGAAAGTAAATAATTAAATTAAGCGCCATCGCCGTTTCGCGTTACTTTATTCACGTTTGATGGTCAAAGTTTTAGATAGGCCTGGCCTCTGCAGAGAGGAGTTATTATGTTCAGGAACTTATGTACGTAGTTTGCACTCTTTCATGTCTCCGTATGGTATTTTAATGAGGCGAGGGAATGAAAACGTATTTATTTTTATTAACCTACCTACGAACATAAAGCAAGCGAGCGGAACTTTTACGGTAATGTGCCTAGGCTAGACTAGGACTTGTCGTACCTGAGGTAAAGGAATTTTTGTCCGGCACGTCATGCAATAAAAAGCAGACAACCGGAAGAAACTGCTTCGCCGATCATCTACTGTTTACGTCTACTGTTACGCCTACGTGGTCTCATATACCATGTAATCTTCTTTTTTATTCAGTCAAAATGTCGTAATATCTTGACATTGTATTTTTAGTAATCAATTTTGGTATTCAATAGCAAATTTCGATAAAATTATATCATCTCTATCTTTTATTTCCTAAATTGTTTATCGTCGTTAACGGGGAAATTAAAAAAAACGGTGTGCTTAAAACCACACTGTAGAAAAGAAAGTTTGGCTATCAATATAATAGTACTGTGGTTGTTAGAAATTTCGAACTAGATAATTAAAAAACAATAATTGAAAATTAAGCATAGTCGCATACTACCTATACATCCACTGAGACACTTAAACAATGTAGAGCACATTTAACTGATTATATTTTATCCATTTTGGCGTCAAATAATATCTCCATAGATATAATATATTAATGAATACAAATAAGCACAAATAACATAAAATTTTTGCTATTACGTACAAATGCACTACATAAATAAATACATTTTTCTAAAGATAAAATATTACTTCATTATAAATGTGGAGAAGAAATTTTCTGTGTATCTTAATTAAAGAAGAAAAACACAAGCAGCGACTTTAGTTTTCATCACGTTTCGTACGTTCATTTGTCACAGGTGATTTTCTCGGAAATTATTTTACGTAAAAATTAGCAGAAAAATAGAATATGGTGGCCCAATTATAGATGTGACGTATAAAAAGTTAAATTTTGATTCTTAGTATCAATATGGGCGGTTATTGAGAAATTAAAAGAGAATCAAGGTAATCATATAAGGTGTTGAATGAAAACTTACCAAAACATGAATTCATTAATAGAAACGAAGCATTTTTTCAGGAATTACTCAAGAGATTTTTCTAGAAAAATTTTGAAAAATTGCTATTCGATATCCTTATAGCCAAAATAATTTTACAGAAAAACTTGAATAGAAATCATGGACATTGAGAATCAGGTACAGATTGAATCAAAATTATCAGGATGGAAGAATTCTATAGCGATTAGTTATTATAAATAATACAAATGTTTATTTCCCCATAACTGCTAGACCATTGGTTTTAGAAAAAGTTTTTCAACAAAGAATATTTCTCACGATGTGAGGAACAAATTTTGTCCTTACCTATTTTCAAAACACTTACGTCGTCTTTGGAGGCTGAATCGGATTAAATTTATCAATTATTTGCGAAATACATATATACTTACTAATTCGGTCGCTCTCTTTTCCATTCGTTCAATCAAACCCGGCACAGCACCGAGTATATCCGAACTTGAATCGGTCGATCATAAAGTTCTAATATGTGCACATATACTATAATTGCTTGTTTATGTACATTTCCTTTCTTTCACCATAAATGCCATTGACGTATGTGAAGTCAATACGTTAAATGTTATAAATAAAGAAAAGAGAGAAAGTATATTTTTCCTTGAATATTAAATGCCACGCAAAATAATACAGTCCTTAGGTCGCCATAGCAGTATATGGATTTAAGAGGGTAAGAACCATTAAATTAGTTATCTTAAATATAAAATGCATTTAACATACATTATAATAATTACTAAATATTATATAGGATCTAGATGTAATTACCTGATTTAGTTATTTGTTATTTATGTTTACACCCTCTTTTTACTAGGACTACATTATTTTTTACTTTTAACGTAAAATTTAACTAACGTTTCAAAACCATGGTGCTTTGCTTAATTCATGATTGTCGAAGAAAATAAAGATCACGAAAAAGTTATCAAAATGAAAACGATTAACGAATAATACTTGAAAAATATTACGTTCGATCAAGTATCAATACATACACATATTTTTCCCTACTAGTTGACTTTTTTTTATAAATTACGTTCGATCAAGCATCAATACATACACATATTTTTCCCTACTAGTTGACTTTTTTTTATAACTTTCGTTCGATCAAGCGTCAATACATACACATATTTTTCCCTACCAGTTGTCTTTACTTACGCTTGATATCAATGGTTAATGTAATCGTGAAACAAAGTTGATCTATGAAAATTTCCGGAGTGAAACAAAATAATTTAGTCTAGCTTTCGCAACTGTTATGCGAACACAATGTTTAAAGTATCGTTTATTTTGTCTTTTTGTACCATATTTAATTGATTAGAGATAAAACCTGAATAGAATTTTTATTGCGATATCACTCTTTGAGTTGTAGAAATTTTGCAAATGATAAAAAAATGTCCAAAATATATATAATATACACTAAGAGAAATTAAATAAAACGTTAATAGAAAAAAGATCAAGAAACGCAGAATCCAAAAAAATAAGGAAGTCCGATGCTATCGAAGTATCAACAGATTTGGCTGGAATGCCTCAAATCAATGAGGCGTCACACACAAACTGAACGAGTGCCCGGTACAATTATTAAGCCATACTAGCCTATTCTACATCTTCAAACTAATAGCCGTGTCACCAAAACAGCCCATTATGATATTTTTTCAACTGTCTTGAAGCCATTTTCATTTTTTTTCGTATAATCTATTAAATATAATAACGGAAATTATATTCAAGTTTTATCAATTAAATGCCACCCATTCTTGCACAGTAACAATTACACGTCATCATAGTCAACATAAATTATTAATATTAAAGTATGTGTATGTATATATATATATATATATATATATATATATATATATATATATATATATATATATAGTTGGCCATTAATTGTACATTAATTAATATTAATGTACTCCAACTATATACAGAGCTGCTTTTAAATTACGCCAGCAAAAGTAAAAATCGGCATCAGAAGACGACGGCAGTGTTTTGACAATATGTAAGGACAAAAGTCCTTACATTCTTTCTCACATCGTGAGAAATATTTTTGTTGAAAAACTTTCTCTAAAACCAATGGTCCAGCAGTTATGAGGAAATAAACAATTGTGTTGTTTGTAACAAGTAATCGCAATAAAATTCTTCAATCCTGATAATTACCTGATTGTCAATGTTCATATTATATTATGTTCATTTCATGCAAGTTTTTCTGCGCGATTCATATTATGTTCATTTCTATGCAAGTTTTTCTGCCCGATTCTATCATATTATCATCATTTCTATGGAAGTTTTTCTGCGCGATTCTTTTGGCGATAAATTGCATTTATTCTTATGCATTTTTTAGATTTAAGTAAAAAACAATATAAACATTTTATGACGGGTCGTTATATGTGGCAAATATACTTGTGTAATCATAACTTAAGAGAGTTTACACAATCGGCCAGTTTATAAAATAAGGAAACGTGTTAATGATCCACGTTTACACCTACTGAAAGATTTACGGCTTTGGAAAAGAATGCGTCACCTCAATCAACCTAGTACAAGTACTCTTGTATAGAACTCGTGCAACGACTCGAAGATGAATTAAAACGCTACTTTTATTTTTTTCTCCTCTCATCACGTATTTATTTTAAAATGTTTAGCGTGCAAATTATAATACCGCTTATTAACAATCATAGTACCGCTTATTTAAGTTAATGGGTAACTTTGATGTGGATCCTAAATATTTTAATACACTTTAGCTGACATGTATAGGGACATTTCGATACCTTCATAGTATCGATACCTATTTATATAAATAGTGCACAAATAATTTGTCAATCATTTCAGCACTATTTATATGTGTAGATATCTATATTATAGATCAATATTACAAATTCCAATACCGCTAAGATATTGATTAATAAAATTTTCCATAAACAAACTCTACATAGACAATTATTGATTTTTATTCTGAATTTTTTCCTTGAAAATGTATTTTTTTAGTTCAACCCTGTTAATTTAATTAACAGTTTATAGCAATTAGTTTTAAACATCACAAACTTTGAACGTCTTAAATTTTTCGTTTAAGCACAAAATGAAACGAAAAATGAAATTTTTAATAAAGTTGGAATGTGTTAATAACATTTCAATTACGTGCGATTTGAAACCTAATGATTTTAATAAAATTATATCCTAAATTGTTTGCCATTTGTATCTATCTGGCCAGAAAATGTTGAACTTTTTAAAACTAAATGTATTCTTTAATAATACGTAAAAGCGTCTTATAACAATCATTAGAATTTAAGTTTTAACATTAAACAATATGAAATTATATCATGTTGATTAATGATTATAAGATTTGCCACGAATGCATCCGTTATTTTCTCGATATTAAACACTTTCATATTATAAAGGCCTTATTTCTTATTTACTTTTTACTTTCTTCGTTTCATTTTATGTGACTAAGCTCGCTCTCAAACGTTGTCGTCTTGTCTCCTCTGGGATTACCTGCAGCCTTATGTAATAAATGTATTAACGTGGGGATTCCTTTGTGATTTAATTTTAAAATAGATTCACCAATATTATTCTTATTTAGCGGCTTTTGTTTTAGGTACAGTATACCGCATTTCATTTAGAATGAGAATTGTGTCTTACTTCGAATTTTTTAAATGAATTATACTTTATTATTCTTTTCACCTTCGCTTTGAAGTTCATCTGTCTTCCCTAATTCTGCGTATAGTTATTTTATTAAAAATTAAGTTAATTACGAACTATCATTTTCAAAGGTTTCTTAATGTTAAATTTATGACATAATAGTATGAATTTAGTTATTAACGTAATTAGCGACCTTATGTCGACTATGTCTGTATATTTTAAACGTTGGTTTCTCTTGTCATTTTTTGTTGAAAAAATTCTGAAATATATTTGCTACTTGTTTAATAGTTTTTTTATTGTAATAACTTCTCCAAATCTATAATGTGATTTGGAGAGGTTATTAAAATAAATAAACTATGAAATAAAGTATGATAGTATATTTACTAAAACTTCTGCTAAGACTCAAGATTGCTCTTAATTGCAATTACCCCTCAACATAAGGCCGCGCCGACCCACATCAAACTACTGGGGTTACAATGCCAGACACCTACATACATATGGTATACTCCAATTTCTTGAACTCTCATTGCATCTTCAATTAGTCTGATGGGATCGTCGCTCCCCTCGTGTGTATCGTCGAATCGTTCCGCTCATCGCCCTCCGCGGCCAGACACCACCGCCCATATCCCCAATTGCCCTCAGTTTTATTATCTTAATTACAACATTTGCATAGTCACTATCCTGTATGTAGCTGCCTGGATGGAAGTGAAACAGATCTAAACAAATTTGTACCTAATATTGTCTTCGAGTCGTTTTATATATAACCCTTGGCGCAGTTTTCTTTTTAATTTATTCAAATCAAGAAGTAGATATTATGTACTCGTAATACAAGATCATATCGATCACGGGGAAGATACGATTTGATACTAAAATATTTTATCTGGTCTTAGTAAATTTATGTAAATATAAAAGGATATAATTTGAAACACAAGAAAAGCACACAAGAAAATTTTTACAGCTGGGACATGACACGTATACTTTTCAGGTATTCATGTTGTCATTATATAAGCCGTAACAAAGAAAATCTCTATTATTCATAGAGATGATTCTGTGCCTCGAGCTGAGTTTATTTGAAGCATGGTTCTCTTTATGACCATACGATAGAAGTAGAAACAAAAACAAAGAATACAATAACCTATGTGTATTACATTAAACTACTCTCAAAGAAAAAAATATTACACACTAACTGTATATACTTAAAATATTACACAGTTTATAATTTATAATAACATATGCGTATCGTATTAAATTATACTTAATAAAAATATTAATGAAAAGTAAAACGTAATTCTTGAAACGATGTACACCGTGATAAACAGTGAACTCGTTTTGCCGAACGGAGCCGAGTTTATCCGAACAGTGAATTCACTTGGCCGATGCCGAAAGGAGTCGAGTTTACCCGATTCAGCGTTACGTTCACTGCTTAAAAAAAGTACACATGTTGCGTGAAGTTTTCACTTCAAAAATGTAAATTTTTAATTAGAATCGCAATTTTGACAATGAGTTTTCCAGAAACTATTGAGAATTTTCATACAGTTCCTTAATATTTTCTGTTCGACTCTACACAGCAATAATCTGTACAAATATAGACACCTTCTTGTACGTACTATTTTAGCCTATACATTGACAAACGATGCTAAAAAATTTGCAACGCAGAAATATGAATAAAACAAAATCTGCATATGGCGCATATACCTGGAAGTAGGATGACCAGAAACACAGAGCCATACTGAAGCCTTTAATCTTTCTTATCTGTTTTGATGCTGAGTGAATGCAATTTTTGTATCAAACACTTTGCCACCTCGACCAAGATTTTCTAACGAATAAATTTATTGATTGTGTCACAATTGAGTATCGGTTTTATTTGATTCATATATAGTAAAGAAAAAAAAACAAAAGAAGTTATAACAAACCAATTGAAAAATCTGACTGACCGCTATAATTAGACTATTCAAATAACCTATTCATATATATTTTGTTATAATAGGACAATTGCAAAAATAATTTATGTATTTTCTATTACGGAAATAAAATTTACCTATAAGTAATTTTAATTTTTGTGCAATATTTCTTGCATTATTTCCAATATTTTTCAACTTAATAACAAATTAAATTATTAGCAAATAAAAGTGAACCAACATATAAATAAATAACTGCACTCTCCGTGGGTCTGTGTTTTATTACCGATTATCGCGCTCACTTAGGGCATTGACGATAGAAGTAAATGTAACTTGAGTAATTTTCAGGTAATCAAATCTTAATAAAGCTTTTTGTAAAGCAAAGTGGTTTATTATGATCTAAATTTAACTCTGAAAAATTACATACGTCTCCGTCCTTAGTCTTTACGTATGAGGATACGATACGATTCGCAATTCTTAACCGATTTTGATGATGATTTTTTATCAATTAGTTAAACATCAAAACTCTACAAAAACTCGCTTTTTTATGATCGGCGAATGGCGTCCGTTTTTTTTTTAATTCTTTCATGCCTCTTCCCTATGCCCCAGCTGTTTTTGACTTTTTTATTTTTGACTTTTTCTTAGAATTATTCATTTAATAACAAATAAAAAATTCGGTTGTACGGTATTTTGATTTCACCATTGATCAGAAATTCATTTTTGTATTCACTTTATTTAAATAATGATTTTTAGCCGCGCATGATAAGAACACACGAATACAAATGTATAATAATTATGACGTCCTACATTTATTAATATTTTTCCAATATTAAACTAACGTTAAATCGACATTAAATAAATTTCCGTACTTATGTGTAAAGATAACTTCTAATTTTATTTTTCATTAGGTTATTACGTAATATTTTAATATTAGCAATAATTAAAATAAAAGCACTCGTATTATTATAATAATACTTGCATCCATGAGTACTAATCTTTTTTTACCTCCTTTTACACCATGAGTACAAAGAAAAAAAATTTTTACCGGTTCTAACGAATCGCAACATCTAAAAAAAATTAAGATAGAAAAAAAATATGCTTTTTAATAAATTCACAGAGGTATGGTATTAATAATTCAACATTATCTGACTATATGCCAAAGAGACTAAAGGAATACGATTATTGGTATTCTGTCTAAATCAATTATTTGGATAGAATATCAATTATTTGTATATTCTATCCAAATCATTGACATTCTATCCAAATTATTGTAAAATTTTAGAATTCGAGACTGTTATATGAATTTTTATTTGAATATAATTTACTACCTAATTATAAGGAAATATTTTTTACTAGTCGATTTCAAACCCCTTCTCAACCCTTTCGTCGTAATACCAAGATTCCATTCAAACGCGCAGGTATTATAAAACGCCATCTGCCCCTAATGAGTCGGGTGATATTTTTTTATCGAGTCCAATAAAGCAGCTGTCGGGGTGTGATGCGCGTTGACAGTGAACAGAGTTGCGTGGCTTCTTCGCTTTTTGTGACCACCCTGCGATCGTGATTGATTGAATGAGTGGTTGGATTTAGCGGGCCGTCCCTACGGTCCGATTGTTCATATTTGGGACTAGGTGTTTGCGGTTTACCCATTACTCTGGGGGTTGTAAGTTTAATTAGAATAATCCAAGGCTTGTTTTGTGTACACGTAGTTTGGTACTTACTGTCGGGTGTATCTGTACTTGCATTGGGTTTTGGGGTTAGTTTTGAATTTGTTTGAATACTAGATATAGAAAATTTATGTGTTACGCCAGTGTTACGTATGTACATGTTATTATATAAGAGCGATGAACTTACTGCATATTATCCTATTGTATGTATGTCATAATTAATTATATTGCATTTTATTATTCTAATTAAACAATTCAAATTCGTCACTGATAATCATGGTAATGAAAGAAAGTAAATTTATATTTACAAAGTATGCAAATATAATTTGTATATAATATCATTATTATATGCATGTTCATATTATATATAATTTGGTAGTCTTAGTATTAAAGAATTAAGGAGGTACCTATTCTTTTCACCATTTTATTTGAGTTCCATCTATCTTTATGTCACAAATAAAAAAGTAAACCATTTGATGTAGACACCTTACGTGAATAATTTATTTGATGCATTGAAATGAAAAAAATTTATTTGATGCATCCTTTCAATGGATGTTTTAAAATGATGTCCTTACTAAATAAATGGGTAAACGCAAAAATATATTCGCCACAAAAAAAGAAACGACACGTTTCCAAATTCAAAAACGAGAAAGCTTTTAAAAAAAATCGAATTGCATTGATTATTATGTGATTATATCTTATTTTTTAAATTTGATTATTATGTGGTTATATCTCATTTTTTAAATTTTATTTAATTTCACTTTATTATTTCATTTATGGCGACGTTTGTTGCAGATCAACAATAAAGTCTGGTGGTGATAATTTCGTTTTGGCTTTTAACAAACGATTCAAATCTAACATGTTTTTTCTCTTTCCTAAATTAATAAGTGAATAAATTAACATTGAATACCCGCTGACATAAAAAATACTAATATGAAATATTTTCATTAAAGTTTATTTAATTGTCTTATAAATAGCAAATACTTACAATTATCAGTAAAAAATAAATATAGGAGAAACATATGTTTTGAACAATGTGTATATATGAATATATATATACATATAAATATATATATATATATATATATATATATATATATATATATATATATGCTATTCGACATAGAAATGACATTGAAATTAATTTGCATGAATTCATTTCTACGGCGTTTATAAAATTTAAACACATTTAAACTTTATTTGCTTCAAGTATTTTGAAATAACCCGATTTCCATACACTCTTCAATGTTCTCCAAAATTATATCATAAAATGATGTAAATGGATATTTTTTCATTTCAAATTTAGTTTCACTAAGCATCTTGAACTTGCTCAGTTACATTTGTATATTATAAGTTCCTAATCCAGATTTCCCGGGATTCCCTTTAAATTTAAAATAAAAACTCACGTACCGCAAAACGCCGCTACCTTTTAGCAAGAACTATACCAGATAGTGAAAATCTACTGAGATGAGCATATTTGACACATCAAAGGTTCAATCATATGCATCAGAAAGGCGAAAGGATGTTTTTATTTATCTACCTCGTAATCGTACCATCCGAAACCGTTTTATTGATGGAATCACGCCCGACATATACTCTGAGCGGTTATTCTCAAACTACTGAGTTTATTTTTAATAAAAATTGTTTAAAGAGAAAGGAATTCCCGGTCACTGTCTACTAGTCTGACACATGCCATTTTACCAAACTTTTGGAATGTATTCCGTTTGTAGAGTTGAAACATAAATATTACTAAAACTATTTGCACAAAAATTAAAAATGGAAATTATATGTGAAGTAATTTTAACATTAATAGGTAAGTAAAAAATAATACATACAATATATATAAACTCATCTATGTATGTAAAAATAAGCTTAATTCAGTTAAAGGATAGATTTAGCGAAGAGAAACAGATACGTATAAATAGCAAAAAAAAGACCTTGAACGTTTTTATATTTTTTTAATACATATGTCCGATTCAATTAAAAATATGAAATGTTACGTAAATCTCTGTAAAAATAAATTTTGCCCCACTTCATCGTATTATGCATTTTCAAATATTCTACGTCTAATTTTTAGGCAATTCTGTTTCTCTAATCACATTATCATAACATTATGTTAGCATTTACAAATTTAAAATTGGTAAACCACCTAAACAATCTCTTACAGTTAGAGTTACACCTACATTATAATCGCAACACACTAGAAGACTTCGCGCAAAATATATTCTATTATTAACTGTTTACTCTTTATCAAACATAAAAAAAATTATTTACCTTATATGCATATACATACAAAAATTATTAAATGCCTCTGATTTTAATATATATATATATATATATATATATATATATATATATATATATATATATTGAAGCCCCAAAATTATATTTATGACCTGTAGTGCATTTAAGACAATATAATATAATAACATTACTTACAATATAATCTGCACATTAATATTAAATTTGCGAGGTTACGGAATTTTAATTGTTTATTCTAATGGTATAAAGATAACTTTGGTATATTAAAACCCTTTTAAAAGTACGCATTTAGCCATTGAAAATAAAACCATATTTCAAAGTTTAAGTCGCGTTTTAAATGGATGGATATACGTGACTAGCTCCTTTAATATCCTAAAGAATGCTCGTAGACCGGATCACATTAAATCCAAATTTACAGCTTTAGCTGCACGAGGCCTTAGATTATGTTCTGAAAGTCGCCTTTACCCTCACAAGAACACATAAGACACTTTAATCTGTAATTCATCTTTGATATATACATTTTAGACTTAATACAATATGTGTTACTTGTAATACATGTACATGCATAGCACAGCTTTAGATATCATGCATAATTAAACAATTAACTTCGTGTGAGCTTTTATATACTTATGATGTTACGTTAGTATATACATATTGAATATGCTATATCTTAAAGAATAATTTACTCGTAATTATTGAATATTTAAGAAGACAAAACCATTACTCGTTAATTGTCTACCGATACTATTTATGTCATTAAATTGTGCATCTTACCCCCAAATTAGTTGAAGCAAATGTCTGCTCCTAAAAATAGGGCTCATTGAAAAAAGCGATCAAGTAGGTGCCGAAATACACAATCTATGATTCAGTAGTTATACACACACAAATTGGCGCGCGCACGCGCACACGCAAACACATCCACACGCACACACACACACATATATATATATATATATATATATATGGATGTATAGATTTAAGTCGTTGATTCAACTGCTATCTAGAATTAATTTAAAATTTTCGTGCTACACGTTCATTTTTTTAATATTTAATAAATAGGGTTAAAACAGCAAAGAAAAAAAGAATTTTAATTTAATTTAAATGAGGTTTGAGATCTCGAAATGAAACGTGTACATATACTATTTCGTTTACATATATTTAATATGCTGGAATTGTGAGACTGAGACAGACGGACGTGACGAAATTATAAAGGTTCCTTGTTTCACTACAGGACCGTAAAGACAACAAACGCTACATTGCGTAAATAACTAAAAATGATTCGAACCAAAATTATATTTCATTCAAGCGATTCTTTTTCGCAAACTGAATTTTAGTAAACCTGACTGCAGTATCGCTTATTAAGTGTAGGAGTTGTAACTCACAATTGTTTCACTTTGAAAATCAAATATTTGTTTATAAAATCTCATAATTACAATTCTGTTCGCAAATAATTCAGAAATACTTTATCATATTCGGTGATATCATTGAATATTGAATAAACCTGTTTCTAAAATTAGAACCTGTTACACTGTTGAAGACATTCACAATAGTACTCGGCGAACCGATCTAGCTGGACAGTGCTTTTTATGTGGAAATATATTGTGCTTTGCAAAAGGTCGGATTTACATATAAATAACCTAGTTAATAAGTATTGTTCTGTAAGCAGATATGTTGCCTAAGTATTTGGTAGTTGAATATTTTGTGGTCCCCATAAATTGCTTAGGAGATAGGTAGTATTCATATCTGTCATCGACAAAACGTTTTCCAGCGATTAAAGTATTTTCCAAAAACATTTAATATCAAAATTATCCTGAAAAAAAACGTGTAAACAAAATCTTTCTTTCCATAAAATTAATGTATATGCTATTGAGAAACATTGACGTGCAATTGAGCAGGCAAAGTATGCTTACTTAAGAATATAAAAGGCATATCAGATCGGTCCGCCGATAGCCGTATTAAATTAACCACATTGACTTTTAGTGGTAGCCGTTGCATAAAGTTGACAATACGAATAGGGATTATAAAGCAGTTGGGTTAAAATTCTCCTTTATTAAGGTCCCAGGCCAATAAATATCGTGCGGTCGAATGCACACTAAGGACGCCAAGTTTCTGATGTTCGTCGTATTTTTTTATTCGGTCAAGATTAATGCAGTCGGAAAGGGAAATGTGGTTTAATTCGAGAGAGGAGAGCGTTTTTTTATTATTAATGTTATTAAAGCATCGAGCAGAAACACAGCGAATATATTTTTTTAAATTTCCTTCGAAGGCAAAGAATGTGTTCACGAAAACAAAAAGGTTGAATAAAAAGAAACTGCTCTACAATATTTAATGATGACCATAATTCTCGTTAATTTTTAAATGGCTTTTTTAAGTTTTGTACGATAAACGTTGTGGACAAAGTTAATAAAATATAACTCCTTCTGCGATACTTGTATAAATATTATTCAGGTATTATAAATTACTTTATTCAAAGAGCATTAAACGATGTAATGGGCAAAATAATTAAAATTTTCAATGAATTAACTAAGCTAATTGACTAATATTATTGCAAATGCGACTAAGATTTTAAACTACATTTTCCCCTAGAAAAGCAGCAATATTAACGTGCGTTATTGTCTAATCCTGGTTACATTTGCTTCATTTAGTGATATTTATTTTTTTTTTCATTCCACATATTAATATGGTAAAAGACTATGCATCTTAGTAATAGTTAATAAAAAACGAATGTATTCATTACAATTACGGTTTAACAAAATCATGTTGATTCATATATAGATGTAATAAAAGACGAAAGATGAAACAATCGACATATTAATATTTTAAAAAATTACAAACTCGGAGGACTATTGACAAACTATACATTTTAAATTTACTATTTTTGAAATCTCCGGTTGTCTATTTTTTGTGAATGTATTTCTACTGGCATTACTTAAAAAACATTAAAAGAAAATTTATGAAGTTTTCTACACCACAGGTACATCATAGGGTTCTGTACTTAATATTCACGTTTTCTTTCATTCTGTTTTAATGAAATATGAAGGAATTGCACAAAAAATGTTTATTTACTTGTACTTATGTAACATAAAAATTAAAAGGTCTATTTAATTCAACTTTTTTGTAATATTATTATGGGTAAAAGGAGAGACTGAATTATGTATTATTGTATTATTATTAAACAAAGGAACTTACTTCAGTTAAACGGCGGAAAGAAAACTAGACATAAATATATTACATTGTTTTGGAATTGTAAATAGACGGTTGACAAGGTGAAAACGGGAAAAATTAAGAATTTTGATGTCACGAAGGGGTTTCCTGAAAGTGTATTGAAATGAAAGTTATGACTTCAATTATATAAGGTAAAAATTTTTTATTCAATAATCAAAATATAAATTTCATGAAAAATATTGTGAACAAAATATGTTATAAATAGAAATAAAAAAGATCGTACAAGTCAAATCTTTTCAACATACTCACCTACCGTAATATCTTCTGACGTCACTTGTTTTTAGTTAATTGTGGATTGGATTCAACCTTATTTTACAGAATCTGTATGAATACTTCATGTTTACATCTATTTCGTGCTTTTCATTTAAAGCATCTCGATAAATTTTTCTGAAGGTTTTTGCATCCTAAGTGAGCCCTGCTACACAATGCTAATGTTTCATCGCTTTAGGAAAATATTAGAAATGCTTTATTGTATAGATATTTATTAATGAGTATAATTACTCAGCAATAGCTACCTACCGCTCCATACCGAGATGATAATTCCGTAAGTGTGCCATTTATCTATTTTTGGTACATGTTTCGTACCAAATAAAAAAATTTTATCTAAATAGTTTTAGATAAAATTTTTTTATTTGGTTAAAACCCATTTAAAATATCTAATAATTAAAGAATGTATTAATTTCGTATTTTATAATTATAGAGTAAAATGGCTTTTCGACATTTCAACTTTTTGACGTGGCTACAAGGATTACAAATTTAAATACAAAAACAGGAGAAAACAAACGCACGTTTTCCACAAAAATGTATTTTAGGCATATACACTTTTGATTCAGTGCCGGATTTAAAATGCTTGGGATCTGAAATTAATTGTCGAAATAAAATATTTTCAGAATTGTTGCTGGTTATGGAGCTTTCTATGGACTAAAATATCTCAGGCAACAATTTATTACTGGGAAAACAACATTCCTTCTATACAAAACCCTCGTTACATCTGTTTAATTTATGGCTCTGAAACATGGACATTGACAAAATCAGACGAGGCCCATTTAGGTCTTATCTTTGAACGAAAAGTTTTCAGATTAATTCTTGGGGGAATAAAGGAAAATTATGTTTGGAAAAGAAGGTACAACTCAGAAATATATAAAGTTTATAAAAACCCAGTCATTATAAAATTAATTAAAATTAATGTCAAAAGAATATTTTTGGCTAAACCGCATGGGCAGAGAAGAAGAGGAAAGTCTAAAATAAGATGGGAAGATGCAGTGGAGACGGATTTTGGGGTGCTGATGGTCTGTAATTGGAAATCTGTTGTTACACAGAGGGAAGCGTGGAAGTCGCTTCAAAGGAAGACCTTGGCCCACCCTGGGCTATCGAGCTGCTGATTATGATGAGAGTATAATATCAATTTCAACATATTCCGGTATTTTTTTTAATATTTTGTTTTTGGGAGTACAAATTCATGCCTGCTACAGAAGAGTAATCAATTCTTTGGCATTCTCTTTCCCACTACTGTGGCATCTTGCATTATGCTAACGACACTCTCAATTGCCGTATTCATGAAAACCGTACATAAACATTTTTACGAATAGTCATTTTGACAAATATATGTAGCGGCAAATATATACAACATAAATATTTACAATCTTTTGTGTATAATGCGTTTATACACAAAAATACCTTTATCAAAGCAGTATCCAATAATACGTTTTAGTGTATCATACCGAGGCCAACACATAAATACAAAGACTCTTTATTCAAAACCGATGCCATCACTTTTATTTTACAGACGACAATACGTAAAATGAATGACCTTAGCGTTCGTTTAGGCGTTCGTGCAGTTTATGTGTTCATAAATATGACAAATACTACCGGAATACCGTTTAGACGCCAGCCAGAACGTCGTTATGTTTTATTTAGAGGCTGCAATGAATAAAAAATATAGTTTTTTGTATATTATTGAGCTCGATGTTTGTATCGGTCGTTTTATAAAGATGTGTGGAAAATGATACCTATTAACGTCAACGTGTGTATGGAAAAAAAACCCAGCGGTACACTTGGGGAATATGGGGACAGTGGTCGTAAAGTTTAGTTTATGAAAGTTATTTGGATAGTTTCCAGGTATTTTATAGGAACCTTGTTTCATCTAAGGTCGTGCGGGTTTCTCATACTGAATTGACTGAATTCATTTTATATCGAGTTGAAATATTGATTAGCTAGTGTGACCTAGTAACATAGGCTCAACAAATTATTCGAGCTGCTCATTGATTACACATTATGTACCATTAGATAAATTAGATTGAGTCTACAGTTTAATCATGTACCTAAGATTAATTAGATGAAAGAGTATTGAATATATTTGGCGTTAATTTTGTAGAAATTCATTGCTCACCATTAAATGAAACTACGTGATGCAGTATTATTTCCACTCTCTCTAAGTTCTTTACTACGACCTAGGTTTCATTGTATTACAACATCTTCAGGTGAGCTATTAACAAATATCTTTGCTAATAGGCCACCTGAAGATGTTGTAATACAACGAAACCTAGGTCATGGTAAAGAACTTAAAGAAAGTAGAAATAATACTACATCGCGTAGTTTCATTTAATTGTGAAAATGAAAGAGTACTGTGTAATAATTTGTGCAAACAAATGATGCCACAAGAAAAAAAATTAATTTTTTAATATCATTTTAATTAAACTGTAGACTCAGTCTAATTTATCAAATGGTATGATATATGTAAATCAATGAGCAGCTCGAATAATTTCCAAAATTATATATAAAATTTTGTTATTATTATTAGCATTTTGCGAGTCACACATCAAGCCCAAAGGCTAGAAATCTGTTCACAATTATACAGTAATCAAAATTTAATGTTTATATATTTTTACACATTTGGCTAAAAATTTTATGGGTATATTGAAAAACAATTTATTACGGGGCAAATATGATAAATGTATTGAAGAGATTTTATGATAAAAAATCTGTTAAGCACAAATAGAACTCGCATCACAAAGACTTATAAATGTTTAAAGCACTTATAAACATTTAAGTGTACATAGTCTTTATATTAAACTAATAACAAAACGAAAATATTGCCTGCTGTATCTACGATACATATCGCTTGCAATATTTTTCACAGGCTTTAATACTAGGCGCATATTTAAAAAATTATAAGATCTAAGATAATCACTATAGTTCTCCTACAAACTTGCGTAAGCTTTTGAAAACACAATTTTTTCATAATTTTACGAAAAAATTGTGTTTTCAAAAGCTTACGCAAGTTTATAGGAGAACTATAGCGATTTTTCTGAAATAAGTGGGGAATTATATTTTTTTTGCATAGTTTTCAATATATTTCTAAAAATACAACACCTAAAAGTATATAAAAAAATTTGAAGACCTTTTATTAACCCATTTAAACGGTACAAAATTTTTAAATAAAAATTTAAATAAATATTTTTGAGTATTAGAGATTGAGCGTTATTGAGATGTGTGTGGATTAATACCTTTAATTTCTAGCTTCTGCGTCAAGCCGTTTCTGAGAAAAATGGCTGTGGCAGACGGACAGACGCGTGGGTGATCTTATGGAGGCTGAATTTTACTTTTTGGGGTTTCAGTTACGGTTGGTTTTTCTTTCACATTCAACAAAATAATTTCACATTCAGAAGGATGAGATGAATCAGGCATGTGAAAATATGTTGTTAAAAAAAAAAATATATAGGAAATCATAAAGACTAATATAACGTGTCCATTTAAATAACATATATTGGTATTTAAATAGAGTTTATTAAAATGTGCTTTAAAAATACAAACTAAATTTTTTGGACGTTTCAACAGACTTTCTAACACTCTTTATTAAAAATCTTAACAACAAGCAGTTCAGTTTATTTATTTCAATATAGCCCACATTTTTAGGTTTCCATAGTGGGCCTTGTAACTTTTTCATATCCGTCTTTCCGTCCATCACAGGCATTTTTCTCAGACTATACTATATAATTGGAATTTGGCATGGATATGGAAATGGTGGTTCAATTAAAAATATGGAAGAAAAACATTTAAATTTTGTGTATTTCAGGGGCAAATATGCTGAAAATTTTGACGGTAAATGAGATATTATTTTTTACTTGATAATGCAAAATTAATGCCCCTTCTATCCATTAAAATAAATACAAAAAAAATTATTCGAAATTGACGAAAAAACTACGAAATAAACATGCATTTACAAAAATAGTTTACTGTCACTTTCATTCTCGTTTTATTAGCTTTAATAGTAGTAATGTCTATTAATTACGCACGATGGAAAACAAACATCTCTGAGTATATGATGACAAGTCGATAACATTATGACCTTACTAGGATTATGTAACTATATGAAAAATGAGGGAGTAAGTTTAAAGAAAGGACAGACATACTCGTATTTGAATATATGTAATACATATCTCATATTTTTTTTACATAAATATCTTACAAACTTAGTACATAGTAGTTAACTATGTGTATATATATATATATATATATATATATATATGTGTGTGTGTGTGTGTGTGTGTGTGCGTGTGTGCGTGTGTGTGCGTGTATATATACATATGTATATATACACAATATAAATTATATATTTATATAAATTTAATGTAATTTAATTAGGTAATTTAATTCAAATACATTTTTAAAACTGTAATGTATTATTAATTTTAAAAGAAATGAAAAGAGGTGGGTTGCGGGAGTGAAGAAAAAAGGTGAAGACAATGAATATGTGCGATAAGTCGACAATGTTCCAGAACATTGTAAAAATTTCTAGAACATTCTAGAAAAAAGTGGAACTTTCATATTGGAGGTCACACATTTTCGAGGTCGACTATTTTCAACCCCCATACCTTCCGCACCCTTGTAGTTATCGAAACTTAACCACTATAGTGCACTATGGCAGGGTTGAGGGTACTACCATGCACTAATGACATTCGTCTGCGATATGTATGTGTATATATATATATATATATATATATATATAGATTTGAAATAGTATGTATAATACGACGAGTTGAGTAAATGTAAAGAAATTATTAAAAAAGTCGATTACAACATTTTGCTACAAAAAATTTTGAATTTAATAAAAATTGATGCATTAAAGTTAAATATTATATACATAAATGTGCATTTACTGAAAACAAAATTAAGTTTAAATCTGATAAAAAAACTGACTATTTTTGTGCGCAGATTAGATCACACAGGGTATGTGTAAAACCGAAAACCTATAAGTAACCTAATATAAAACTTATTTTATAAATGATGTAGTTCACCTGCTGAAGTCGGATAGGTTAATAACAAGCATATCATTAGAAGTAACAAACGTACTGTGTCCTCTTCGAATTGTTCTTCCTAGCCGTAATTTAGTGGCAGATACGGATCTCTGCTCTCGTTATAATGTTTACTCAGGAAATTTATTTTTAGAAATATTTTTCTCGTTAAAAATGTTCATGTTTTTTTCGTTATATTACCACTTTATGTAGTTATGATACGAGTGTGTATAAATTATATTGTTAAGTTATGCTGATACCTTACTCGCGCCTGCTGGAAATTTCTTCCGAGCTCTCGTAATCCTTACCGGAAAAAAATTAAATAATTTAACTATTATCTTCAGGTGGAGTAATTCTAATTTTAAGACACGTTTAATTTATTTCATATATGACGAAAATAAATAATAAATACTCATTTTACGAATCGGTAAAATTGAAAAACTAAAAACACACTTTTCAGGATAAAAGGACCAATTGAGACAAATCAAACGAGCCCACACTCGACGAGTTTACTATTAAACTTTGAGAAGTTCCCATGACCCTCCTCTATTATCAGACTCTCCTAGCTACAATACGTAACCAAAGGGCTCATTAAGACGAGTCAAACGAGCTCAAACTCGATGAATTTAGTATTAAACGTTGAGAAGTTCCCATGAACCTCATTTATTATCAGACCCTCCTAGCTACAATACGTAAACAAAGGGCTCATTAAGACAAGTCAAACGAGCTCAAACTCGATGGATTTAGTATTAAAGGTTGAGAAGTTCCCATGACCCTCATCTACTATCAGACTCTCCTAGCTACAGTATGTAAAGAAAGGGCTCATTGAGACGAGTGAAACGAGCTCAAACTCGATAGATTTACTGTTAGCCGTTGAGAGTTCCCTAGACCTCCTCTCTCCTCCATTGTCAGTTAGTTCCAGTTACAATACTTAACCATAGAGCTCTTCGAGACAAGTCAAACGAGTCCAAATTAAACAAGTTTACTTTTGCTATTGCAAAATTTATCTCGTTCATAATCTTGATGGTGCCCCATAATTCTAAACGTCACGCATTATTTTATTGTTGTCAGAATTACATAATTTTGCAAAGTTTCAAATAGATATGACAATTAAAGTGGAGAGTTGTAAGATTTCCTTACGTTGTTATGAAGTTGCTTTACCTGCAACTTTATAATAAAAGAGTGCTAAAATTGCAAATATATTGAGTTAAAAATTGTTTTTATGAGATAACACTTATGTTCAATAATCGAATTTCTTACTGGACAAGACAAGCTACATTTTACAATACATGTACACTCATTGAAAGAACACTTCTCAACGAATGCACAATTCACCTCGATGAAGTAATATTATTACAAAATAGTTCATAAACTACACTGAACACTTCTACTGCAGTCTCAAATTGTGCTACAAACATGCAACGGACTTACCTTTCGATTTACACCTTAAATATTCTTCGGTCAACAGTTTCATCGATAATAAAATGACAAAATTTATCGATACGTTCATCAATAAAAGTCTTCGTTCTTGCCATAGTCAGATAGTTTAGTGGCCGTTATAATGTAGCTGCAACGTATGTTGCGAGCGAAGAAAGAGTCATAAAAGTTTCTCGAAACATTAAGTCAAGCTGTGAATATCAACGGTGCGACTGATAACCCACAGGCATATTACAATTCGTACCGTTCGTCTTAAACATCGTTACAATGTGCACATTGTTTATTGAATTTGACGTTCATGTTGTAGAATAAAAAAATTAAATTTATGTATGCAAATTAGCCCAAATGTAATGCAAATATAAATTGCAATAGAATACAATCATTGCAAAAAGATTACATTGAAATTTATGATGTACTTCTTACAAAAAATTTTATTAAATTTTTAATTGCAATATTTGTAATAATTTTTGAAACAAACTGAAAAAATGAAGAGAGGCAATAAAAATAATAAGGATAAAATTACTATTCTGAATTCCAAAACAGCTAAAACGACCAACTAAACATCTAAAATGAGAAATTAAGAAAATCTCAAGTTCTTCAAATTTAAATAATTTTCTTCTCTGTTTAACCTCGATATCCATATTCACACTTATTGTATAATTTCATGGAATACCTTTAATTTTTATGATTTCGAATCTGAAAAAGGAAGAAAACGAAACCCTTATAAGATGACTCAGGTGTCGGTTCGTCTATTCGGTTTTCATAGCGGTTTTACTTAAAAACCGTTTGACGTAGAGACTTGAATTTTACATATTTTATAAAGCATATGGAATTGCATATCATTTAATAGTCAACATTCTAAATATAAAGATTCCGAAATTATTATTTTCGGTATTTTATATAAGATATTTCTAGAAATATTATTGCAAATATCAAAGCCATTTTTCTCGGAAACCATTTGACGCGGAAACTTGAAATTTTGGCAAAGTGATAAATTATGTATATGGAGGGTAACATATGGAGGGGTAAGTAATATAATGTAATTGAAAGTTAGATGGATTCAAAAACTATATTTTCCTAATTTTATGTAGGATACATGGTTTTAGACATGTTATTGAAATTGACCACAAAAAATATATTATAGAAATTCTACGGAACCTTAAATGTTTATATGTCTAAAGGTTGTACCCCACGTAACTCTCCTAGTGCAAGTTCTATTAGAACTAAACAACATCTTATTTTTTAGCAAAACACTTCTGCATTACATAAGATCATATTAATTTAAATTTCTGTCGAACACGTCATAAAAACATTTTTCGGTATGCAAAGAATGCGCGGACAATTAGAGTATATGAAGCCTTGTTTAACGTGCACGGATTAGATAATATAGTTCCATCTATTGGAAATGCCTGGAAGTATGCGTGACAATAGATAAGACGATGTATTTACATAATATATAGAGATGATATTCTGTTCATTAATACGAAGGTATTATGAGGTCGAGTTTAAACGGGAAGCGGCTGAAATTCTAGGTTTGAAGATTCACAAAAAATAATATCGGTAAAAAATATATGTACACATACCTATATATATATATATATATATATATATATAGATATATATATATATATATATATATGCGTGTGTGAAGATGATATCCTATTATATCCCCTCATGAAATGTAAAAGTAAATTTTATCCACGCAACGCTGAAAAACCTTAAGTCTAAACTTTCATTTTACTAACGCTTTTACAAGACTAAGAGCATATAAAAAATTTAAACACGCCATACTTCTTTACTCACGATTTGCTTATCAAGTGAACCGTCTGGCTGAAAGTAAAGCTTGGCGTGTTTTTAAGATGCGGGTATTCCCCACTCCCTGCTTGTTAGTGAAATATTGTGTTTATATTATTCGTGCATTATTTCTGATATGCTTTTCTAAATATTTGATCTCATTTCGCTTATATTTTATAACGAGAAAAATATACGATAATGTAAGTTACATTATCATATATTTTTTTAAAGTATGTATTTCGTGTGACCCATTGAATTAAGTGTCATTTGAAAAATCTTAAACCTAGACTTCACACAACATTTTTTTTATTTCCAAATTCAACTTATATAATATTCAGTTTATGTACATTTTCAATAATGCATTTGACACATCTAAACTAGCTCTCGAAGTAACAGTTTTTGGTTAAAAACTTCAAGTAAAATTATGTCTTTTAACTTGAATGACCAATTTTAAATATTTATTCACTAAATATCAAGTGCATGGTGAAGGTAACCAAATCGGTGCTAGAGCTTACTGCAGTGAGAAGGGGGTAAGCGCCATAATCTTAATTCATATACTGAATTAATTCCAATTTTTGGAAATAATTTTATCTAATATCATTTTTACTTAATTGCAATTTGTGTTACTAAAAACTATTATCTAAATTTGAGCACAAATTTACAAAAAACAACGTGAAAACCTACAAAGAGAAAAAATTAAATAACTAAAAAAATTCGTTAAAAAGGTGTGAAAATTAACGTTGAAAAGTAATTTGTTAGACTTAAAAGAAATTTAAATCGATTTGTTTTTAAAAATAATCGTGAAAAACAAAAATTTTTGTGAAAATACTTTTTTTTCAAATTATATTCTTTCATTTAAAGAAGAAAGGGGAAATTTTCACTATCACCAAAGAGCAACTATACCCGAACAACCTCATCTAATTGTATCGAAAACAAATCCATTTTTATTTTATTTATACTTTTTTTTGTTTTTTTTTCAACGCGACTACAAAAACACTTCATAAATTCTATGCACACCAAACAAACGTATATTTATATATAAAAATAGATATAGTTAATAGTTTTCTTTAAATTCTAGTCCTTAACACTTTCGTTCTATTTAATTTTGACAAGGTTTACAAAGATGTGAACGCAGTGTGGCAAAGTGTAGTTGTCGTCATGCACCCGTCGAATATATAAATTTGGAACCCAACTTTATACTTCTTATTAACCTCTAAATTAATGACATATGACAGAATAATGCCATAGCAATAAATATGTACCTGAATTACAGAATTCTGAAAAATTAAATTGACAGAAATATTAACCACAGTCTCCTACTAGTCATGTTGAGTAATCATATTTTTCAACCAGCGAATTTTTTCATTTTAAAATTAAAAAGTATTAACGGTGCAAAAGAGATAAAATTAGAATAATTGAATTTCCCGCATTTTTTAGGGTTCCGTACCTCGACAGGAAAAACGGATCCCTTACAAGATCGCTAACGTGTGTGTCCGTATGTTCGTCACAGCCATTTCTCCCCGAAACCACTTTTGATAGTAACTTGAAATTTGACATAATAATAAAACATATTAATCCACATATATTAAAGTAGATAAAACTAAAAAAATTGTATTTGGAGGGCAAATAAAGTAATCGAAAAAAAATAATACAACGAAACCTAGGTCGTGATAAAGAACTTAAAGAAAGTAGAAATAATACTACATCACGTAGTTTCATTTAATTGTGAAGAATGAATTTCTACAAAATTAACGCCAAATATATTCGATAATCGAAAAAAAGCTTCATTGTATATAAAGTACGGGGGTGTCATTTGAAAAAGCCGCTTGTAAGTTTACTTTTGCTATTGCAAAATTCCTATGATCATCTCCTCCTCCTATGATCATATGACTGAAAAACATTTTTTCCATAATTTTAGGTAGTATATATTCTGAGATATATTGAAAAATATGCGAAAACATATATACGCCCGCATTTTTGGAACTAATTAATCTAAAATTATGAACAGATATGGTTTTTAGAAACTCACGCAAAGTTGAAGTAAAGCTCTTGCGATGATTCCAGATATCATAATTTTTTTAAATATTCCCCATATTTTTATGCCTATGATGAGATAGTGACGTAGGAACGTAAAAGTTATCATATATTAGGTAGAGTATAATCTAAAAAGGATTGCTAGGACAAAAACAAAAAACCCTTTTCACAATTTTAAATTGTGTATTTAAGAAGATTTCCTTAAAAATATAGCGAACCGCATTCTTGTTTTCAAAACTACTCAGACAAAAATCCTTAAAAAACTGGGTTGGTAAAATCTGACTAGAAGATTACAGATAAACTATGGGTAATTAACCTAGACTTTTAATTTTTAAAATGTGCATAATATTTTATAGGCCTATGAAAAATACAGTATATCTAAGTAGCAATATATTTACGTTGCGAAAATTGAATATTTGTGAGTACTTTGATAAAAATACTATGTACGCTTAAATTTATTTAAGCGTACATAGTATTTTTATCAAAGTACACATTTAGTATTTAGTACATATTTCTAAATACTAAATGTGTACTTACGGCATTCATATAAATATGAATGCCGAAATATGTACGGAACTTTATAATTTTTTTTATTGTTTCTTTCGACTCCATGATTTCAATGATTTTATTAAATTCATTAATATATATTATACTGTTCTTCCTATTACTTCCTTAATATATATTATACTGTTTGTGAAAATTTTTTCTTGATTGCTAAGTCTGTCTATCTACGGCCAGGTTTTCACGTTAGATCAAATATGGCTGTAACGTTTAGATGTATATAATGAACGAGCATTTAAATAAACTACCGCATTGCCGTGCTTTCAGTTGATCTGTAAATCGTTCGAGTGAATAGAGACAACCTAGAGTGATCACAAATTTATCATTTGGTTTGTTTCAGGTATTTTCAATATTGATTTTCGTATAAGTTGTTAACAACTTTTACTGAATTGTATACAGTGTGATTAAATGATTGAGAAAAATTTTAAATATACACGAAGAAGCCACGTAACTCGGGTTTGTATTCACTTGTAAAAAGAACTTTGAAATATCGATTTTAAACAAGATCTAAAGAAAAAAACCAAACTAAATTAATCGAATTCGAAATCTCAACATAGAAAACCGGGTATATAGAAAAGCCTTAAAAGCGACTTAATTTCATAGCTGTTAAAATTGATCCATCATGGTTATTAACATTTCTTAAGTGAAAAGTGGAGTAATGATTTATAAGTAAGCAAATTTTAGTGACCGAGATTATCCATCAACTAGCGTACATAAAGTAAAACGTCATATTGACCTCATTTGTTTCATTCTAATTGTAGCAATAATATGATTGAAAACCTCTTGTGACCTTCGAACCCTTTAAAGCTGATAACTTATCATATTTATTCGCCAAAAAGCCTTTTTAAATATTAATACAAACCACCGCCCTCCGCTATTAATGTGTTTATTTCGAATAAATTTTCGAATTGGTTTTCCACACGAAATTTCTTATCTAAGGCCGAGCCCCGGTCACACGCACATATTCCACGGTGCCTTTATACGCATATACTGCTATAGAGTTAGATAAAATATTAATACCTCAGAAGCTCTGGGGGCCCAAATAGAATTATTGACTTACGTAATCATGTTGCAAGGGTAATTTGAAATAATAAGAATGGGTATAAATATAATTATTTACAGTGAGAAAGATAGTGCTTGTAACTTAATTTCGAATTGTTAAATAAAAGTGTAAAGACATATAAAAAACACTGGCGACTTTTTATTATACGTTGGTATACAGCAGGAGCAGAAAAAAAAGTCATTTTTCTATATCTCACGTTCACGAAGAGTAAATTTAACATATTATTTTTGTTTGTCTCAGTTATAAACTAGTTATTAAATTAAAATGTAACGTATACTAAAATACTAGGTTTTCAAGTGATTACTCTTTATAAAATTGGCAGTGACAGAAGAGTGAAAAACGATCGTTCAGGTGCGTTTTATTGCATACGTTACGTAAACAGTTAATGGTATTTCAAAATAACTTATCGGAAAAATATTGGTAATCAAATTTATAAGGAATTCGCCACAGTGACTACTAGTTTACAACACTAACTATAATACCAAATTATTCTGTTACAGTTTTCTTTAAAAAATAAACGTGGAAATTATAAGTATTTTTTTTAATTGATTCAAGGATTCTTGTAAAAATTTACTTTCTTTTTACATAGATACCTAACATACGTAAAATTTTTTTCTTACGATGTAGTAACTCTTCAGTTCCTATCCGTTTATTCATATGTAAACTGTAAAAGACTTCTTTCAATTTTCTTTTTAGTTTCATGTATAGGTAATTTGATACAGGCACTAGATATACACTGAAAACATTAAGGATTATAAAACTTTGCCTCGAACAAAAATATTTATGAGATCGTGTTCGAGTTTCGTGTCACTACCAAAAAACTCATTTAAAAAAGTCCACAATTTTATTCTAAAAACTAGATTTAAAATTATCTTCAAAGATTTATTTATGTAGATGAAATAGTTCTCACTACAGAAATATATATTTATATACATATTTATATGTGTATATATATATATATATATATATATATATATATATATATATATATATATACATATATGCTGTATTTAAAAGATAATTTGACTATTATTCGTCCCGTTATCTGGGGTTACTAGGTGTTTTTGTTTTGTTTTAGTATGTACATTTAATATGCCTTAGCTGGCACCAACCTCAAAAAAATTGTTAACATTTGTATATATATGTTAAAACCGTTATTGATTTTTTTGAACTTTCTGTTGACACCGTAATTAGTTGTTTTTAACTTAGAAAAGTAAATAAATAGTTCAAATAAAACAATCTGCAATAAAATAATTATTTGCATCTAATGATCTACAAACATAGCTAAAAAACCTCAAGGGTAATGCACTTTCGATACGCATTTGGTCGATTTCCGTTTGATCGACTCTGCGTTATCGTTTGTTATAAGAGGTTGTTTACGTAACAAAAAAATCAACTTTTTAAGTACTCAAGTTTTTAAATGTTGTCTAAATTTTTGATAAAGAAATGAAATAAGTCATAACCTTATAACTTTCTCAGGTTATTAAAATTATGAGTTTTTGTTTTACTATTACTTTGAATGATTGAAATTTATCTTTCTCCACTGGAAGTTTTCAAGCAAAATTGTAATTTTTTATCTGTACTTACATATTCTGGTTAAATATATAGGTATTGATTAGGAGAAACTTGTTAAACGCTCAGTGAGATAAACGGTCATTTTCACAGTTGATAGAGCCAAGTTAATTTGTGTTATAAGCGTGGCCACATAACGTATTATTAAGTTAACTAGTAGGGGGTACTGGCGATAGTAATAACGCCCCGACCTCACGTAGCGCTGCTTAATAAAAAACAACACCAAGATAACTTTTTATTAATCTTGTAGGGAGACGACATTTAAACGTAATTGATAAATAAGGGAATACTCTGGTATTTATTAAATGTTACAGTATGGTGTATTGATATTGATTATATAAATGAAGATAGCATATTTTTTATCGTATGCCATAAAACGTGTTTTATGGCCAAAAACAGAACAGTAAATAACATGAAAGCAATTTTATGGTGAATATTCATATATTATTTTGTGTACCAAGTTTTATGTACTGTCGCTCTAAACTAAACGAAATTAAATTATAATCAATTATTGCCCAGAGCATTTAAGCCAAAATGCTACTCGTCCTTGGGTTTATTTATTATGCCAGACGAAAAATCCATTCAAAATATTATTTCTTTTTGAATTTAATTCTGTTTCAAATTGAGTATATTTAGAACATGTTACTGATGAAGAAATATAATATTTTTTCGTTGAAACAGCAATTTTGATTTTTTCAGAAACGGTTGGGAATTTTCGTTATTTCTTAAACATTTTCTACTTGATTTGAAGCTCAGAATGACTAGTATGAATAACAGATACGTTCCTAGTCACACAGGTACACGCCCCCGTACACGCACATACACGCGTGCACACCCATACTCGCACGCATACGCACATGTACACTCGCACGCACACGCACACGCAAACACAACTATACACACATTAATAAATTTTTTTTTTGAGTTCGATAATTCAATTATGCAGAAAATTTAACATTTTAGTCGGCTATTCTGTAACATAATTTACAACAGTTAAAAATCTATTCAGCAAAATGAATTAAAAATAAATTACAATATAAAGTAAATTTAAATACATTTATACAGTTAAGCAAAAGAAATGAGATGGAATTAAGGAGCGTTAAGTGTTAAATGAATTGAAGAGAATTCTTGAAAACTTTAATCCTGTTGTCCATCCAATATTTTTGCCCCTCAGCTAAAGGAAATCTTTTCATAGAATAAAGTCGTGTGTTTAAGAACTTATTTCGTAACTTAAGGATTTAATTTCACCATTTAAGTTGTTCAAAAATATTTTTACAGGTTTTGAGAAAAAAATATAGTACCAGTTATCTTAAAGGGAACATTTTGTTTTGAAATATCAAATTATTTTAAAATTTATAAAAAATTATAGCAAGTTCCAAGGGCGAACTTGCTAGCCTATGCGAACCTTCTATCGGCTGCAAAGGTTTAATCTAGGTATGAAAGTAAGAGAGATGAAAGAGTTTTGACGTTCTAAATAAGGGCTGAAAATTCCCATAACATATCGTGTCGTATAGTCGAGAAGGTGAAGGTCAAGGTGTTTGTGTGTGTGTATTCGTGCGAGACATCCGAGCATTGTGCGCGGTTTGCTATATAACCTCAATTCTAAGCACGTGTAAATATTACTTAAACTTATTTTTTTTATTTTACAGGCTTTCTATTGTAAGCCAATCATCTGCCAGACCGTTTCCAATTCGCTATGTATTTTTTTGCATTACAAATTATTGCTGTATCATTTACTAAATATTAAAAATTTACAAATTACAAACAATTTCCGGCAAAAGCATTTATTTCCATTATTACTTTATTGTTTATTAAAAACTTAAAATTAACAAATGAAAACGATTGCATATTTATTTATTTTCATTAATTAATTAAACTTTATTTAGTTTGTTTCAGTAAATTTTACAATTCATTACATTCTTTTAATTTTTGAAATATTTCATTTTAAAATAAAATAATTAAAATAGAAATAAATAAGTTTTAATTTTTAATATTACTAAATTTAATTCTAAAAGTAATGTGAAATATGATTCATTTATTAAAACAATTAGAATAACTAACCTTAAAAAAATATAAATAATGAAATTTTAATTTTTAATTATTAAAAATTTAAATTAACTTTAGATTTGATTGATTTAATTAATAAATTTTAAAATAATAAAATGGGAAAGATTAAGTTTTTAAAATAATAAAATTTAATGTTAAAGTTAATCTTAAATTTATTTTATTTTTGAAATATTCAAAATGAAAATAATTATGTATAAGCTTAAAATTAACTTTAAACTTAATTTAATTGATTTAATAAAAAAATAGTAAAATAAGAAAAAAATTATTGATAGAATAATTAAATTTAATTCTAAAATTAATTTTAAATTTAATAAATTTTGAAATGCACATATATTATCAGGGATTTAAAATTTATTTTCAACAAAATCTCAAATTCAATAGTTTTTTTATTGCAATACTTTCTTCACACATATTCCTGCTCGAAAGTAACATTTTTACGAAAAAAATGTCTATGTTAATATGCTATACAATATTGGCTGGTATCAACTGAATGCTTATGTAGACAGTAGTTTTATTCAGTCATAATATTACCCGTATTTCTCGAGATAATACTGATCGTGCTTTTTATTAGTTGTTACTGTCTTGTAGGTTTTAAGGTTGCCTTTTTAATACGATCACAAGATTAAATAATATTGTCATAAAAATTCTAAACATTTCAGGATGATTCTCTGAATCAATTTTGTTTCAAATATATATAATATGTGGATTTTACTGTTCGACATCAAATGAAAATATTGAATAACAAAATTAAATCCAATTAAATTGCATTTTAATATAAACAAAACGTAAACACCCTAAGCGATGTTTATATTATTGACTATTGCTCGGCGCGCGGTCGCGATCGAATAAAAAAAATAGTTAAAATTACATATTGACAATTCAAATTATGTTAGAATAAATAAATAGAAACACACTCTTCGCTTTTACGGGGGACTCATAACGTATTACACAGGCCTAAGAATTATTTTAATATGTGTCTGTAATTAAAAAATAAAATAACTTTATGCGAAAGTGTCGATGCGGCAACATATATTGGCCTAGCAAATTCTTAATGAAAATAATACACCATGTATTAACTATGGACTTATGGACTAAGAATTCCTATGTAATAATGTTGCATTTATTTTTATAAGAGCTTTCATTAATATTATTCTCAATTCTTAATCCTTATTGATGATATCATTCTCATTTTTCTCGTAATTAATATTGTTGCAACTTAATATGTCAAAAATAATTACAATAACCACTAAATTACATAATTAACTAAGATTCCATCCATCTTGCTCGATTTTTACACTAGTGAGATATTGGGGTTATTTTTGTAAATGATTTCAGAAGAAGAACTACGTACAATGGAACAACGGCTACTCATACTATATATAGAATTTTGAAACAGTTGTTTATCGGCCTAGAGATAGCAAGAAATATCTGAACAACATTACAACATGACATTTTGTACAGTACCATATTTACCACTAACTTTGGATCCATAAAACTTGAACTTTGACTATAAATTGAGAAATAGTTTGTAATAAAGATACAGCTGCCTTTAGAATGGGCTTAGAACGGGGTTCTTAACTGATTTACGAAAGCGGTCACCAAGTGTACGAATGAACAAGCTGCCCGACGCGACGAGTGGAGTAATTAAGTTCCATTTAATGCATAAATTTATAAAATAGATTAACAAGTGGCTTATTTTAAATATAATTACATACCCCGCAGATACATCTCTTAAAATGTTGCTGCGCAATATTAATCATTAAATTGTCGGGCACATAAAGGACTGCACAATGGCATACTTTTGCCGCGCCCCGTCCACTCAGGAAAAACTCGCGCTGTTTTCAACATTAGTAGTGCTACGTAAGTTGAATATTTAAAAAAAAAGTGTTTCCTTTAATTGTTTTTTGGAAAAAGATATATCTGTTGTATGAGTTATGGAGATTAGTAATTCTGAGTGTTTTTATCCTAAAATCAAAAAATCATCTTAATCTCTATGTATTATTTCTCAAAGGTATTTTTGGTCGGTACTTCATATCCCCTTTCTCTTCTCCTCATCAAAACCAATGATTGAGCTATCAATTTGAAGACTACCTTCACTGCTAATTACTAAAATGAATAATTCGAAATTCATTTTGCAATTAAATATTTTTTCCCATATCTCAACGGTGATTTCATGTCTCGAAAACGATTGTTGTGCAAAAATTAATGAATATATAATTTCTAATTTCTTACCTGGAGAGGAAAATATTTAGTTGTGATTATGTCCAATGCCAAGAAACGAACTACACTCATTTGTAGCCCTTTGAATTTTTAAACTCTGTTAACCCATCAGGTTTACCACCTCATCAATTACTTTTAAAAAATGGTATTATTATATCAATTAGTAATCTCAAGGTTAAACAGGGATTAATTAAGGTTGCAAGATTAGTGAAATTAGATTCACGTAGAAGATTCAGTCAGGTAAATTTGTGCTCATACTCCGCATTAACCTCACACTTTCTAGCCCAACCATGAATTCTCAAATAACAATAAAACAATTCCCAATAAAGGTAGCCTTCTCTATGATATTTAAAAAAACATAAGACAGACGTTCAAAAGAGGAGGGTTGTATTTATCAGAACCAGTTTTTTCACATGGAGTTATACATGGCTTTTCACGAGTTCGTAGATTTAATGATATTCAAGTTTATGTTAAAGATACATATAGCCAAAAGTAAACAATGATTATATTATCGCTTCTAATATTGTTTTAAAAGAAGTTTTTTAAACCACGAAGTTTAAAAAAACTAAGAAACACTATATCTTCTTTTTAACGTTTAACAATAGTTTGATTGTTTATGTTGTACATAATAATAACAATTTATGTACAATGAGACTTTAATTATTACTTTTCGAATTAAAATACATATCACTTATTTTCACATTACATTATCATTTGGTGACTTGCGAATTATTCACACGGGCCAGTTAGTGTTAGAAATAATAGTCTTGCGAAAATAATTGTTTTACGAGTAAAAATATTTTACAAGATATATTTTACAAGCAGAACTCTTGTTTTTGAATTTTCCTATTTTTTTTATTTTATAAACAGTTATTTGACGATAAGTTTAAAAATTCTTAAATCCTTAATAATCATATGACGAATTAAATCGTAGCTTGCCGACAATATTTTTTTAAGTACTTATATCAATTACTTTGTAGTCCCAATCTTAAGTAGGTAACAAACACGTAAAAAGGGCGCACTTTTTTTAGATTATAATTCGGTGATATCACTACTATATTTTTTGGGAAATGATGGGAGGTGCTAAATCCGTAAATTCTTTATACCTCATAAGGGATGAGGCTTATAATAAAAAACTTAAGATTTTTTTGTGGAAAATTAAGTTCTCTACAACTTTTATTTAAGAAATGTTTTCACACATTTATTATTTTTGAAATTACAGCATGCTGAACGATTGAAAAAATAATTTTCAAAAATAAGCCATGAATAAATTATCGGAAAATTAAAATGGTATTTAAAACCACCCGCTTGACATTTATAATGGCATGATCAGGAATCATACCTGAAAGGTTGAACACCTCTATTTTCGGACAATTTTTGAATGAACCATGTTCCTTATAACTCGATATTAAACACAAAAAAACCTATACTAAGTTTGTCTTTCTTTTATTAAATTTAATTTTACATCTAGATAGTCAAATGTTGGAATAATAGTAAATAAATTCATAAAAATTCTGTGTAGTGATGAATTCTGAAGTACTGTATATTAAGAACTATTGATTTTCCAGAAAATGAATGAGACTAAATTTGTATAGAATTTCATGATCTACTTGTTTATAAACTACTATTTTATAGTCATGTTATTAGTTTGTGAAATACATTGTGAGAATTATTTTTGCAAACTCTTACAATCCAGTTATTTCAAAAATGTTACTTGTTTAGAAAAATATACCATATCGTTTAAAAAATACCAATTGTAAGGAAAAATATTTGGAATGGAAACTGCAGAAAATTTAATTGTACAAAAAAACTGTATTAATGTATTTTATTGTAAACCTCACCATTTACAGCATATATAACAATTAGCATTTTCCAAAATGGCGGCTTTGCAAACGTTCTCACCGTTTTCTGAAAATATTGTTTTGATATCCCCAAAAAATAATTCAAATAAAATTTTCCCCGCTTTGCTTATTTTTTGACTTATACGTATTACCAGATGGCTCAACTCTTACCCATATTCCATATTTCGCAATTATATATTAATTCATAAAAATTATTATTATAAAATTAACATAAAACCCTTATAATAAAATTATAGGTGTACCTTTATTATAATGCTCAAAAGTTATTAGCAAATTTTATCCAAATAATGTTAAAGTTTTAGAAAATTTGGATCCGAAATATCTTAAAATGTATCCACAATTAAATGAAACTACCTGATGTAGTATCTAATCTTTGCTAATACAACATTAGGTTTTAGTAATACAACAAAACCTAGGTAAGTAATACAACAAAACCTAGGTAAAGAAATTAAATAAAGTAGAAATAATACTACACCACGTAGTTTCATTTAATTGTGAATAATGAATTTCTACAAAATTAACGCCAAATATATTTAATATTTAAACTGTATCAGTAATATTATTTTCAAGAAAGTGTAAATTTCTTAGCATAACTTTAAAAGAATACTAATTACCATCACTCCTAGTGTTATAAAAACATATATTTTCATCAATTCGTTCAAAAACAGTTGAAGTGGATCACACGGTTAATTATATGCTGGGTAATAAAGTTTGACAACCTACGCATATTGTTGGCATACAGTTTCAGCTGATTATTTCGCATGTCCGTTATGTTAGTTTCTCAACATGACCGTTTAAAGTAAAGCATATATTTTGAAATCATAAAAGGGTATGAGCTTTTTTATTTTTTTAAATTTATAAAACGATTTCAAAATAATATATATATATTTATAAATAATATAAATATTGTTTTTATTTTTTTCCGAATTTGACAATTTTAAAGCCACATTTTTTATTTAAAAGGTGCCTAATAATTGTGTGTTTTAAATAATTTATTAGTATGCATATATATCATTTATATTATATTTACTAAAACATTAACCATATAACTGTAAATTGTAGAGTTAATACGTAACACAAACATATCAAAATTCATAAGATATGTGTTAACTCGTAACACAACCACTACAAAGAACCACACACAAATAAAATTATTAACATCACCAGTGTTAATTTTTTGAATTATTCAATCATTAAGTCGGAAGTTTTTCTAAATTAATTTTGTAATACATAAATATCTATTTTAATTTCAAATTTGTGATAAATACCTATCCGTTGTTTCCCAGTTACATAATCTTATTAGCTACCTGTGTAAACTTGACGAAAATGCAAATAAGAGAAGTCTGTATCCAGACACTTCCACCGCACAGTTTATTAAACTAGGATTTGGAGGATAACTCAAATACTGTGTTCAAGATTATACAAAGACAATCAATACATCTTCGCTAAGACAGCACAGCGTAACCCAACAGCTGTAAATAATGTCGTAATAAATCTCTCTGCTTCCAACAAACACATGTAACTATCAATGGTCAAGCGTGCATTTCGACTTCTAGGTATTCATCACACCGTTACAATTATTTGGGCAGTCAGCGGTAAGCACAAACTGAACACTGCACGTTCGACTCAACCACAATGGCCCGTGTAGACCTCTCACCGTCTAATGGCTTGTTAGTGCACAATTATAGAAGCAAACGTGTGGCTCTCGGCTGCAGCGCTTGAGCTCACCCGGCATCAATTTACTCATTTCCGAAAGGTGTTTCGTCTACGCTCTGCTGTTCAATTAATAACAATCCGTAATTAATTACTGGACAGTATATAAGAATGCGTCACTTATAAATATTGACTCTGTGAATAATGACATTAGATCTTTATAAGGAAAATATGAGGATTAACATTATTTATTTCTTAATTAGAGATTGTTTATTACTCACATTAGAAAAGTAATATTTTTTACGAGCAAATAACTTCAATTATAAGTGGATACTTCAGGTCGTGTGCATAATTTTTCAGTTTAAACTTACTAGCAGTAAGAAAAGTATCAACCTAAGTTTCTGGAGAATTATCAATGTTTACAAATACGCTTTTAATTTCTCTGAAAACGCCATCAAGTGGACCGAATCTGAAAATTAGTTACATTTTTTTATTGCCTCATAAAAATGATTTGATGACAGTAATTTTAATCCCTAAGATACGTAATATATAAGCCCGTGTTGCGAAAAAAAACAGTCTGATGTAACTGACATCAGTTTCCACTCTATTGGATTGTTTTAATGAGCTGTACCATTTACAACCATTGTTTTAATTAAACACAATTACGAATAATAGCCAATTGTGAGTATCATTGAAATATGCTTTACTAAAATTGAAAGATAACCTAATTTCAGACCCTCTTTTCTCTTTTATGCATGTAAATGACCGAATAAAGTCAAATTAATTAACGTTTCTATTATGTAGCGTACATAATAATGTTGCACGGTTATATATGAACCAGACCCATAATGTTAGAAATTGAAAATGTTGGTACACTTCTAACTCATTTTCAAGTGAGGTGTGACAGGCAGCCATAGCTGAATCACACTTTAGACTCACATACCGATACAGTATTCCATTATCTTTCGGAATTTTATTCGATATTCCACTGCTTAATGCAATAATTATTTTTTAGTTAATATATATCGCTGAAGATTCAAATTAATTTCTAAGTAATTCCGAGATTACTTGGGTATTAATTTTTAATAACATAATCATCATGAACAAGAGCTATTTTTGTTAAATGAATACACGAGAGAAATGTGCATTTTACACTCCGCAGATCAAGCAACAGATAACTGAAATTTGAGGATCCCTAAAAGGCAGTCAGTGGTAAAATATCATATTATTACCCAAAAAACGAGTGTGGTCTAAACACGACTCAAGTAAAACTTCAAATTCACGAAACATGAACTTTAAAATGAATTTACAATTTTATTCACTTTAAACGTAGAATATTTAATGTATTGAACTAAATAATAATTTATAAAATTGTTCAAGAACGAAATGAAATTGCAAAATAATAAAAAAATCACCGTTCGCGTAAAGCTAGCAAACTCGCATATATATAAATATATTTCATGCACTGACTGTGAGAGGAAGAGAGAAAGAAAATGTGCTCGTGCACTGCTCTCTCTTGCTCCTACAGTGTGATACAGACAATAGGCTTGCAGTGTGTCTTAGATATACGAAACATAACTGGCTCTGAGAGAAAGAGAGAAAGAAAATGTGTGCTCGCACCTCTCTCTCTCTTGTCCCTACAGTAGTATACGAAACGTAACTCTCTCTCTCTCTCTCTCTTTCTGTCTTATATCTCCCTCTCAACTTCCGTTCGCCTCGCCCAATCACACTTTTCGTAATGCTCTCGTCACGCATTCACCAGCTTACTCCCCAAGTCAAGCGTGCGTAAAGAAGTTTTACTTCAAAAAATATAGATTTTCACACTTCATACCAAATCAACGATATTGAGTAGCTAATCATAAAACTATATAAATCGATAAATATCTTCGTACAATCTTATTGTCAGACTAAACATAATTTCGTAAATTAAATTATAACGATATCTCTAACTTTATGGAGGAGTAAATTTAACTTAACTTAATAATTTAATTATACGCATATATAATTAAATGTTGAGAGCGACTTCAAAATTTCGTTACTTGGTGTATAATTAACATTTTATTCCTAATTACATATATGTCGGATACATGTAAATAAAGTAACGGTCATACAAAATTGATGGGTCCAAAAATTACACATCTTTATGTGTATGAAGTTGACGAATAAAATCGTTGTTTACACATATAAACTAATCAATAATGTTATTTGTAACAAATTTTTAACAATTATTTTCTTTTTTTAAATTTTTTTTTAATTATTTTATTTTTTGTAACAATTATTTGTTTACTTCACACACATGTATTCGTATGTAAAAAATTATTCAACGTCACTTCATTCGTTCAAATCAAAAGCTATAAAATTAAATAAATCAAAAGCACGCAAGTTTTCTATTGGTTTAACACACAAATTCAAATAAGCTTTGATATCTTCGTTTTCCTAAAAATTCCTGCTTATTTTTTCGTCGTCATAAATCTTCTTTAAAATTGTACATATTTTCAATGATCAAAGTTTTGTTAAATTATATAGGAATTAGGTTACACTATTTGAAATTAGCTACAAAATATAACATGTGAAAATTAGTTCTAAAATAATTACCTAATACTTCAAAAAACATTAAATTTATGCTTTTAATAGTTTATTTTATTACATTTATTAATGTCTTTAGTTTTACAATTAAAACAAAAATGAATTGGGTTCTGTAGACATTTCACCCCATTATGTAACACTTAAAGAATACTAATAGATTCAGAGTTCACGCGCGAACGCCGAAAAAGCTAACGAAACAAAATTTCAACCGCCGTCATAATTTAACGCGCCCAACTAATAACAAAAACCCACAAAGAATGTTAATAACAAACAAAACAGAGAATTAATGAATATTAATTTGGTGATAATTACAATGGCGGTTGGTTGTGTAACGCGCGGCTAATAAACGTGTTCCGGTACCTGGATGGGCGACGCCGATTGGCTCTACTTAATGACAACTTGTGAGAAACTTATTATGGGCGTGAGCTCTCGGGCCCACTATGTACGGGTACTGGCCTGATGTTTTTATACGCCGTGTGTGTGAGATCTTCCCAGCAAGTTTACTTATATGCCGACTTGTTCAAAATGGCGTTTAATTGGTGCACAAGTTGAATCAACTGCTGTTGGGTAGAATATTTCATGGATCCGTTCTCGCGTATTATGGATAAGAATCAAAGAGAAAATAATGTTCAACGACCTTCACGCTTATTATATTATGATCCGTTAAGGGTCTCGCGTAAATGATATTCCGTAGCGATTTTGCTATAAAAAATGTAGTTTAAATATAAAGTAGAGCATTAAAAAGGTAAACGAAAAAAATATCTATACATTTATAAAATTCATTTAAGTAAACACTGTGATTACAAATTTACTTACATTTTAAAATCTTTAGAGTAACTGGTAGGTTGACTCAATCGGAATCAATCACATTACCTACTGGGGAATCAATCAAATAATCATTTCTTCATATCAGTTCCTTGTTTCGCCAAAAATGTATTATACTTTATTTCACATGTGCTTTCTTTGAACAACCAAGTTAATCCTTATTAAACTTTAAAGATTCATTAACGTTTCAAAAAAGAAACTGAACGGCGCAGTTCGGGTTCGCGCCGAAGATTTCTGGTAAAAACGTTGAGATAAATTTATAACAAAGGTTTCGTATTAATATGTCATTTAATTATCAATCTTTTCAATATAATGGTTACACAGAGTGGTACAATGGGGGCTGTCGCAGGACATCGTATGCGCGATGGGCCAGCTACGTAGTCAATTTGCGTATTTTTTCATTTTCTTTTCGACACTGTCGTAGCTCTCACATTTGCTTGCCTTGGATTATTTAGGTTTCATGGATTCGTTTTGATGCGAGCTTGCCTCTAATTTTGCGTTTTCTATAATTCCGAAAATATTTACGAATTAAATGAGAGGACATCTTTAACTTTTTTTTGTAATTTTCCACGTTGTACCAATTTTTACTTTAAGTAAAAACTTCTGTTCTGTTGTATTCTGGCAAACATTTTTATTGTTTCATCTTGAATTCTAGTAGTGCTCTGCAAGCTTTTTATAATAACAACCAAATGGCGTATACACGCGTTTTCATATTACACTAATTTAAAGCTTTACACACGCTAATTTGCAACAATTATGCGCACGCACTTATACTAGTCCGATCACGTCATAAGTAAAACAAATATGATCTATTCGTTATGAACTCAACCATTGTTAACGCAATATTAGTCTCGTAGTTATTAGCGACTGAAATCTGACGGTATTTTGTGACAACAAAATTCGACCGGCTATCACTGTACTTAACATACCAGTAGACGTTTTCACATCAACAAATGGATTTTATCAAAGTTCAAAAAATTCAACCATATAAGTTTTCTAGTAAAATACAAGCCAGTATGTATGTGTTTCATAAGTAATTCAGCCAATCATTACAGCACTGCGCACCTCAAAAATGTCATACTCTGTCCTCACTGTCAACCTCTTATTTATTTAATTTTATTGTAAGAAATACTTTAATGAGAGTTTTCTTAAAAAAATTAATTATGGAATATTATTTTGTTTATAAAGTTCTAGCAATTTGAAAGGATTTAAAAAAAATCTTTGATTCGTTTTCTGGATGAACAAAAATTTAATTGTTTTACTGTATTTGTAATTTTTAATTTAAAAAAAAATTCATTCTCTCTTTACTTTTAGGGGAAGCACCCTAAAAAACTTTGATTCATAATTTTGTGGGCATTATAAATATGTACAACCAAGCCAAATCATGAGTTCTATAGAACTAATATTGTCCCTATAAAACGACTGTGAAGGACAGGCTGATATGGCGAAACATTAGTCCTAGTTTGAATACGGAATCCGAAAAAGGATGAAATAATTGTTTGTAATTTAAAACCTTAATGCTTATCCAAATATTAATATATGAAGATACAATTTTATACTCTTTTTTAAGCAAATTGCGTGAATGGAGGAGTGTGAGGTTTGGCATAGTTAAAGTTTATATCGAGAAGGAGTAAATAACGCAATAACGCTAAAATTTATATATAACATGTGTTATAAATACATTAAATTATATCTGTTTACGTTCACACTGTCAATGTTAAACACATAATAGTCTGTGGTCAAACAGTCGGACAGAGTAGAAATTATCGTCAAAGAATTTTAAAATGTCAGATTGACTGAATGAGTTTCATACTGTGAATTTTGTGTAATTTCAAACTTTCCTTTTTCTATAATCTGAGGAGTGTATGTCTGAGCAAAAAATCGTTTATTTGATAAGAAACTTTACGGCAGACAACACAAACTAATGACGTATTTGTATTTGCTCTCAGCTGACGTAATAGAACAAAATTTAAACAAAATGATATGCAATGAAGATAGAGGTATACTATGACAAAAAACATCAATAACTAATTATTGTCGAATTATCTGAAATAACCACGGAACATTTAAAGTTACTTTTGAAATTGATTTTACTGTGCGACTCTTAACTACCAAAATATAGTAAATACAGTAGAATTTATTTTAGATATCACAAAGAACTAAAGCATACTAAAAGATTAGATTAATTCCTGTCGGAATAGGCACAGAGTAATTTTAAGTGGTCATTTGTGTCTATTGAAATTGTTGACATAGATTTAATAATAATTTAATTTGAAAATTCTAATCAATCTTTTCTATCTATAACCTAGGTATTTAAAATTTATTCAGATTTTTCACATACATGGTGGAAAAATTAGAGAGGAGAAATACATTTCACGTCATTTTGAAGGGTAATATTTGGTAAATTGAACGTTGAAATGAAAACTAATAAATAAGACGTCAATTTCTTTTTGAAAACCTATCGCCACTTAATCGCATGCGTCAACAAATTTACACATAAATAAAGTACATTCATATTTTTTATCGTTTTGCAATATATTGAGTTCTGCATGTGCAGAATATGCATACGAAATGTTGTTAACATATATCTAAAACTTTAGGAATTGTAAGGCTATGATAGTAGGACAGGTAGATGGATGACTTATAAGGGCTCCTTATTTGAATACAAAAAAACATAAAAATTAAAAACATGAATACATTACTTGATCGATTTAAAAATATATGATTCACTTAACCTAATACACGTAATTTTGATAACATTTTCATTGAGAATGGATTATGTATAAAGAAAATGAAATGAAATAAATTTCCTCACAGATCATTTTCAAAAGCCCGAAGCTCGGAAGTAATTAATATTCTATATTTTCATAAAAGCTATTATTTATAGCACGCGTGACTAAACAAACACGACAGGTTGACGCTGGAAAATATTTCAAATTTCAGCAAGGCTCGCTGGTTTTTCCACAAAGATTTGCATGGAGCATATCGCATTGAGTCAAATGAAATGCTTGGCATAATTTACCCGGTGCATGTTAATGGCGGAAAAGTATTTCCATTGCATGACTATCGTTGCCGTTTCGGAATAAATTTTACAGCAACCGTAAATATTCTACGTAAATAGTTTTAATGAACGTTTGTCAAGTTCTTAAAAGCTATTATGCAATTATGAATGTTGTTTATAAATTTCCCGGTCCGGATGGGTAACAGTGTAGTAGTGAGTTATTGTGTACTGTCAGATCCAGAGTTTTATTCGCATCGTACTTTTAGTACGAACAACATGCTCTATAATATTACTCACAATCATACCTATTCACATAGTCATCAAATATGGATATTGATAGAGATGGGACATGATTATACTATGATAAAATGAAAGTTCTAAGAACTAGCAAAACACTGATATTAAAAACTCAGCAATCCAAGAAGATAAAAATAGTGCTAAGGAGGCCAGATGAAAAAGTCTAACGACTAACCGAAGTGTAAAATTTTATTAAGTCCAAAAATCAAGAATGAATATACATTTTAAAAACTTATTCTGTTTCATCACATACCTATTCGTTAGTTAGGTTTTTATACATTCACATACCTATTTATTCGTTAAGCTTATATGTAACTTAGAAATAAAAAAAATTATTTCTTTACTGCAATTTAAAAAAAAATATTATCACCGCTCACTACTAAACCTTTCTCTGCAAATTTTCAAGCAAAGAATAATTGTTCTTTTCAAACAAATTAAACTATATTGTATATTTCTGCAGGTAACTTTGAAGGATCTTTAATGGAACTTGGCATCCACTTAGAATTCTTAATGGTAAAGCTGATAAATTAACTTGTTTTTTGTAATAAAATAGGTATTGGTCTCGTTCTCGACATTCATGTATTTGTGAGATATCAATACTTTTTGTAAAGTTACTATGTATAATGTGAATATGTAATATGTAACACAATATGTATATATAATAATAAAAAGTTAAAGTTATACATGTATGCACCGAGTTTTGTTACTTCATATATGAAAGTAACCGCACTTATAACTTTGTCTTCAATTACGACTATTCTTGACACAAAATTGGCAGTTTTCTGATTGTTCTCATTACATATGTCTAATGTGTTAAATTCATGCTAAACCTCAAGTTTCTATGTTATCTGAAAGGATTTCAATGAGTTAGTCAGTATTCAAAGTAACGATATTCGGATGTCGTCAGTATCTCCGCAACTATTTAAACTTTTCTCATAATGTTTATTACACAAGATTATTTGGAGAGTCCTTAGTAGACAGACCAAATTACAAATGAAATAAATTTCATAAAGTCAGTAAAGTAAGTAGTTTAATAAGGTCAAATAAATTTCAAGTTATAGGGTACTCGAAAGGAGCTCGAAACGAATCATGTAATATTACACAATATCAGTGCGTTGCACTTTTCCTCCAATCTTGTACCGATAGTGCAATAATTAGGCAGTATTTAAGGAGATTGCATATAACCGATATTCTATGATATCAAATGAGATATGGGAATACTAATCACTTGCAGAATCTTACCAGTATATTATTCCTTTGAATATTTTTTCATATTATGTGGACTAGGATAAAGTTATTATGGTCGTGAAGCACCGATAATATGGGAGCACAATAAAGGATGTGACCGCTGAACATTCCGACGCATCGTTGTTTTATGGAACATGTAGCAAGTTAGAAAGAAAATGAATTCTACTTTGTATGCATATTTTGTCTTAACATTTCCTTCTCTAGATGATTTAATAAAGTGCTTCTGACCTAGTATCTGACGTAGTGACCATTATATTAGATTCCATCATGTCCATCACCATGACATTTTCTAACTCAACAATGAGAAAATAGATAAATAAAGAGAAGCAGTTTATGGAAATTAAAATTTGTCTTCAAAATTATTAACTAAAACTTCAGTTATATTCGAGAAATTCGTTTCAATAGATTCAATACCTACTAAAATTTCTTAACGTCAGTAAAGCCTCAAAAATAACATCTTTCTGTGTACCGTAAAGATCTAATTGAAGAAAATACTTACTGATCAACATGATCCGTTCATGTGATTAATTTATAATGTCGTCATTAAAAAAGTATAGATCCTAATAATCAGGCAACCGGGAATATTTTTTTAAAAAAGTCATAAATGTACATGTAAGCGCAAATACTTTTATTAAAATAATTGTTTACTGTTAATATATAATTTTTTTAAAAGATAACTCGTAACTTGTTAAATGTAGAGTTGAGTGCATGCACTTGCTTGCTATTACCCAATAAGCATTTAAATATTTCCTGACATCGGATAAAACGTCTTACAAACTATTTATATTAATATATATTTTTATTTTTAAATTATATGGTTTTAAAATATTTTTAATATATATGCTTAGAATGGGATCGATTTATTAAATCTAATTTATCGCCTTCACATACGTAAGAAAACAAATGAGGAGACGTATCATTAATTAAATCCTGTGAAATAAGAATTGAAATCTCGTTACAAGGGTTCCACAGATATTAGGCACTTATAAACATTTAAGGGTAACATATTGCCTAATATTACTTCCATAGGCGTAAAAATGTTACGCATAATTTTTTGTCACCTTTGTGTGGACTTCTAAAAACTCTGTTGTTTTTATAATTTTAGATTCAGTGATTTCTACAAAAAGAGGAGAGAAACATATTTTTTTAGATTTTTCTGTGTATTATAAGTTACTCTAAAATGACGAAAAAAATATTTTTGACTTTCTTCTCTTTTTAATCTCTTTCTTCTCTGTCTTTTTAACTATACCTTACAAATCTATGTATGAAATTTATGACATCCCACACTATGTATGAAATTTGAAAATTTTTTTTGATCACTTAATTTTTTTTTCTCTAAAAACCTTTGAACATTATCTTTTGAAATATCTGCGAGTTAATATGCTCTACCAAATTTTAAGTTTGAACGTCAAGCGATTTCTGAGAAAAACGCTCTTATAAAAGTTTAATTTTCCTTTTGAGCTACGGAATCCTAGAAACCCATTAAATATAAAAATAACTACAGGGGCTTTGTACACGGGTAGCTAAATACAAAATTTTAAAAGTATCAGTTAACACAAAATTAGAAGTGCTGCCTTAGTATATAATTGCTAAATATACAAATTTATTTCTTTCACCACGTAAGAGTAATGCCCGTACACACTCATTGCCCCGTATACTTGCATGTAAACTTATCGTGAATTTTTCTAAAGCATAAGATATAGTAGCAATATTTCAGTCAGGAGAATTTTTGGAATCCTTAAAAGTCTTTCTTCCAAATAAAAATTCATTGAAAATATTTTTTTAATCATACTTGCCTCCTCCAGAGTTCTCAGATAAATGCTTTTAATATTCTTAATATGTCATTTTACTACGTCGTGACAATAAGTTGCGTTACTATATCTCCAATATTTGGAGGTTACTATGTCGTGACAATAAATTGCGTTACTGTATCTCCAATTTTCAGAAATCCTTGTAAGTTTTCTTACAAGGATTTCTGAAAATAAGGTTACGACTGACATGTATACAGATGCATCTCTAATACTCTATGGATTTTTTTTTAATTTTGAAGTATGAATACCTAAAAAAGGAAATTTTACTATTAAACTAAATGAGATAATTATTAATTTAAAAATTCTCAAAAAAGTACGAATTAAATTATAATTAATCGTATTCACATTTCTTAATCGCATTATCAGTCGCAACTGGCAAACCCTGATGAAGTCAATATACATATAAATAAAACCAATGACACATGAATTGATTTTTTAAAATTAGACAGACGGCAATGAATCCATCAACACGTTTGAAAGCAAAGTCATTATAACGTCTGGCGTTATTTTGATTCACCGTAGACGTCCTTACAATACGCTCGAGTCTAAGATAGCTCGTAACCAGTCTCTCATATCCGATGGCGCCGGCAAATCGTGCCGTTTACTTACCCGAAATGATTATAGTTTTGGCTGGCTGGTTTAACCAGCCGTCAGGGTACAGGTTGTCCCATGGCTTCCTTTACCTTTGTTTTAATGGCAATGATGGTTTAAACAATATGAAAATGGCACACTATAACCAATATTTAGGAAATAGTCGTTGAAACCTGACAGTTTTTATATTTCATAAAATTTATACAGCATACAGTTAAACAATATTGTTGTTTTTTTTAGAAAAAACGAAAGAAAAGGATGAATAATTAATACATAACTTTGACTAATAAAATAGTTCTAAAATTTACATATTTTAGAAAACTTTCTGCTTTTTTTGGATAATGTGGGAGGGTGAATTTGAGTGAACAAAATGTTGCAGAAATGGGATTATCAAACATATAATTTTGAAAAAACTAAAAACGTTATGAAAAATTAAAGTACAATTTCATTGTAAAAAAGAAGGTTCTTGAAATGATCTCGTGTTTTTGCATTTTTTTAAATTTGTTATCTTATTGGCGTGGAAAAAGGTATACGGTGTATATTGTTGTTTCTCCAACAAGATTCTCCTATTCACAGACTACAACTGATTGTAAAACTATGTAAAGAAATGGTCATGTTAGCACAGTACCTATAATGTGATGTGGTGCATTTTGAAGTCATATCTCATGAAGTGGTTTTCTCTCTTAGAACATTCTCAGCATTTTACCGAAAAGCGCTGTTATTATTAACAATGCTTGCAAAATACGCATAAATCTGCAAAATGAGTCGCCCATTTAGAGAACGTCAGAAAAAAGACCATTTAAAGTACACAAATACTTGAATTGACAAGATTAAGCAATATTTTTTTAGAAACTAACAATATTTACTAAAAGTTTGATTTGTCGTTACTAGGGTTCCGTTACTGTAAATGACTATACTAGTGAAAATTAAAAAAAAATACTATTTAAATATATAAATTTTACTTATAACTTTTAGTTAGATTACAGAAAATTCCTTGTATCAAATTAAAATATAATTTGTCTTTTAAATGTTAAATTTTGTTTAAAATTGTGAAATGATATCATCATTCATTTTAATAAAGAAGAATCGTTCATGTTAATTCAGCTATACGTGATCGCTGAAGGCTAAATAAACTTTAAGTCAATTAATTATATTTGATATGAAAATTTCCATGGGGAAGGTCACACTTATATAACATAAAGTCGTTTAAATTCCCCAACTTTAGGTATTATTATATTTAGTTTTCGCTTTTGTTGAATCTATGTTTGTATATAGCATAAATTTCTATATTGAGAATTAATAGCTCAATCACTTTACACGTGCTTCAATCTACATATTTCTATTACTAATTGTTTTAATTTTTTTTAATTTTTGAAAGAGTTAATTTGATATAAAAGAAAAATTAATTTTTGTAATGAAGTATCAATTGTAAAGACCAGATACAAAGATTCCGAAAATTTTTTAGAGAATTTTGTGGAAGGTCATTATAGAGATTCAAAAGAAGTGTATGAAAAAGATTTCCACTCTCATCTTAATTTTTGAAAGAGCAAGTTTGATGTAAAAGAAAAATTAATTTTTGTAGTAAAGTATCAAATATAAAGACCACATACAAAGATTCCGAAAATTTTTATAGAATTTTATGCAAGGTTATTCTAAAGATTCAAAAAAGTGTTTAAAAAAAATTTCCACTCTCCTCTTAATTTTTAAAAGAGTTAGTTTGATGTAAAAGAAAAATTAATTTTTGTAGTGAAGTATCAATTGAAAAGACCACATAAAAACGGCTGTGATTGATGATCAGGCACGCCAGTGATAATATTTCCGTTTTATCTTTTGATGTACAAAACTCTAAAAACAGGATAATTATTGAATTATCCTGAATTTAATTATCCTTTGATGAACATTTGTTCATTCAAAGTTTACGGCAAAACTATAATGACGATTTTAGATCACGTAATTTTAAGTAGTTCATTCTGTCAAGATAAAGATTCGTAGACCAGCTATTGCGATACAATGTTCATATGAAGGCATAACTTATAAAGGTTTAAAAAAAACAGCTTTTGTTAAAAAAAAAAAGAAAAGCCGTTAGAAAACGTAAATTTTTGAATATGTAACATTTATGCGTGAGATGTCGTTTACTGTACATATTCTTTCCCTTCACGCCATTTGAATTAATTGATTTAACTTTCCAAAAATATACATTGTATCCCAGCGTATCTAGGTGGGCCATTATATTGTATTAGAAACATAGAGCAAAGAAGTATGCTAATGTTTAAACGTTTTAAAATTTTCGATTTTTTTAGATTCGAAATTATTAATAGAAACACCATCGACTTATACCTATGCATATACAACACGACAAGCGATTATTACACTATATTATAAATCACGTAGTCAAATCTAGCAAGGCACAATTCGGGTAACAAAACATTTTTAACACCCACCCGGTTACTGAATAATTTAAATAGCCACGTTATAAACATACAAAGCCCCGCCCGTACTTCCCCGCGAGCGGCAACGGCGCCCACGGAGCCGAACACCCATTTCGGATCGGCTTTTTTTAAATTCATTTTTTGTTGCTAACGAGGCAAAACAATATTTGTTCTGGCCGCAACAATGTACAGGTAACCGGCAATCATTGCGTGGGTACGGCGGCTCGCAGTAATGATAGGTCTCAAGTTTTGTCGGAGTCGGTGAGCAGATCCCAAACGGCGGGACGAGTCTAGTCGGTCAGACTAGCAACATGTCTTCGTCGGGTCGACTTTTTAGAGTATTGTGATTTATCATGTATTTCTATATTTAAGGAATGTATAGAAGGGCATTGAGCATAAAAGTTCTAGGAGATTTATTAGTCGCCATTTGGTTTCTGTTAGCAGGAGGACATGAAATTTTTATTAAGGATGTGAAATCCTAACATCCACACGTGCGTACCAATAATGGATCAAAATACATTGCAATGCCACAAAACTAAAATTTGAAAAGTTATTTTAAAAGAGTTTTTGTCTGCAAGTTCACAGGATTTGTTTGTATATATTAAAATTGTAGAGTGTCTTAATATTCGCTATTTATTAAATATACGGGGTATTAAAATGTAGGCTTACCTCTTACACCTTGCCTACATTTTGGTTTTCTTAACTTGGAATAAGTTACTAGTAACAAATTAACCAACACATAAATTACACCTCCAAATATTTTTTTTTAAAAATTCTGAATATTTATTATAATAATACAATTAGTCGATTTCATACATGTTTAAAAATAAGTAAATTGGGCAAAAATTGTATATTCTACAAACGTAATCGACAAACTTCAATGAAAAAGTGCTTAACGAAAACTTGAAATTGGTTACAAAAATGTTTTCTGTGATTTTTCAATATTTCTGAAAGTTATTACACATACATAATTCGAACGTTATCTTTATAATTTAAATGGCTGCAGAAGAGAATAAAACAGAAAAAAAAATAAAGATGGCCGGCAAAGTCCATTAATGTTGAGCCCAGGTGTAAAAAAAATAAAAATAACACTCGTAAATAGAAAATAAAAGATAAGAAAATAAAGTTTTATTTAAATCGTCAATAAGAAATCTTGTATTTTTTATGAAAAGTCAGGTTGCTTTTTCATAATACTTTGTTTGTAAATGCTGTTTCCAAGAAAATTTTCCCTCTTTGTATTATAACTTATCCCAAGTTTTATTATATGTTCATTTTTGTATCCTCCATATTCAAAGGTGACACGTCGAAAATAGCCACATCAAACTCAAAAAGAGCTAAAAAGGCATTAAAAAAACAATTTTCAATGTCATTATCTATAATTAATTTAGGTAATGGCTTCTGCATAAAAAAACAAAGGTGTCATTACTTTTTGTAAACGCTATTAGTTTTTGTTTGATATTATGAATACAAATTTGATTTAATTTTTTGGGCCTTTCCTGACAGTCAGTGACTGAATTGTTTGCTTTTTATTTTTATATTTAAAAAAATAACAGCTTTTTAAAAATTACACTATATTTCTGTAACGCTAAATATCCTTCAAAGAATTAATTATTCAAACAAAATTCAAATTTTAAATATTATATTGATTTCATTAATTGATACTATTCTCAGATAAAATTGTATAATTGAAATATTAATTAAACTTGTGTCACGAGAAATAAAATAATTAAATTATTTATCGCAAATTATAATGAAAGCCCCAATACTAAAACTTTGTCTTTGTACTTATAAAAATATTATATTATAAAAAACGAAGCTTTAAAAAACTAAAACCTGACTATATAAAAAAAAACCTAAAAAGTGGAAAAACAAGTTCGGGCGGCGTTCAGTTTTGAGGTGTACATGTTTTTTCCAATAGAACATGTGACAAAACTCAACCCCACCTACGGCTTTATGTTTACCTAACTTATTTTTTACTTTTCTGTTTTTTCGACATAGTCGGGTTTTAGTTTTTCATAGCTTCGTTTTCATTTTACCGTTTGGTAGCTTATTTTCATACACATAGTTCGAAACAGGGTACATACAGAACTTTGTACAAAAATACATTATTACTTGTGCCAAACTTGGCTATTTTTTCATGTTTATGAATAGGTGGTTGAAGAAATTTTATAACTATTTTTAAAAATGTTTTGAATGATATCACTTTAGATAAGACAAGCGAAATTAATTTTTTTAACTCTGTTTCTTTATTTCAAGTCCGCCAAAACGATTTTTTGTTAAATTCATTACCCTTCCTTGGCTGCGCTGAAGCCGGGTAAAAAAGGCAAATTGTTGATATATAAATTTATAAGTGGAATGCTCTAACTATGTGCAATATATTCCTATTATTCCTAAACATACCTATACCACTAACGAAAAATCCTTCACTTGGATCACTTGGATCCTGACATCAGGAAAATCACGTCTCTAAATATTTTCAAAGATCGATCCCTTTCCTGTTTTTCCCATCCCAAATCATATCAATATTTTGTTTTCTTTTTTAATTTACTTTTGTATTTTTTAAATTCTTTTTTTGTTTAATGTGCCATGAAGAATTTTCATTGTAAAATCTCTTACAGTCTACCAACTAAATTTAAATACAAATTGTTATGGTTGGCTGGAAGATATTGCTCATGTAGCAATAAGTTCGCCATATGTACTGTACATAAAAGTTAATAAATAAATATATTGAATATCATAACTATTACCATTCTGTTTATATCAACACGGTAATCGACCAGTTATCAAAACATAAACACTTGCTAAATAAATACACTTTCCCTATACATGTCACGTTTAACCAGACTCTTTTATAAATATCTTCACCCCGACACTTTTGTCACTTTCAGTAACTCGATACCAAGCCTTGATAGTACATTAGACAGAGCACGCAAGACGACTTACACAAGCGACACCTCAACCGGGCCGTAGATTGAAATTCGAGCAACAATCAAGAAATTCGTATTTTCGAAGGCGAATACATGTCCATGTTCGTCCACAAAGACAGTGAGTTGGCGAATGGCATGACAAAAGGTTTGCGATATATTTCGTATTGTTACATTTTATTGTCAATCGGTAAAAGGACCAGTCGCCGAAAGTATCACGTTGTTTGCTAAGATTTCTGAGTTTCGTCTGTTAACTTCTTATGTAGAAAATTCGTTATTGTAGTTTTGTTTAGTTTAATGCCATGAAATGTAATAAAATTATATTTCCAAATTAAATGATCTATCTCGTCTATGGCGACTTATGTAAAAATCAATAATCTCGGTAAAATTTTTATTTCATTGCTTTAGTATTAATAAGTCTACTTTCGTTTCTAAGAGCATTAAATTAAGTTCAAAAAGAAAGTTGTACGTAGCGCCAGTAACAGTTATTTATGTACATATGTATATATATATATATATATATATATATATATATATATATATATATATATATATATATGAGATGTACATATATATATATATATATATATATATATATATATATATATGATTCAAATATGTACGTGCGGAAAAGAGCTATGCAATTATACACATTCGTAAGCACACACACACACAAGTATAAAACATATATTTAATCTATTTAAAATTAAGAATGAATTTGTATAAAATATATTGATTAAGAACAAATAAAAAGCTATAGATGTTAGCTACAACTTTCATATCTATATTTTGTTATATTCAGTAAATATATTGATTTTTAGTTAATGTATTGAAGAAATGAGTATAGTACTTGGTAATAAATATTGACGAATGAAATTTAAAAATATAAGTAACGCGTGGACCCCGTAACTTTTTGATATAGTAAGTAATGAAAATTTCAGACAGTAAACTGTTAATATAACAGGACATGCCAGTCTAACCGTCTAATAATTATAAGGTCCTCAAAACATTGAACACCGTCGGTTGTTCAATGTTTTGAGGTCTGAATAAACGAATACACATTTCAGCGCAAGCGTTTGTTAAAAAATTATTTCATGTCTAGTATGTTGATATATAAATTTATAAAAACAGAAGCATGCAATATGTACCATAATCTTATTTTATTTATAAGTTCAATAATTCTTTTTTATATATTTTTGACAGTTTGTTTTTGATGATATTCTTGAGTGGATAACTCTATCCTCTCACAGACTCTATTCTCTCACATACATCGTATCGGGACCGTATAACAAGTGCTAAATTTTCAATAATAATATTAAAAAAGTTTACTGAAGTAAATTAAAAAAATAATTTTTAAGCAACAAAACATAGACAAGAACAATATTTACAATGGTCAAAACGTAATATCTCCATAATATTTAATACAATATAAATTATCTCACAAAGTTTCATCTACATAATACGAGGTAAGCCATAATTAATAAAAGTAAGATTTTTGGCATTTAATAGATGTCGGTAAAAGTAACAATAAATTATATTAATTTATAAAGTTAGCAACTTTGAAATTATTCGGCAAATGAAATTATCGTAAAATGAAATATTCGAAAACAAAAAACATAACTTTTTTCTTTCATAAAATTCTTCCAAAAATTTCATCTACATAATGTCCAATGAGTTCATTAAATAAAACATGGCACCACCTACAAATAAATAATACTACTGTTGGTTATTCCCCTTCGGATTACTTAGAAAAAAAGACGTTCGTTAATGCAAGGGGGTTCGATAATTGAAAGACAATTGCGACAATTGCAAAAATGTTACTTTTAACTTATGAAAATAAGAATATTATATAAGTGAATGAAAAAAAATGGTAACATTAATGAAAACGGTTATTTTGGCTCAATTTCATCGAATAATACATTCAATATATACTTTTAGAGAAATTAATTGTTTTGTATGTAATGTTGTTGTTGTTTTAAATATTTATCTATCTCGTTTCAAAATAGTAGGGATTAAATTTTTTTAAACAAATCCTCAAAATTATATTTTGACTTAAACGTGTATGCAATGTATCATATAATAACATTTTGTCCCACAAATATTAAAGTAACAGGCGACCAAAATTTTTCTTCTACTCCAGATTGCTTACTAAAATATAAATTTTAAGCTCGCATTTTGTGGTACTAATTATTTTTTCCAGTTCATACGACCACCTATGAATACAAGTCTAAAACAGTGAAAAGTAATTAAGAGCAAAACAAACTTTTCCGACTGGCGACTGAAAATGAAGTCTTTATTTAAATTAGGTCATCCATTTTCACAAGAGTAAAAAATTTATGAATGTTGGTGCTCTGATTATGTAATGAAATATTGAATGAAGTATGAACTAAATGAACGAATAATTAAACATTTTTAGAAAATTGTATTTCTTACGCTGCATGCTGTCTATTTTTTTTCAATCAGCAGTTTAATATTGTCCTAGTTATGTGATAAATCTTTAAATGACAACGAATTGTTAATATTATTCAGGGATATAAACACGTAAATCTACAATAAAACAACGTTTTGTTAAAGTTAGATATGTTTTTATAATATTTGTTTGTATAAAATCTGCTGTATTTTAAGAGGCTGTGTTATTTTATAATTAATTCAACTACCATTATTTAGTAATAACTAAATTATTCGCTAAAATATACATAATATGACAATATTCTTTACCGCGTCCTAGGTTTCGTTGTGAATATATTTGGCGTTAATTTTGTAGAAATTCATTATTCACAATTAAATGAAACTACTTGATGTAGTGTTATTTCTACTTTCTTTAAGTTCTTTACCACGACGTAGGTTTCTTTGTATTACAACATATTCAGGGGGACTATTAGATTATATGAAAGTAATATCACGTTACCAGAAATTCGTTTTCTATTTATTCATAACTCTGTTTTTATAATCAAATTCCTATATACAAGTAGTGTTACAATATATTTCCCACAATTGAATTAATGTAATCCATTTTTATTGGTTTTCTCTGGACTTTTTCAAAACATCCGACGTCCTCATTCATTGTCCTTTCACGCTAGTGGGCAAGTATTGTCAAGCATGAAGTGGTTTTCAAAAATATCATTTTGGGTCAGTATCATTAAATTTAGCACGACAATAAGTTTCACTATAATTTGAATTTTTTCAAATAAAAGCAAGTAATACAAATATCTATAGTATTAGTGTTAGTGGATATAAAAATTGAGAAAAATAAAATGTTTACTTAGATTTGTTATTGTGATGGAATTCAATGTTATAATATTTCAATTAGTTATAAAATAAACCATATGTAAACGGGTATTTATATAACTGAAGGGTATACAATAATATTTTTTATATAACTTTTCTTTGTAGGTACAACGAAAGTAGAAATATTTTTTTCTTTAATTTTTTTTTGGAATTAATTTAAACAAAATAAGAAAAAAATGTTGGTAAAAGAAAAAATAGCAAGGAAAATTTGTTTTTGGATTTTTTAGTTACTGCTTATGGAAAATATATTTTACAACTCTGATATTTTAGAAATTATTGAAGTTACAAAATTATTTCACTTCATTTTTATTTTAATCTGAAATACTTTTTATAACTCTTAAATTTTAATAGAAAAGTAATTTCTACATATGGTAAGTTCATTACTTATTATATTCAAAATAATGCAAACATGATCTATTAAAAATATATTTATTTCAATTTTTCGAAAATATTTTCATATACCCAAGTTATTTACAACTCTGTAGCTAGTGTATGATGTATATGTATATATATATATATATATATATATATATATATATATATATATATATATATATATATATATATAAATTATACAATAATATTAAGGATGATTATGTGTCATTTGTTTATGACTATAAAGTTCGATCTGAATACGCTAATATCATAGTCACACTCTGTGAATAAACTTAGCGTCCTTAGCACAATATATAGGGTAATCTGGCTTTCTGCAACAAGCTTTCTTCGCTAAGTTCTCTCCCCGGTGTGCTTTTCCAGTGACTGCTGCCTTTATTAAAACCAATGAAGTCTCGCTTTATGCAGATATAAGTCGTAGCAAGAACCTTGCCATATCTTTGTTTGTGAAAGAATAATGATATACTGATTATTGGGTTCGTAATTTTCGAATTTTGGCTTAAAATATTCATAGATTTTATTGTATCTATAAAAATAAAAAATAATATTGATTCAACTTAATTAAATAACTAAACGGATATGATGAAAAAACTAGATAAAATATTATTTTTCATTTGAATATCTTAAGAATTACCGAAAAACATTTAAAATGGAAATGGGAAGCAATACTGGATTTTAGTTTGAAAACTTATTTTTTACAGTAATCTCCATGATAGATTTGTAACATAATTTAATACATTAAAACAAGTAACCAATGTCACCCGAATCCATTAAGAAGCAGACACTGGGAGCTGAGATACCATTATACATTTTACACTTTTTGTTAATTACACTTCAATTAATTACATTGAATATACTATTCTTCACTATAAGAAATAGTAAAAACATATGAAGTCTATATCTATAAAAACATATGAACTCTTTCAATGTAGCATAAAAGAAATAATGAAAAGGAAATAATTTGTCCAGTCATAAAGCCTTCAGACTTAAATTTGGTAAAACAGCCAAACTTACAAAATAAACCAAATTAGATAAATTATTCCATAGAGTCGATTTTCCGTAGTCTCTTTTCATTTATTTATTTGTTTATTATAACATAATTATTGTTTAACTCTCTTTAATCCGCGAAGAAAGACATTAGCATCGATAAAGTAAACATTTTATTTCATCTTACGTTCTTGGTAAATATACATGTATACAATCCAAATATATATATATATATATATATATATATATATATATATATATATATATACATATATACATAAATATTTTTTGTGAATATCTATCCATCAATGAAGATTGCTGAAAATATTCTCCGACTTTAACCATCATTCATCCATTTCTTTTAACTATCTGTCGACTTGGTGTTATACTTTTTCTTCAATAAAACGTTTAATCTTTTTTTTACTTAATACCTATATATACTGCGTTGATCGCAAGGTGTATGCTTTGCCTCGACGGTGTAGCAATCGCGGTATCCCGGGTTCTATTCCTGGTCCCTCGTTCAGCGAGGCTGGAGTGGTGTCTGTAACGCAGCTAAAAACTACGTAATAGAAACGCTATCAATAGGGGAAGCTACGCACTGAAATAGTGCATTTTTTGTACAAATTATTTCAAGAATCGATATACACAAAAAAATTACCAACATTTTAATAAAATAAATAACTAAACGTCCCATGAAAAAAAAAGGAAAAAAATTAATTTATGATTATATATTTTATCAGCTTTAGGTATAAACAGACAAGTAAAACAACATTTTCAATTTTTTGTAGAAATAATTTTCAAACTTTATTGCATATAGATAGATACAAAGAAATATAAGGAGTGTGCTTATATACCTATCACTATCTACATTTGACTCCAATAATGTTAATAATAAATATTAAATAACTTACAATAAGCAATGGCAGAGGAATACGTATAAACCTTTGCTCTGTTTATATTACTTTTTGTGGCATAATAGATATCGATCTAGCTAGATATTTTTAAAAATATCAGCTCTCATGAAAATATGTATGATGAGATCTACACCGAAAGACGGTAATTAACCTAAATGAGATTCGGACATATTTTAATTTCAAAATAGAGTATTTACTCTATTTAACCAGAAATGTAAAATTTTTTTTATAATTGGTATGATTTTAAAGAAGATTATTGAGATATGCACCTTTAGTTACGAGCATTCATTACTATATCTATTAATTGCATCATCTTTTAAAACTCGTAAAGTATTAAAAATATTCTTGTATAAAACCGATATTGTTCATGTCAATTAAACACAATTTAATTCCGCTGGATTGTAAAAAAGGTTGCAAAATAACATATATATATATATATATATATATATATATATATATATATATATATATAAATATATACATATACATATACATATATATATATATATGTATATATATATATATATATATATATATATATATATATATATATATATATATATGTATATAATATGCGAGTATGAATTTTACGATAAAAAAAATTATACTTTCACTTTATATTATTTATCACTTAAGTAAATATTATATGTGAAATAATTTTTTTGAATGTGATGATTTAGAAAATCAATTATTTCCGTCTATTGCTATTGTAAGTACCTTCAAAATATTATAATAAGATCGTTGAATATACGTTGTCTGACTTATTCGTAAATTAGTTTTAGGCAAAACACGTCATAAAGTTCGCATTCCAATTTTAAAAATTTTATAATTATGATCATATACCCGAATATACATGAAACTCTAAAGTAAAAAGCTCAATTTTAAACTCTGAATACGAAAGCACATGAAAGCTCCAGAGACACAACCCAGTTTTAAATTCACTGAATTCTTATCTGCAATTGTTTTCGTATTAAATATGACAGAACAGCCAGGAGCAACTATTGTTCTCCAGAGATTTCTGCAACAATGAAAATGTGCGGATGAGAGGAAAGATCAAGTTGGCTCGTGTTAGCTACTGGCTTATCTGTTATCGCTGTAGTTTCAAAATATTAGGAATGACTTGGGTATTTGAAATTATTTTGAAAAATTTAAATAAATTTATATTCATAATTAAATAAAACTATGTGATGTTGTATTATTTCTACTTTCTTTAAGTTCTTTGCCACGACCTAGGTTTCGTTGTATTACATCTTTAGGTGGGCTATTAGCAATCTTTGCTAATAGCACATACAACGAAACCTAGGTCATGGTAAAGAAACTAAAGAAAGTAGAAATAATACTACATTACGTAGTTTCATTTTATATTATAAGACGATATTTATATAATTTTGAACTCATAAAATTATAGCATGGAGAAATAGATTTTCTATTTATATTGAAATTATAATTACAGAAAAAAAAATTTAAAATAAAATAAAAATGACGTAAAATTAATTTATAAGTTATATGTATATATATATATATATATATATATATATATATATATATATATATATTTATATATATATATATATAATATGTAATATGTATATATATATATATATAACTAATTTATTTATAAGTTATAGGTATGTATCAGCGATTCAATTGAAATTTTGGACACCATTATTTAAAAAAAAATTATTTTTATTTCCTCTATTCTGTAGATACAAACTTTTCTGCCTTTCTCTTTTGGTCACATTTTGGTTTATTTTTTAACTAATTTAAATATTATAACTTTATTTTCGATCACGATAACAAAACCAGGAAACATTTTAATTTTTTATTTTTTTTATTTCTACGGACACTAATATTCTATATATATTTTCGCTATTTCCTTTAGTTGAGAAATTTCAAATTACGGTGAAAACTATATTAATGATTTTTTAATATAACCTACAGTATATAAAATTCAACAGATTATTATGATCAGGGATGGAAAACATACTTACAATCAGACCAGAAAGCTAGGTTAGGAAATATAATGGCTTACTTCTCAATAAACCACAGGAAGATGGAGATTAAAGAACAACGATACTTATTCTATATTTTCTGACATTGCAATAGTATGATATTTTACCAAAATGTTCACAAGAGATGATCGACAAAGCTCCATATAGTGTTGAGTTCAGATTTTGCCATAAAAAATATCTCCTTTAAATAGAAAAGTAAAGCTCTAGAGCAAACAAGACAAATCTTATATTTTTACATAATATAAGTTTGATCAAGTTATTTTTCGAATTGTTTTTAAATTCTATTTCTATGGAAATCATGGAACCAGCAATATGAGACCTAGTGCAGATTATATCTCATTGTATTCTCCACGAACAGATCTAACCTACTATATTATCCACAGAAATCATGAGAATTCATGAGGCATTCATTTTGACAGCTACAAAATGAATTTTTATGTTATTTAGTAGTTTATTTTTATTCAATTTCGGCAATGGCTACAAATTATAAAAAGCAGTCGGTATTGATGATTGTTTTGTAATCGCTTCTAAAATATTACTATGTACTTCGTTAGCTATTTATTGCATTTTTATATTTTATTAACTATTCTTGAAATATTAAAAACAATATTTATAATACATTAATGTATTGAAAAAATACCAGCTTTTTAAAAAAATTATGTTCTATTTATTTAACGCCAAGCTCATTTTAAATGCATCCTTTAACCAGTTCGTTTAAATTTCAATGTTATTTTCCTTTTCGGATTAGGATTTAGTTGATTTTGATTATTAGAATTTTTAAATCAAACCTAATTAATTTTCATTTGATTAATAAAATAACGTTCCATTCAAGCATTAAACGTTTTTCAAAAAAACATTATTGTCACAACAAATATTCAGCAATTTTTTGGTGTCATGGTTATTAGTTCAGTTATCGTTTGTTCGATTTTAAATAAATAATTTTTAAATCATTTTCTTACAATTTCGTTATAAAATGTTAATTTTTTTTTGAACGTACCCAATTAAATTTGATTTTATTTATAAAAGAATGGTTTATTCTAGTGAGTAACTTTTTACATGCATATGGACTGAGGCTTGGTGGTCAACCTAAAGATTTATTAGTTAATCTGCGAAGACAATCATTATCTTCGCACTTTGATTAACTCGCTTAGAAAATCTGCAAATTTACTGATTTCCGCACATTTACGTTAATATATATATATATATATATATATATATATATATACATATATATATATATATATATATATATGTATATATATATATATATATATATATATGTGTGTGTGTGTGTGTATGTATTTATATCGTTTAAGCGACTTCTCACATACGAGTTCAATTCACACCTCACCCACAGATTATACCTTCAGTACCCGAACGAGTTTTCTGAACGCCCGTCCAGACAAACTTCAATTGGACCGCGCACAAACAGAACTTGCTGATTGTATTAGGCGGCCTTGAAGCGGGCGGGGATTTCGCGCCACCGCCTGCAAACAGCAGGCTGACGTGTGTTGGCATAGGCGTTTCCTATTAATAAGATCTGGATCAAACACATCCCGTTCTCGTGCGAGTTAAATTTGAATGGATATACCTTATATGAGAATTAGATTTGCTAGCGAGTTTGATTCTACATTCACGAGTGTAATATATACCCAACATCTATGCTAACTGAATCAAAATTCATATTTAATTAGCGAGCATTTTAATATACACTTTTATTTAAATTGTAGCTATTACAAGTGTTTTGATTTACACTGTTCTTTTAAATTATAGCGTTAATATAAGTAGTACTTGTGCAATTAATATTTCATGCATTCAATTGTAATTCGATATTGATTTTATGGTGTGTCATGAAAATGTGCCTAGGAGTGATTTACCCTCCTTTTTAAATTGTAGCGCAATTAATATTTCATGCGTTCAATTGTATATGGATATCGATTTTATGGTGTGTCATAAAAAATGTGCCTGTGAGTTATTTACATTCTTCTTTTAAATTGTGGCGCTAATATAAGTAGTACTTGTGCAATTAATATTTCATGCGTTCAATTATATTCGGATATCGTTTTATGGTATGTCATGAAAATGTGCCTGGGAGTGATTTACGGTCTTCTTTTAAATTGTAGCGCTAATAAAAATAGTACTTGCGCAATTAATATTTCATACGTTCAATTGTATTTGGATATCTATTTTATGGTGTGTCATGAAAAATGTGGCTGTGAGTGATTTACACTTTTTTTTAAATTTTAGCGTTAATATTATTAGTACTTGTTCAATTAATATTTCATGCGTTCAATTGTATTTGGATATTGATTTTATGGTGTGTCATAAAAAATGTGCCTGTGAGTGATTTATACTCTTCTTTTAAATTGTAGCTGTAATATAAGTAGTACTTGTAAAATTAATATTTCATGCGTTCAATTGTATTTGGATATCGATTCTATGGTGTGTCATGAAAATGTGCCTGTGAGTTATTTACACTCTTCTTTTAAATTGTAGCGCTAATATAATTAGCATTGTGCAATTAATATTTCATGCGTTCAATTGTATTTGAATATCGATTCTAAGGTGTGTCATCAAAATGTGCCTGTGAGTTATTTACATTCTTCTTTTAAATTGTGCGGCTAATATAAGTAGTACTTGTGCAATTAATATTTCATGCGTTCAATTATATTTGGATATCGGTTTTATGGTGTGTCATGAAAATGTGCCTGGGAGTGATTTACACTCTTCTTTTAAATTGTAGCGTTAATATAAGTAGTACTTGTGCAATTAATATTTCATATGCTCAATTGTATTTGGATATCGATTTTATGCTGTATCATGGAAAATGTGCCAGTGAGTCCAAAATTCTGTTCGTTTGGAACATTAGGAACTATAGCTTTCATTTTTAAAACTATAATAACATGGGTATCAGAAAGAGACAAATACAGCGTAGAGTTATATTCTAAGGTTTTGTTAGCTTATAAAACGGTTGATTTATAACAACAACTCCATAAGATTTCTAACGTTAACAGTTGGCCACAAGGGGCAGCAATTCATGCTACAAAGAGCATTATGAAGTTCTTTCTGACGTGGATTCCTAATGTTTTATGAATAAAACAGCCTCTGTGAATTGGGCTAAATCTAGTATTCTCAATCTTCTAGATGTTTCCATTAATAATTTATTAATAATATTACACTTTGCTCTACAGTTTAGTACCATTTGTAAGAAAGTATTGATATAACATAAAACAAATATTAAACATAACTTCCTTTTTATGTAAAAAAAATTACAAGTATCAGGAAACACCTTATAATTTTCGTTTTAATTCAATAGTCCTGATTTCTTTTCAGATTTCTAACGGGAAAAATTCAATTATATATTTTATAATTTCTCCTTTAACAAGTTTTCTTCTGATATCCCAGACGTCTTCAAATTTATTTTCTAACTTCCCATTTTACCCCCTTAATCAACTCTCATAATCAAAATTGAAGTGTTTTACCATTTTCAATTGGGCCACCGCTTCCTATAGCTACACCAAATTTTATTTTTCTTTATCAAATAATCTCTCAGAAAAATGCATGTAGCACACGGATAGACGAACGGACGAACACCGAAGTCTTTGAATAAGTGTTCAGTTTTGAAAATTTTCATACAATTTGGTAAAGAAATATTAATAAAAATATTTCCTTATTTAGCAAACCGTAAAAAACAAAAAAAGCACTAAAATTGGAATAATTAGGTTATCATAATTTCTAAGATTCAAAAAGAAATAACGAAAACCTTATAAGACTACTTACATATCCGTCTGCCTATCTATTATTACCGTGTTTCATAGATATCGCCTGATGTAGTAACTTGAAATTTGGCATAGTAAAAGACCGGCTTATTTCACAATAAGTAAAATACAATAAATACATACAAAAATAATTTGAGAATCATAGAAAGGTCAAGGTTTGTGTATTTTTTTGCTTTCCATCATATGAGATGTTTGAAATGGGAAGTTAGAAGGATTGAGAGACAATCCCCTCAGAATTTTGACTAAGATTTTTGTACTGATATTATTTAAAATGTTGATGGAGACACGTAACCTCTCCCCCATCTCCAACAAAGCTTAAGTTATAGTTATGGAAAAAGTCGTTTTACTGGAAATAAACGCAAAATTTACCAGAAGACTGTAGCGCTGATTTACCTGGTGACTATGATATTTTAACACCTATGAAACATAACAGACCTAAACAGAATGGATACGCAAAAAGACTGGATTAAAATAATTTTGATACACTTAAAATATAACAAAATTATTGAGTGTATTTATTATTTATGTATTACTTTGACCTGCATATGAAAAGCAATAAAAATTTAATTATAAAAAAATACTTGAAGAGAAGTTCAGAAATTATCACTTGCCACACTTATTATTTAAACAGCAAAAATTTAAAAAAAATTATTTTAATGAGATTGACGGAAAATCCTTACAGCACACACTTATTAAATGTGTTAACTAATGTATTAACTTGAAGTTTACGGGTGAGGATTATTACATGTTAATTTATTAAGACTTTTTGTCTTAGTATTATCGACATTTATTTTATTTAAGTTAAAACAAATGTCTCGACAAAATTAATTTACCAAAATTTTCGTGAAAACTCGTCATAAAGCCACAGTAACATTCAATTTAATCCTCTCTTACTTATGTTTTGTCAAAATAACATATTTGCTGTTCAACATGTTTTCTTATGACAATGTATTCATAATTCACTCTGTTGTATTACTGCCTACGCAGAAGTCACTTCTAACATTTTGAATAATCGCATTTTAACAATGAAGATTTATATCTCTGACAGGTTTTTACTAACAATATAACTCAACGAGTCTCTATTATTGATAGCTTCCAAGGTTGGAAGAGTTAAACTTGTATACGTAAATTAATTGGAAACTTGAAAACGTTCACAGCGATTTTGTAAATTATTTCTGCATTTATTGCTAATGTAGATATTTTTAATTTAATTTAAATGCAATTATAAAATTCCTTTTCTGTAATATATTTATTATTTTTAATAGACATAGAGAGAACTTTTAAATAAGAGAAATATGGTCTAGTCGAGAAAACAAAGATGAACTTTAATGTATGGTGAATTGAAAAAGAAAATGGGCATAATAAGAAATAAGAAAAAATTAATAATTTTCCTTTTAAAGACGAACAACAAAGTTTTCCGTTTCAGTCTGTTGTCTTATCAAGAATAATGAGAATAGAGTGGAGCAGGAGTGGTTAACGCTTAACATAAATAGCGTTAGTAGCAATAAAATTTTATAATACAACTTTTGAATATATTTGACGTTAATTTCGTAGAAATTCATTATTCACAATTAAATGAAACTACATGAGTGTTATTTCTATTTTCTTTAAGTTCCTTACCACGACCTCAGAGCAAAGATCTTTGGTAATATCCCACCTAAAGATGTTGTAATACAACGAAACCTAGGCCGTGGTAAAGAAATTAAAGAAAGTAAAAATAATACTACATCACGTAGTTTCAATGAATTGTGAATACAACTTTTGATTTCATATGCTGACAAGGTACTTCCGACAGTTTGTTCGATTAGTATGTTCTACAATTTAATATCAACGTAAAGAAACACAAAAAATATTCGTAAATTAAAGCATTGTGAGTGGAATGACATACATCTATCGGTCCTCTGAATGTAGATCCAGGTTATAAAGAGATAAAAATGTGAGTCTGGATATAAATCAAGAGAGTTTGCATGAATTACACAAAATGTTATTAAAATCGATTGAGTACAATTCGAGTTCATTCCATGAAAATTCCATACTTATCATATTTAACGTCATGTATTAAATATATATATTTATATATATATATATATATATATATATATATACTAAAAATAATTATATTGATGATATTAAAGTTATGATGGATATTAATTCGGAGAATGAGGAAAAATGCGAGATTATTATTTTAAAGTCATTATATTAAATTACACAGAAATAAAATATTAAACAAAAAGCACTTAAAAAAGTAGTTCACTTGGCCGATGCCGAAGGGAACAGAGTTTACCCGATTCAGCGTCAACAGTCCGTGACGGATCAGTTTCGTTCACTGTTTAGAAGAAGGGCGCAGGCGCCTGAAGAAGTTTTCACTTCAAAAGTGTTATTACCACTTACAACATATTTTAATTATAATTAATCGTAATGAAATTAATCTAATGATTTCTAATAGGAATTGTCTCATGTTCATTCTCACAACACCGCGTTAATAAAAGTGCACGAAAAACCAGTAAGGAACGAATGTTCTTACGTACCCTAAGCAGGTGATGTAAACTGTCATTCCTCTTGTAGTAGTTAGGACCATAATGCTTTTTCAAACCTGAGACAAAGAGTTATCAATAAATAATTAAGTTAATAATGATTTAAGTTATTATTTAAATATTTTGTTATAATCATTTAATGAACTTTTTTAATATTTTTCCCCAACATAGGTTTTTAAACCACTCCATATAGAAACTAGAACTTAAAGAAATTTTCACTTTTCGTCTTCAAAAATTGGATAATAAAATTGGGACAAATAATAAAATACTTTGAAGTTTCATATTGCGTAAACGAGGCTTTAAAATAAAAAAAAAATGGTTGTAGGAATCCCAACTTAATTTCAAAACTTTAAAGTTGTGCGTTCTCAATATTTCGGTAATACCTGACTTGGTGAAATTTTTATTGGGAAAATTGAATATATAAATCTAGTCGTATAAGGAGTAATGCACAATTATTGTCATGTCACTTTCAAAAGGAATTGTATTAGTACATACCGTTTGTAATTACTCGATGTAGTATTAGCTCATATACGATTATTCCATTTGTTTATTTCCAAACTTTAACTAACACAAATTATACGTTTAGCTAGTGTATTGATAAAAATTTAACCTTTTTTAATGAAATAATTAAGATCGTTACCGACTATTGTCGATTTTTTGACCTTGACGATATTAGAAAATACCTTAAAAAAATACATTAACATTTATATTTATATGTGTGTTTTGATATATGTATTTTGTAACTCAAGCAAGTAAATATACCGACACATATTATAAAAACGAATATATTGAAGAGACAGAAAGAGCAGGACAAAAGGATAAGGAAGACAATAAACGTAATAATAAATTGTGAATATTTTATTTCGAGGTGTAATTAACTCCAAAATCGATAACCGTATAAAGTAAAAAAGTCTTCACGAAACTCATTTTTATATTTAAAATATTATTTATAACTTATAACCTACATACTGTTAGAGTTGAACATAAATACGTTCAACTATATTAATTATAATTATAATTAATGGCGAATTATTATGTGAACGAACTAGATAAAAAAACAGAAATTACGGAAATACATACGAAAAATCCTAGCAACGTGCAGGTTTCAACACTATTATGACACGTGAAATGCACACCGAAATCATGCACGGAGAACTTTTTGAGCGTAGTTCCATTTAGATCGTAACAGTATACCAGGAGGAAACGAAAGCGGAAGTACATTAAAATGTAGCTTATTGCTCAGGCTCTACTGGAATACTGAGTCAATATTACTTTGAAACAACTCACAATCAGATTAAATTTCAACCTACGAGAAGAATTTCAAATCATCGACAAACAGGAGACAATGAGAACTGATGATAATTGATAGATGTAATGCTGTGATTTGAAATTTCCAAACCCAAAGAAGAACAGAAAATATTTACTACAAAAAATAACTAAAAGGAAAGATTCCATTAATTTTACTACAAGAATATAATGATTGACGTCGTGAGATAACTTTTTAAAATCAAAATAAGACATGTCTTTCGTCCACAATCTAACTCCGTAGCGATAATTTAGGAAAGTGGTAGGATTCTGAACGAAAGTATTTTGCAGGTATGTCAGTCCATCAGATGGAACTCAACTTGGGATTAAATACAAGGATGTAAAATTATTTAAAATTATTGTAGATATAATTGCCACGATCCTAGTGCTACAATTCAATTTTACAGCAGACCTGAAACTTGAGAATAGGAGTTAAGGAAATATTCAAAGGAAATATTATAAGATTTTATTTGTTAGAGGAAATAAAAAGTTTCATTAAAATTTAAGTATTGAATGCTATAATAAAATTGTATTTTGTCAGCAACAAATATAGCTTATGGCACACTAAATGCATTTTATTCATATTTATAACACTGAATGTTATGAAGAGTCTAATATACACAACGAGATGGCCACAGAGAGATATTTTCGAAATATTTAAGTTAAAATGATATATTATCACAGGGCGAAACGTATTGTTTTTTACCTAACCTTCGTCGTCTTTAAGTTAAAAAAAAAGAGCTATGAAGGTATTTTTAGACTCATTTGTCACATAAACTATTTGAATCCAATGTAAGGAAATACTTAAAAGAAAAGCCAGAAGAATGGAAAAAGAAAGAAATACGTTTCTGAAAGATTAAAAATGATAATATAATTTATTAAGAATTACAAAAAAGCATAAAATGTGACTAATCATGCTAACTTATACCACCATTAAAATTTATTAAAATTAAAATCACTAAATATAAGATGATGCCTTACTTTGAAAATAATTAAAACTTAAACATATATTCTGCGCGTAGTACAATTAGCACTGTAACTTGGGGCCCCATCACAGAATTTGTCCCTTATGGTCTCGGTGCAAATTTAGTTGCTTAGCAAATTTAAAGAAACTAAGTATTATCTCCATTAAGAAAGTAAATGTGCCCTGAAATCAAAACAGACAATTACTGCGAATTACTGTTATACTACGACAGAGCCTGGTTCAGTGTTAAAAGTCATAAGTACCTGTAAGAGTACGTGCGTGCGTACGTGCGGGAGTGCGTGAGGGCGTGCGAAGGTGCGCGCGTGTGTGCGTGTGTGCATGCGTGAGAGCGCGCGTGTGTGCGTGCATGCGCTCGTGCGAGTACGCGTGCGTGTGTGCATGCGTGTGCATGTGCACATGTGTGTGTGAGAGCGCGTGCGTGCGCACGCGTTCATGCATGTATAATAAATGCAGAGACGTAGAGGAAAAGAGAGAAAAGACCTCATATTTATTGTAAAAATGTCTCTTATATTTTCTTAATAGATTTTCAAGATATTCGCGAGGACAAGACACCCCCTCTTGTAATATGCTGGCATGATTCTGAACTCATAATTAACAGGCTAATAAATCTCTACCAAGAAATTGCTTTAAAGTTTGTCTTGCAAAAAAAAACACTGAAATAGAGCACGTATTTAGGTTTTTTATATTTTGTATAAGTAATTATAAATATGTGTTATTTTAGTGGTTGTCATTTTAAAAATATAAATTTTTATTATTAATGTTCGCTAACAATAGTTAATTCATGTTCTTTGCATATATTGTTTATTAGAAAAATAGGTTTAAAGAATACTCTCCTAATCACACCGTTTTTAATTATCTTAGAGACTTTTCAAGACCAAGTCCCAAAAACTGTAACTATGTTTTATCTTTTCATAATCATCTTCTCACATTAACATCATAGTTACAATTCTCTTTCATAATACAGCTCATATTCTGAAAAAAAAACTTTTCGGGAACCTTATCATTATGCTCGTCACGCCAGACTCTTTGATGTTTTAAAACAAGTGAAGGATCTCATGACATCAAATATATCTATTGAAAGGTTCACTGTTCGAAAGTAGGAACAGATCAATTACGCTAAAGTTCAAAATAAAAAAGCACAAATATCACGTAACAGAAGTTCATCGCCTTTTTTGTTCTTAGAGTCGACATTGTTAACTAAAATAGCAATTCGTATTTACGTAACCAATTTGACGGCCAATAAAATACATAATGTCTGTACGTTTATTCCATTATACTTACTTAATCGCGCGTACGATATTTCGATTCAAATAATAATAAAGAGCGGGTAGGAAGTTTACATTTGTACCGCACAAAAGATCAGTAACAATATTTTGAAAGAGCGTTGACATAAAAGAGCCTTTTGACAGAATGCTACAATGAACACTCGCTTACTTACGTATTTATACTTAAGCCGAGGGCAGCAAAAAGTCTTTTGTAAGAAGTAAACGGAAGTTGATATTTTGGATGTCGCCCTAAGCGGAATTGCTTTTTTAGCGAAACCTTGTAATTTAGTTATACTTGAAATTATATGTCGGCGCATAAATCGAATTATAACTTTTTGCTTAGGTGATATGTAATATATGAATGATATGTGTGTCTTTTGAGAAATTCAAAAGTGATGCAAGAGGCAAACAAATCTTAAATTGGGAAAAAACATGCTTTACATTATTTTTAGCGAAATCCAGTAATGAAAACGTTTTTAATGCGTCCTTTAACTGTTTATATAACATACTGTGTAAATTCGATATAATATTATAATGACACTCTTTTTAATAGAAAACTAAATACGATTTGGATAGAAAACTAAATACGATTGGAAAACGTAAATACGATTTGGATCTTATAATATGTATTTTATTAACGCACTCCATAAAACGAAAACTCTAAACAAGGTGCAACGAAAAAAAAAACAAGGTGTTTTCAGTTTCATTATAAAGAGTTTAAACTGTTTTTTTAAATTTAATTTTTGGAAAAGTTATTGTAACAAAAATATAAATTTTCGATTTAAGGTTTTTGGGAGTAAATTTTTAAAAATGCAACTGTTGGTACATTGCATATTTGCACTCAAAGTTTTAAAATCAGACTTTACAATTAAGTGGAAAAAAGTGTAGCATGGCAAAGTGTTTTAATGTATTATTTCACAAAATAATATTTTTGGATAATATTTTTGTGAATAATGCAATGCTAGACGAGTAAAAACATATAAATATGCGTTCAAGTGTGAAAACGTTAGCTTAAATTTAGAATTACATATTTCAATCACTTGAATAAAATAAGAGATCAAGAAGCAGAGATATTATTTTCTTTCTTACTGTAAGATACCGAATATTGAGTATTTCAATATTCAATCTTTTCAAACAATGTTTAACCTTGAAACAGATAACATTTAATTAAACAATTTTTTTTGTTATACATATACTGACGCGGTTGAACTTAATATTAGTACTCGAGCTTTTTAACCAAATTAAATTTTTCAAAATACCACTATATAATAATTCAGTGCATATACATACACCGACGTAACATAATTAATAAAACGTTTTTGTTATATATATATACTGACGTGTTTGAATTTGATCTTAGTACACGAGCTTTTTAAACAAATGAAGTTTTTCAAAATCTCGCTTTACAAAAATTCAGGGCACATACGTACACCGACCTAACCTAATTAATAAAAAGTTTTTGTTATACATATTATGACGCTATTGAGCTTGATATTAGTACACGAACTTTTTAAACAAATGAAGTTTTTCAAAGTCCCGCTGTACAATAATTCAGAGCCGACGTAACTGAATTAATAAAAAGTTTTTATTGTACATATAATGGCGCTATTGACCTAGATTTTAGAACACAAGATTTTTCAGTGACTTAATTTATTTGCAAGAGATAATACATTTATTTTTCATTTAATTAAACAAATATATATGAATTTTGCGAAATAGCAATATTTCTAAAAGTTATGTGTCAATGCATGAAAAACTTATTTTATCTTCAAAAATTTGATTGCAAATGTGCTATCAATAGGGATTTTCTCGCTTTTAAACTAGTTTTCTTAAATAATTGAAAAATAGAGCCTTTATAAAAAGTTCAAGCCAATCAGTTGAAGGTAGTAAATTTTTATAGCACGCCCGCCTGCAAAAAGTAAATTCCGAGGAAAATGCTTTTATAATTTTACATAATAATGCATAGTGTGCCATTTTTCACAGCGCATATACATTTTTATTTATTTTCTGTTATAAAATATTTTTTAACAACACAGAATATGACACAAAATATTTGCAAATTTTAGTACAATTAAACTCATCTGTTCACATTCACAGGAGGACCTGTACTAATCTTATATTAATTTTATTCAAACATAGAGTATATTTTGCCTCCTTGTAATTAAACGTTCCTAAATTCTTAAAAATCATTCGTCAGCGTAATGAACTGTATCTTATTTTTAAAAGAAAAAAACAATTTTATTTCAAAATGATGAAACTAACAAGTTAATGACAATATGAATTGTTAATAAACGTATTACAAATATAAAGAAATATATACAACAGAAATTATTTTATGGAAATATTCATTTTCGTTCTAAATAACTACCGTACTCGTATTACATTCAAAATATAATTCTCATAACATTTTCGATTCCGACGTCAACGCTTACATTAAAGTTCATTCTGTTGCGTATCTCCAAAGCTCTATTATAAATAAAAAAAGCTTAGCGGTGCTCGAGAATCTAAAAAATTCTATAATTTGATTTTCCCGTACAATCTTACAAACTAGCAGTTTATCGCGTCAAGCAATCTATCATCGTGTCAATTCTATTGTTGTAAACATTCTGGAGGGTATTATTCAAAGATCGTCCTGAGATTGTGACCGATCCATCAAGTGGTACGTCAAACGGCCTATTCAATATTTCCCATGAGGTACGGCCGCCTGTGATTATCTGCTTGTTGCAAATAATATGTAATATGTATTATGAAATATCGTATACTGTGTATCCATAGACTCCGCTGGGGGAGTTTGAACGCATGAATATGTTCAATTCAAGCTGAATGTGAAAATATCGTATGGGCGGGCGGCTTTGCCAGTTCCTTGTTAGCTAGCACTGAACTATAGAATAAAATTCATGTTCTGAAGATATCTTATTCAAATCTATTATTAAGTTGTTCGATTTAATGTTGAAGCTCGATAGCGCTCAGTAGTATAAGTACAGGCTCTCAGTACATGAGTTCAATACGTATATTTTTTTTTGTTAAATCGTATGAACTAAATATATCTATAGAACTAAATGATCATTTCAAAAAGGACATATCAGAGTTTCTATTTAATTTATAATTATTTCAACATGAACTTATTTCTGTGACATGAATCGTCATATTATCACGTCACCATGTACGGGATCGCCTCAGTGTACTTGTAAATTTTGATACCTGTAAGTACAATTTGTCCTGTATCACTTTTTTATATATTTTTTAGGATCTATACTTCTAAAGAAAAGAAAAACAAAACCTGTCGATCACTAGTAGAACTCGTACTACGAGGGTTCCCTACTCATTTAGTTATTTATAAACATTTAATGGTGCATAACATTATTATTAAACTATTTACAGAATACGGAAGTTGACTCATTCTAAATTTTGATATTTTTCGTACAATATTGTTAAATATAAGTTAATTAAAAACCAGTCTTGAAAAAAATTCAAGAATTGATTGAAAAATAAGCCAGTTGTAGGCTTCGAAATTTGAAGATACGGATAGAGTTGGTTATATCCCTGTCTCTTTTCCTCTCGTAGAATATAATGTGCAATATTAAAAATGACCTCACAACACAATATTGCCGTCCTTCTCTAAAGGTTAAATTTAAACTTTTATAATTCGGTCAATTTTTAAGATTAATAAAAAAAATTCATTCTTCTTCAGTTTGTACCTTGAAATTATGATTAACGAAATAAAAAAAAATTGTCAAATACCCAATTCAAAATGCTTAAAACAAAACTATGTTGCCTACTATATTTTTCACGATTTTTTAATATGAAGTAATGCGGATGATTTGGAAAAGCTAGAAAGAAAAGTTAGGATGGTTTTACCGCCTATAATATGTTATTAATGAAAAATTCAAAGTAGATAGATTTAGTAGCATGCAGTATAGAGTAGTGTCTCCTACGTTAGTTAAGAAAAAACAAGCAAACCATACTGGAATAGGTTTAAATGCAGAGACATACAAAAAAAAAATATTCCTCTGTACTCTTTGACAAGTTATGATTAAATTTGGTTTAATTAACGACTGTTTAATAGAGAAATGATCTAAAAAATAATGAAAATATAATACGAAGTAGATAGTTTTATAAATAGTAGTATTAGTAATGATAATAAGTTTTAAAATCCCACTTTTTAAAGCTTTCAGTAAACTATAGAAGAAATATTGTAAATACCCTTTCGTCATTAGGTTAGTTATAATAATTAAACTCTTAATAATAAACTTTATTTTTGTCACATTTGGATGGCGGTGCCATGTGGTTTGATATTAAATAGTTTCCTAAAATTAATTATATTCCTGATTACGTTAATGGACATGAATAGAGTTTCAGCAAAAGTTGCTTTTTAATTTAACAAATTAACGATTTTTTCTTTTACTTGTGCTGTGAGACCTTGTTTTTTTTTGCCAAATTTCATGTTTCTAGGTCAACGGGAAATACACTATAGGTTTTAATTTATTTGTGAGTGTCAAAATATTAGACATGAATGGCCGTATTTTCAGGGTTTTTTCTTATTGTGTTGACTTTGAAGCTTGATTTTTTCATAGTTCCAAGGGGCTTTAAACCTAAATATTTGATATTAATTTTAAATTAATAACTCCACGCGTCCTTGAGAAAAAGGGTCTTGACAGACAGACAGACAGGCAACGAAGTGATACTAAAAGGTTCTATTTTCATTTTGTAGTCCCTCAAAAAGAACAAAATCCTTACAAGACAATTCAAGTGTCGTTCCGTCTATCCGTGTGTCAATAGTCTTTTGAAGCTGAAACTCGAAATTTGTCATAGTGATAATATACATTAACTGGCATTTATTTAACGATTTAATGCTCAAAAATATTTTTGTAGCAATTACAGAGAGGCAAATGATTTAAAAAAATTATTATTTAAATATCCTGTGAAAGAGAAAGTCATTAGGACTTTATTTTATTAACTATTTTTTCAGACTTTTCCTTTAAGTGGTTCCAGTGATATTGTAAAAAATAGCCATAAAACACTTTTTATCGACATACTTTTATGGACATACTACAACTATTTTATGGACATACTTTTAAGGAAAACTTAAACTTTATATGAAACACTTTTTTTTGACCCCCCCTATCTCAAAAACTACTACAGCAGGACAAACAGAATTAGTAGAATTTTACAGTAAAACAATAGCCATTATTCTAAATCACTATATACTAGGCAATACATATTTATAGAAATACTATGTACCCTTATTTATACGAGTATGTGGCAAGAGTATGCGGAACTCTTGTAGTACAGGTTTTACTTGTATAGTACGGGTTCTACTGTAGTTTTAAAAATAATATTTATTATTGTTTCTATTTTCTCATAGCCACTCATTTGTTACAAATATTATTTACTTTCATATTTGACCGAATTTCATTTCAATGTTCAAACTTTACTGATATGGTCAGTCAATGAGAACGCGTGATACCAAAATTGTATGTAGGTGATTACATTTAGATCACTGGTGTTTGTTCTTCATGAACTGTTATGGAATTCTAATGTATTTTTTTTGATTAATTTTAAATTAAAATTCAAAATAGATATCACTACGTATTGGAAGCTTGTTTCATTTAACATAAGGAATATTTAGAAAATCAACAAGCCATTGACGTAATCGAGTCAAAAAAAGGCAATGTTTTATTTGATAGTAAATTATTTCTTTTTATTCATCTGATGATGAAAAAATAATTTTCTAAACTTATGTATTAAATATTTATAATTATTAAATACCGTAACACACGCAAATTTCACACGCAAAAAATTCGAAAAAAAAAAAGTTTTTCAAATATTTTTTCTCTCATGTTTTGCTCTTGAGTATAAACTATTACCATACCAAATTTCATCAAAATCTAGCATTTTGCACGATTGACGAACAAATGAACATAGAGACAGACAGACAAACATTCTAAAAACAGCATTTCTGGCTTCTAGTATCTTTCTTTATGCTAAATCAATCACTCTTTTTAAAATATTTTCCTCTCACTTGTATTCACTCTCTTACAATTTTATTATTAGTATACATGTTTCATTAGCTACTTACATATCAAGAATGGGACATCTCCACTCAAATCATTTTTTTTGGCACAACATTTAAAAGACATAAGTACGAAACATTTTTGGTATTATAATGGTATTGTGTTCATTAAAGTTATTTTACATTTTAACTTTTGTCACAATGTAACCACATTGTAGTAAAAATTAAATTGGTTGATTCTTCCAGTAAAGATCGAATTGTCTATTGCACTTCATGCTAACACATATTGTTCAGCCATATGTGTTAGAAATATTGTTCAGCCATATTATTCAGATAAGCCTTAGGATCCGTTACTAACAAGCATGAACATGACGGGGCTTGTAAGAGCAAAATAAAATGATAAATGCTGTGTTATCAGGAATTAATTGTAATTTATCAATAATTATCATCTTAATAAAATATTATAATTGGCTTTCTAAATGTATTGCATTTAGTCTATTTGATTGCTTCTGTAAGAGGAATCTCAAAGAAACATTCTTGCGGTTTCTAAGGTTGTTGATTTTACTGATATTAAAAAGTTATCTTATAAGGGCATATTAAATCATTGAAAACTTCTTATTGTTTTTAAATCTTTTTTAAATTTTTTTTATTAGAAATATTAAATGCCTCTATAACACACACACACACACACACACACACACACACACACACACACACGCACGCACGCACGCACGCACGCACGCACGCACGCACGCACGCACGCACGCACGCACGCACGCACGCACGCACGCACGCACACACACACACACACACACTCACACACACACACACACACACACACACACACACACACACATATATTTGTACAACTGTAATATATCCTCAAAGCAGCACTGAAGAAATACTGAGATCATTTGTGAAAATCTATGGTGATCACACTACAATCAGCACCACGAGAGTTTCTCACGCTCTTTAATGAATATATTATCACGAATGCACGAGAAATAATTGGTTGTCTCAGTATAGGTACTTAACTTATTAATCGTCGTCACCGTGGTGTGTTAGGTTTATTATAAGGCTAACGATCTTTGACGGCGCGTCGCGAGATCCGGGATCGATTCCAGGTCGCGCGGCAAGCAGGGCTAGAATGGTTTAATTGCGTACATAAAATTTGGCAGACCAGTGCCGAGCAGCAGCGCCAATGGTGCGAGAAAGTACGCACTTCGATTGCAAAACCATCTACCCAGCGTGACGATTATGGGCATTACTTGCAATGATACGCACACTGGACAAACATATGCCAGAAGGATAGAAAGTGGCCAAGATGAAAAGAATATGAGCTAACTGAAATAATTTTGCATTTACTAATTAATCAATAATTTTTTATTTACTAAATGCCGTTATTCCAATTTCTGATCAACTCATATTGACTTAGGGAAATGGGATAAGAAATGGCTGGAAATATAGATATTTAAAATATCATGAATATTAAAAAACGCTAAATATTTTCGATTGAATTCGAAACAATTTGTTTAGTGATATACCTACCAAGTCTGTAACATAACAAAAATCATTCCGAAGTTACATTACCTTCCAATTCTATATATTCAAGTAATTCAGTTAGGTTTTCCCGTAACAATTCATCACAGTTGTTCAATCAATAAACTGATATAACATATAGATATGATGAAGCTGTAGATATAAGTTCTTTTTTTAAATTCGGCGATAAATATTATGACAGGGAACCTACAATTAGAAACATAATACAGCGGTTAAAGAGAACATGATTTTTGATCAAAACGTCAGAAGTTTTCTTCGTCTATAAAAGTAGGTGAAACACCCGCATAACTTCAAAAATGGGCACACTATTTTATGATATAAATATACATATTCTGCATAATATCTGCCAAAAAGCTCCGATAGTCCAAAGTTCTTGAAATTTCTTGCCTCTTAAAATTCACTTTTCCACTTAAATTATATCCATTTACATTTTAATACGGCCTTACAAATTTCCTCGTTTTGTTTTTCCAGTTTTATTATTGTTGTCTGTGTGTGAAATTGACTTGAGAATAAGGGAATTTTTACTCGCCGTTGACTTTCGTCTCGTAAAGTTGCCCTATACGATGCGAAGCGCTGGCAAAGTGACCGAGACGCTATTCTTTGTCCTTTGTGTTTGCACTCTGGCCCCGCTCGTGCTTAGTGCATTAAATAAAAGTGGGCCCAACTGTATAAAATACGGCACATTATAATATTTCATTTATTTTTATGTAGTTCCTTAATGTCGTCTTTTGTCGGCATTCTTTTGGGGCGACTCTGTTTTCAATTTGTTTGTAAACAGTAGCCAAGTGGTGAAAGTAATCACTGTTGATCAAAATATTTTTGTAACTTTTTTTTTGATTGGGTGATCAATTTTCTTCACGCGGTAAGATTGCTGCGATAAAAATGGAACCCAAAAATAATCAACGCAATATTTGTTGTCACTGTTTGATTGCCATACATTTTTCCCGTAAATTATTTAATCTATAAAGCTGAGGTTAAAAAAAAATTATATGTTATGACCCAATATTCTTTGTTAATAATTAACAAATTGGCCAAGTGCGAGTTGGTACCTTCAAGTAAATTTTGACAGTTGTCTGTGTCTCTTGAAATTGTTGATGCAAGTTAACTGAAATATTTCATTTGAAAATTAAGTACATAGTTCAAAAACTAGACTACTTAGATATCAATTGGAAGCTTAAAAAAATTGATAATTCATTTTTGTAATTAATAATTTTTTTTAATAATTAAAAAAATTAGTTATTAAAAATAATTAATTATAATTTTCTTAATTTTCGCAAAACGTGGCTTGAAAATTTAGCTTGAGAAAAAGCCCTGCCCCTCCTGAATTTCTTTCCTTTGTGCCCTTGTCCTTTCCTGTCTTTTCCATTAAAAATAATGTCAATAGTTTGTATTAATTATACTTTTCCATTGAATATATTTGGCGTTAATTTTGTAGAAATGCATTATTGATAATTAAATGAAACTACGTGATGTAGTATTATTTCTACTTTTTAATCTTTGCTAATAGCCCACCTGAAGATATTGTAATACAACGAAACCTAGGTCGTGGTAAAGAACTTAAAGAAAGTAGAAATAATACTACATCACGTAGTTTTATTTAGTTATCTATACTTTTGTATTTTTTTTATTTTATTGTTTCTAATATACTATATGGAATTTTCACTGTAAAAATTCTTACAGTCTACCAAATAAATTTCAATACCAATTGTTATGGTTGACTGGAAGAAATCGCTCAAGTAGCAATAAGTCCGCTATATGTACTATGCGTAAAAGTTAATAAATAAAATAAATAAATAAAATTTCAAAAAATGGTACACGAAAACATATATTTATTTCAAAATACTTATTCAATGATCGATGTGTGAAAATCAATTATTGGATAACTATTTTAAAATGAAAATCTCGTCTTCCTTCACTCCAATTTAAATGTATGAGTAATGCTACTGTTTTTTTTTATAGTCTCTAAACGACAGGTAGTGAAAAAGTCATATAAATACTGGATTACATAATTTAATACGGGACAAAAAGGAAACAAGGGAAATCTCTTTTTTATTAAAGCAAATAATTATTTTTCCATATCGAATACAAGTATTCACATTATATTTATTGTAAATAAATTTTATGAATATTTTTTTTTATTTTAGTGAACCAAAACAGCATTAACATCAACGCAAACTTACCGCCATACATCACTTGTCGTTGCAATATGAACGCTACCGGCTCACTTAAAATGCATATGGTCTGCCGTGAATTCTAGAAATAGAGAACAATTGTTTTCTTGACGCAGAAAATTTAAAGTATGGCTATAAATACGGGGCGGAAATACAGAACATCCTACAATGCTACGTTTGAGGCACATTAAATGTTTTCCCACACATTGATCGCGGTTACCGTGGTATATCTACTTACAAATATTCACACACACAAATTTAAAACAATATACTCTGTGAAATCGTTAATACTTAAAAGCAATAGTAATCGAAAAAGTTTCAAAGAAAGAATTTCGACAGATAAAAATAAGCTGATAGAAATCGAAAAAGTTTAAAAGAAAGACTTTCAGGCTTCATATAACTACCGTGTTCGTGTCTAATTATTCTAGTGGCAATACAATAGTGATAATTAGTACTTAATTCAGAAAATTATCTACATTTACTTACATATAGGCACTCTACGGTTAGCTACGACGACAGAAGACTGAAGAAAAGAAAGAAAATCCGACGCCAAATCTAAGAATACATAAATATGGTATGCAATCTGAAGGAAATTCTACAATTACTACTCCCTGTACTCGAATTAAACACATTTTTTTCAGATATTTCTAAAAATTAAGAGCGTCCTTACAGTTTCCATTAATTACGTGAGATTAGTTGAAACTTGTTTTTAACGAAGTTTATTATAAAGAAAGAAATTAAAAAGACATAAAAATAATATTTACATTGATGTTAAGTTTATCAATTCGAAACATTAATGAGGCAAATCCAATAGGACAGTAACAAAGAACTAATAAATATTACTAAGCAAACTGATGAAGTATTTAAAAAAGCGCAAAACAAGACGTGATGTGTATTCTAAAAATTAAGAGCGTCACTTACAGTTTCCATTAATTACGTGAGATTAGTTGAAACTTGTTTTTAACGAAGTTTATTATATAGAAAGAAATTAAAAAGACATAAAAATAATATTTACATTGATGTTATGTTTATCAATTCGAAACATTAATGAGGCAAATCCAATAGGACAGTAACAAAGAACTAATAAATATTACTAAGCAAACTGATGAAGTATTTAAAAAAGCGCAAAACAAGACGTGTGTATGTGTATCCACTTTACACATCGCTTCTAATATTTATAGATGTTATAATAAGATATAAGTATTATATGAATTATAGTTCTAATTATCAATGTTAGACGACAGACGATGATTCCATGCTTTTCCAAGGTCCCTTCAAAGTGTCCACTGTGTCAACAAATATGTTGTTTTCTAACAATAAAGATATTGCAATGACTTCTAATATCAAGATTTTCTCTACATTCATTATGAAACATAGTGCTTGAAACATAGTACAACTTTGGTGGGGTGGTTAGTATCTCGTTCTTACAAAATAATCTTGATGGACACTTTTGAAAGTCACGATTACTCTCGCACAATGGTTACTAAAGTAAAATTATATTTCAATAATAATTTACTTAATTTTTTTTTAAATTCACGTCGCCTCTTGTATTTTAACTTACACACGCATAGATAAAATACGTATTCGTTACAGACCTATAACATTACGTTGTAAAAGTCACAAGCTGATAAAACACAAAGAAAATTGTGTGAAGTTGATGTAGTAACACACATAAATCACTAAGTCATCCCATAAACTACGAGTCACGTTGTAAAACTATGTATAAAGTCTTAACATTATAATAAACCACCAAAGCTTTAAGGCTTGGGGAAACGTTGCTTGTAACTTATTGGAGGCTCATAAAGATTATGATGGTCGTCGGCATCAAGTGAGCGCAAACAGCAATTTAACACTACATCGAAGGCGGGTGGATAAACGAGCGTTAAATTGTTAGTTTGATTTACGTCTGAAACTAAGGTCACTTCCTAAACGTAGTCACTTTTGTTTATTTGGCGTTTGAATACGGCAAGTGATAAACTAAGGATAAAGTACTGGGTGGCCTATCAACAACAGTCTGCGTCACTTTAATATCCGAATCGTCATTCAAAAGTTATTTGATTTATAGCGTCAAACTTGATAGTATATACCCTTTGCGTAAATGAATTTGAAGACGGCTATTCTTCTTTACGCATATACCTTATGTGCGTTATTTTTAGGGCATAAAAATTATGATCCCGACAAGATTTTATACGTTTCACCTACTGTAAACTGTTTATTACATGGCTATATGTAATTAATATTGATAAAATTGTACTTTAGACCAAAATTTATATTATACGCCTATGAATTGGTAATAATATTTTTTTCGAATAACCGCCGTACCTCATGGAGCATCTGCTAATAAAATTCATCACCAACAATTTAAAATAACCACAATAATTCGTTATTAAAATTCATCATATTTATAAACATTTATAGACATACTCGCGTTAATGATGTGAAGTTCCATATTAACATTTAACTCGAAAAACCATTTATGGTAAATTCCGCGATTGAAGCTAAATTTTTTTTTCTTCTAAATTATTTTATTTAAATTAATTCATTTAATTTATGCTTATAATACCAACGTTATACATTTTTGAGAATACTTTTATTTTCGTGCGCCTGATTTTTTAAAATTAAATATATGTAAAAAATTGTAAACACATTGCGTGAATTCGTTCTAAAAAATGCGCATCGTAATTATTATTGGAGGCGGTTTAATAATTTTACGCGGTAATGGTGGACTTTAACATACCGCATTACTCGTGTCGCAGTAATTATTTGTGTCGCATATTTTTGTGCGGTTCTTTGAGCCAGTATGTACTCTACTGTGAGAAAAAAATTCAACAGCAGTAAAATATAATTCTTTTAACATGGAGAATTCTAAAAAATTTATAAATAATTTAGGTGCACACATAAACATTTTTTATCACATTAATACATAAAATTGCGTAAATTCGATCTAAAAGACGCGCATCGTAATTAAGTAGTACATCTTCGGGGCGAATTTAATAATTTTAGGCACTAATAAAGGGCTTTAACGTACCGCATTACTCGTGTCGTAGTCATTATTTGTGTCGCATATTTTTGTGCGGTTCTTTGAGCCGTGCATATAAGTCGTGCACGGTAATTGTTTCAGAAAACTAAAGACTCCAATTAATAGTTATATGCACCAATAGCAGACTTGTAGCTCGTTGAGTAGATTTATAATCTACCGTGCGAAAAGAAATTCTACTGCGGTATGATATTGTTCTTTCAAAATGGAGAATTTTGAAATACTTTTAGACAATTGAGTTATACGTATCATTGTATTGTGTATATTATAACATTATAAAATATAAATTAGGATGAATAATTTGTATTTATGAAGAAATAGCCCAGCAGGAATAGCCTTTCTCCTTGTCTATACGTACGATATAATTATGACAGAGTAAATTCTGTACATGGAAAATAATTTAAAAAAAGTGATTGTTTTAACATACAGAATGATAATAGAAGCCAGAAAACCCTTTTTTAATTTTTGTCTGTCGGTTTGTATGTTATTTTGTGCGTCAATCACGCAAAATCTGCTGGACGGATTTTGATGAAATTTGGTATGGTAATCGTTTATAATCAAGAACAATATATGAGAGAAAAAAGATTTTTCTCATTTCAAAGTGAAACCGTGGGGTACAGCTAGTAGTTTCTAAATAATAATTGTCTTGAAGTATCTACATTCTCACTTTCTAAATTAAACCTTCAAATACACGTTATATTAATTTTCCCCCATTATATTGTTGACAAAATTTGAACTGTTATACGGTTACTTATAACTAAACCCGGCTCCAATTCGAACGGCACTAAGCAATACGCAATTGAAATGCCAAGTTGTTTGTTTACAAGCGCCATGGTAAACCACATAGAGACGATGTTATATTTTAACCCTCGGCAGCGCACGAATACGGAGTAAACACAACATTTATTGTTTTACAAGCGGTGGCAAAGAATTGGTGATAAAATTATGAAATACACTCCTCTCCATATTATGCTTGCTTTGTTTTCCTTTGTTTACTGGTTTCCATATTGTAAAACAATTTGCCAAGGTTGAGATTAATGGGCCGTTATTTGCAATAAAGTAGTGTTCACGTTTCCTTCATAATTTTGTTTCGCTCTGATTATTCAATTTCCAAAAATATTGTCTAATTTAATTTCTACCCTTATCGTTATTATTTTCTCATTCACCATTACTTTGATTAAACTTTTTATATTTGATACATTTCTAACAATGTGTCATCATCATAAGAAAAGAGCACAAAGTCTTATAAGCAGATATTTTCCACAACCTTTCAATAGTTTCAAAACCTAACAATATAAGTTAAAAATTTATATGATTATTATTTACATACCAAAAAAGAAATGGAAAGAATTTTGGCATTTTTCAACTTTAAATAAACATATTAAAACAAAAATAAAAAACATGTACGTTATTTGGGTGATACTTGAACAATATATAATTGTTGACTTTAATCGTTTTGCAGAAGTCTCGTTACGAAACGAAAACACATTGTCTTGTTTATTACAACCTTTATATTAATCTAACAAATTAGGTAATTACTTGAAAATTAATAAATATATATGTTTATATACATATATATACTTTAGTTCCCAACACATTCCAAAAAAAACATTTAAAATACTTATGATAAGATGTATATATTACAATAAAATTACAAAAAAAATTACAATAAAACTTTTAAAAACCGGAAGTGTAGGGGTTAACCAGTTTTTTTGGGATATATGTCATTTAAAAACATTTTAAATAATAAGTTTCTTTAAATATGTTTTACATAAATGTCATTTATAAACTTTATAAACGCAACATAAATTTTATCAAAAATCGGATATCTTGTATGAAATTGTAATCTTTACAGTTACAAATCTAAGTAAACTATATTAAATATTATAAAAAATGTGGCACAGTAACTAAAGCTTCAACGTTTCTTGAAAAATATGAATATTCACGTACATAGGTTCCCAAATAGTACAGATGATCTCATATGGACTCACTATTGATTTCATAAGCGCGTAACGCTTCCCTTCACAAATGATTATCAAATTTTAATGGCTTCTTCGTCATCGACAGCCCTTGCCTTTAAACATATCCTTCCCTTAACTTGTTCTAATAAGTGCATATAAATACATACTCGTACATACATGTGCAAGTTCGTCAGAAAGTGAGCAAAGTCTTTTCCGCATATCGCTTACTGCTATCGGTCTACTGTCAATTTGTTCCCCAAGGAATACGAGTAGGGCCGTTATGATGAACGAGGGTGAATATCGCAAGAAATATTGGGGAGACATTTGACGGAAGTCAGTTTCGCGAGGGTGATAAATTAATCTGTTCCGAATTAAATTGCAATATAAATAGCATACAAACGCAATCCGTATCATTATAACAATTAAAAATCTGATTTAATGTAATCCGCTAACACTATTTTGACGTAATCAAAAAACATTTCGGCCGTTTATTTTTCCGTATAAAATAGGAAATAGTTTAACAAATACCTTACATATATTTAAAATAAATAAATTTTATTTTATGGCTAAAACACGTTTAATTAACATTTCAAATTCAATGATGGAGTTATTAAAAAGTTATGAAACTGAGACACAGAGATGGAAAAATAACAAGATATCATTATAAGAATTCTGTTTTTTGCTGTTGTGGGCATTCAGCAGAATAAATTGATAATAAATGTACTACCTAATTACTTGTTTGAAATATGCACAAAACGTTTTAATTAAAAATATATTTAGAAGGATCAAAATACATAATATATCTTAGTAGGACAATAATATATAATAATTAAAATAAGAGTTAATAGCAAAGTATTTTAAACACTTTCACAATGACACTCACTTGGGTTTTCGTGTGTTGAGAAATCATTTTTACCCCATTTCGCAGCCTTAATTAAGCTTTTCGTAATTTTAAAATAAAACGCAATGCGTTTATCAATAATTATTTACATTGTAAATATTAATATTAAATATTTTTTCAGTTCTGCAGTTTCTATGAAAGATTTTCTGTTGCACTAGTGATTATGAAGGAAAATATTCAGGAGAACATTCGTATTACGATACTTCATAACTGCGAACATCAAATGAACGTGTCCTCATTAAAACACGAAATATCAAATAACGGAAAGCTTTAGACAGTAATTGCGGCACAACTGCACGTCAAAAGTAGAACGAAACTTTACAACTGTGCGACTTCATTTAAAATCCGTTCTTCCTCTCATAAGATTCTTACAAGAAATAGTAAATCAGATGTCACATAAAAGGAATGCAACCACTTTGAACGTGTTTAACGGGAACATTATAATATTAAATTATGCAAGAATTCTTCTACATTGTCGGACTTCTTGTCATAATTCTCTACTTCCTGCAAAAGCTCTTTAGATTCAAAAGATTTACATTTTTGTATCTTTTGTGTCTGTGTTGTGTCTTGATTTATATTACATATATATAAATATATATATATATACATATATATATATATATATATATATATATATATATATATATATATATATATATATATATATATAATTAAACGTTTCTAAAGCTACATATTACGGCAAATATATGATTTTATTTCTAATCATGATGTTAAATTTATATTTTTGTTTACAATGAGTAAAGAAAATTGTTGGTAAAAGCAAAACTGTAAGTGCCGCATTTTTTTATCACAAGAAAAATTTTAAAATAAGAAAAGTTAAAAAGAATAAAAGACAGAGAGGAGAAGCAACAAATTCCACATAAAACAGAAGCCGACAATATGCGCCGATATTTGATATATCATTATAAAAAATAGTAAGCTTATCTTCTGAAATTTTACCAATTGATAGAAGTTAGAATCATCATAATCGGTCAAGAATTATCGCGTATAGTGCTTTTTCATACGCACATACACACAGACGGGCGGGGACACAGTGTAATTTTACAAAGTAAAATTTAGGTAATAAAAAATACTGTGAAAAATTCTAAATGCAATCGATAGAAGGTAGAATCATCATAATCAGTCAAGAATTATCGCGTATAGTGCTTTTTCATACGCACATAGGTACAGACCAACGAACGGGGACACGTGTAATTTTACAAAGTAAAATTTAGGTATTAAAAAATACTGTGAAAAATTCTAATATATTTTTAGAGAAAAATCCTCTTGTAAAATTACTCGAGTAGTAATTCAAATTGCTTTTATCATGAAAATTTGAGGCTGACGAATTAATCGATAATTACAAAACACCCACACATAAGATGCAATTATAAACACGTTTGGTACGTTACTGGATTTTATATATTCTACGGCACATGGATATTAATGACATAAAACCTTTAGTAGGCTGAATTTTATTTTTTTATCAATTACTTTTATTTGTTTCACTTTTTACCATTTTTGATATGTAACCAAATTTTTCGGAATATTAACAACGTGTCAACAACGATCACAAAACTCCTTATATTGACAACGTATCGCCAACCGCACTGAAAGCATGAAAACACGTATGATATCACATTAAAGTTACTATCACCGGTTATATACAGACACGAATTTAAATCTGTACTTGCTGAAACAAAAATTTATTGAATAGAGTGTACTGAATATTTACTTTATAAACAAATTTATTTACCTCCAGACCATCTCATGTAGTTAGTAAAACAGTGGACGCATTTGATAAAAATGTTACTTGTCCTGTCGTAAGCACAAAACGTTAGCCATTCCTTCAATGCCGTTACGTAAAAGCGAAAGGACTTTAGTGAAATAATTTAGAGTATTAACATAAACACATTATATTAGAGAAACAATTATATACTGGTGAAAACAGATTTGATAAAAATGTTACTTGTCCTGTCGTAAGCACAAAACGTTAGCCATTCCTTCAATGCCGTTACGTAAAAGCGACAGGACTTTTGTGAAATAATTTAGAGTATTAACATAAACACATTATATTAGAGAAACAATTACATCCTGGTGAAAACAGATTTGATAAAAATGTTACTTGTCCTGTCGTAAGCACAAAACGTTAGCCATTCCTTCAATGCCGTTACGTAAAAGCGGAAGGACTTTAGTGAAATAATTTAGAGTATTAACATAAACATATTATATTAGAGAAACAATTATATCCTGGTGAAAACAGATTTGATAAAAATGTTACTTGTCCTATCGTAAGCACAAAACGTTAGCCATTCCTTCAATGCCGTTACGTAAAAGCGAAAGGACTTTAGTGAAATAATTTAGAGTATTAACATAAACACATTATATTAGAGAAACAATTATATCCTGGTGAAAACAGATTTCTCGTCGAGATCTGATAAAATGTAAAAATTATTCCACAAGCCAATATATTAAACAAATATTGAAATAATACTTACACCATGCAGGCACAAAATCTTCCGGTGCAGCTTGTATTAGAATCAATTAAAATTAGAATCAATCTGTCAAAATTTGAATACATTCCCTATCCCATGATCCCATCCTTGATTAAATTGTTTTCATACTTCAAATATTTTCACGATAGGTTTTACAATATTTGCTTTAAATATATTGCTGTTATGATTAACTTACTATTATATGTTTACTGAAATTATACGAGTAAACAACGATAAACCTACAGCAACTAATAGGAAGTAAATAATTAACTAATAAAATATAATCCTAATAAAACTACATTTACTTTTTATCAAAGTTGCGTTTCTGCTTAAGCCAAAATTATTTTTCGTAAAAGAAGTGCAGTTTCGATATATTTAAACATAATTTCCATAATTGAATTAGAGGTCTTTGAAATAATAATTAATTTACCATGATCAATAGACCGATAAAAGTATAATCCAATATTTTCTATTCAATTATAATAACATTAGTAAAATAAATATAACATTATACGTTATAAAAGGGTCATAGGTTAATAACATTAACTTAAAACTTTACATTCAATTCAACATAATAATCAAAAAAATTCCTTCGTTTTTAAATAAATAAACCATTTTAGCTAATTTTTCCACACTTAAAAAAATCAGTCACATATATTCAATTATTTTGATTGTTATAGTTTTAAATTTTTACGACCAAAACATTTTCTCTGATAATGAAATATTTTGTGACAAGTGCGAAAAAATCGATAAAATGTATATTAATATTTTTCTATTCTTTAATAATGTATAATATTAATAAATTCACTAGTTATTAAGCCACTAACATTTATTTACAACCTATGCGTTATTTGCATAACAAGAACAAGAAAACAATATTATGAAAAAAAAATCATTTCATGACTGAATTTAGTTACCGATTTCTACACAATGAAAATATTGATAGTCAATTGGAATATAAGACAAGTTTATAAATAAAACAAACTTCAGTTTCGAGTAAAAAAAATCATATATTATTTATCGAATATTATAATAGATATTTTTTTTACATTTTATACAAAAAATGTCTTAATATTTAGCGATCAATATAACATATCATGTTATATTAACTATAATAATACAACGATAAAACATTACAATAATATTTATACATTTTTAGTTAAATTTATAGTAACTAATATCACGATTTAGCTTAAACATTCATTAAGCACTTTTGACATACACTTAGATTTTATAATTACGAAGGTGCTCCCAGGCAGTATGACGAAAGTTCCTACCTTAGAACTGGAATAAAAAGTAAGGTTATTTAACATTATACATGTTGATTAATTAACATTGACACCGAAACGGTATAACATTTAATTTCGTCATACGGTCTGTAGAAGACTTTTATATAAATAACTAGATCATAGTTTCTTATGCAATACAAGTGACATAGAACAAGAAATATAGTTCATTTTGCACACTATTGAATATAATTTTCTCAAGTTACTTGGAAAGCTATTTGGGTATTTTATACGAAAATGGCAGAAAATAATATATTTCTAATTGCAGACTTTAATACTTCAAATAATTATAATTAAATACAGTTTCAAGAAAGTAGTTTGTAAAAATTTATTAAAAAAATCAAGTGATTCTATTTCAAAATTTCGTTTCGAAATTATATTTTAAGTAACATGGCATTAAGAAAATGTAAATTAATATAATTCTATTTTATACTCACAGAGATTTTTAAAATATTATGATCAGACTCTTGACAAGGGATGATTATATTTCCAAAAAACAAATGTGGCTCAGTAAATTTGCCTCTTTAAAATGGTCTAGTAAATATAAGAGAAAACTCTTAAACGGAGGAATCAATATATGACTAGGAAATGTTTAGCTAATTGTAGGCCTATTGCCTTTTGCAAACAAAAGTATAATGCACAGAGTCACTTGCATATGTTCATTAAAGCCAATCAAAATATAAAATTGTAATTGACTTCTTTGCAATATATATTAAAATCTTTGGATTAAATAAATATTTCAAGTTGAATTAAATCTTTTAATAATAGAAAACTATTATCAATGCGTAAACGTAACAATAAATAAGTAATTTAATCATGTTTGTTAAGTAATTAAATTCATAAGCATATGTTTATGTTTTAAATTTATATTTGTACATAAATAGCAATTTAATATAATTTGTAATTCTTTAAATACTAAACTGCAATTAACATCTAAGTAGTTTAAGTTAATTTATTCCGATTATAACATTTAACATTCGAGTATAGTTAGTTAGATATTAAGATACAGGCGAAACAGTGACTGGATACAATGAAAATACTATTATGATACTCAAAAATAATTATAAATATGTCCTATATATTTTATATGATATAAAAATATAGGTATGTCTTAAGATTTAAAAGTTATATTCGAAATGCTAAATAGTAAACTGTGGTCTCATGTATTTACGTAATTTTTATGTATTAGTATTTATGAGGTGTCACAAAAAAGACAAAGAGAAGGATACAAAAAACGTATTGAATTTTTTTTCGACAATCTAAACGAAATAGGTGCGACCAGTGGTGGTGGAACCGGTCATAATATGTGGTTTAGTGTGAGGGAAGGCGGGCGGCGTGATTTCATCGACGCGCGTGTACACGTGACCTGAAGGCGACTGCCTCGTGTCGTAATTAAAGCGAGCACATCCCTTGCTGTCGATCGACATGTAACTGTTTGTCGAGTTATTGAAGTCACCGTACGAGCTGTTGTCAGAAGACGAAGGTAGACTCACGTTTCGCGAGGTCATTGCTTCTGGTATGTACAATTTTAGGTTGCTCGATTTCGATGCCCTTGACGAACTTTTCACTGACTGATTAGTATAGTTTGTTGTATTAATAGGTATCGTAGTGTATCTCATAACATTTGGATTCGATTTGGACGTATTAGTGAATGTATTTCTTTCCAATGCCTTCGTAGGGTATGTACCATCTACGTTAGTTAATAGAACGCGAAGCTTTTCCCAAAAACTTGATTCGTCCCAGACTAAATATTTATATTTAGTCACTAAATCTTTAAGTTCTTTATGAAATGATATCTCACCGTCATTAGCGAATAACATGAAGACAATTCGACCAGAATCAACTTTACTTAGACCCCTCAAATAGTTTCGTAGACTATTTCTAAAATTATGGTCTTCCAAGTCTTGTACAATAAAATGATGAGTTAATAGTACGAGTAATCGTTTAGAAGACTTGGGCGACTTTGAAAAGTTATCCAAAGTAATTAAATTAGAAAATCTTTCGTTTGAGTAACCCTTCCTTGAAGAAAAACCTCTGTATTCCAATTCAGCCAGGAGGGTGTGGTTCACAAAATCGCTATCCTTGGTGTTGCATATCACGTAAAAATCGAACAGCTGAGTAAAACCTTCGACGTAATGATCACTGCTCGTACATGTTTGCTCTTTGAATAGAGGAAATCCGCATTTACAGTGAAGCCAATGTCTAACTTCGTGTCTGAATGCGTAAAAAAGAGCAGCAATTAAAAACAACGTTATCACGACTATCAATATACCTGCAAATAGAGCTACGTAATTTTCCTGTAACGAAATCGTGTTTGTAACCACGTCATTGCGAATAATGGAGTTTAATTCTCTGTTACCGATGTAATCGTTACAACGACTTAGTACTGAAGCAATAGTAATAGTTGTAGGATTACCTTTTTCGTCTGAACAAAACATTTTTTCAGGATCACCAGATTTATTACGTAACCAAGATTCTAATTTGACAATATTACGACAGTCACAAGACCATTTATTGCCTTCAAACGTCACATGTGCATTGTGGGTAGCTGAAGCTAATAGTTGCCAGGGTGAAAAATTCATAAGGTTATTTTCGTCTATCTTCAATATTGTCAAAGAGCTCATCCCAGCAAATGTTTCGTTACCGATATGCGATATAGCATTATGATCTAAGTAAAGTTCTTTTAATTTTCTAAGTTGAAGGAATTCATCCCCTCTTAATTCTACTAATTTATTATTTTCTAAATGCAATACCCTAAGAGATTCCACTCCTTTAAATGTTTGATTGTTTACTTCTTTTAAGGAAGTCGAGTTCAGATAAAGAACTTCTAATTTCTTTTTTCCTATAAACACATGACTTCCTAATTCTTGTATTTCATTACCGTCTAAATATATTTCAGTCGCATCCATGGGAATTCTTTCAGGTACTTGTTTATAGCCGGCATTAGAACAGTCTACAACGTTGGCTGTCCACGTTATGTCGTGATAGCAAGTGCAATTTTGAGGACATATCATTTCACAATCGCATGCATCAAAATCACAGCAGTGACAAAGAGCGAAGCAATGACTTTCGTAAGGGCACAAAAAGTCTGAAGGTGATGTTGCGATGACTTTCTTTTTTTCTTTTGAGCGTGAATTATTTAGGTAACAAATTACTTTGTCCAAATCTAACACCCTCGGATATTGTTTACTGTGACTCAAATGATTGATTCTTTGTATCCACTCCATAGAACAATCGCAAGTTAATGAATTGCCACCCAAATAAAAGTCGGGAAGATCCGATTCACTAGAAATACTGTCTAAACGAAATGAATTTAGATCCAAAATAGTAAATTTATTATCTGTCAAACTTACACTTGAAAGTCGCCACATTTTTGAGAATGTACCAATTTCGATAGCCACTATTTCGTTGTGATTTAAAAATAACTTTTCAACACTGTTAGGTAGCGAAGTCACTTTAAGTTCTTTAACATTATTGTAACTCAAATCTAAATGCTTAATATTAACTCTAGGTGAAACATCGCTAGATAACAAATTATGGATTTTATTTTTATGCATATCTAGCCATTCTACGTTTGCAGGAATATTTCTAAAATCTAGCGACAGTATTTTATTATCGGACATATTGAGCCAAGCCAACGAATTTAATCCATCAAAAATACCAGTAAAATGCGTTAATTCGTTGCCGTCTATACGTACAGCTTTAAGGTTTTTATTGTTATGGAAACATCTCGTCTCAATAACCCTTATCTTATTAGAAGCTAAGTTCAAAACTTGCAAAAGAGGCATGTGCAAAAAAGTATCGTGACTCAAAAAAGTTATTAAATTATCTACGATTCTTAGACCGAAAAGCTCGTGAAGACCTTCAAAGTTTTCTTTACTTATATGTGTTATATTGTTGTTACCAATATCTAATGATTTTAAATAATGTAAATGTTTGATCGTATCTGGTACACTTGATAAATAGTTACTACTGATTACTAGATCTTCTAAGCTTGTTAAGTTTTCAAAAGCTCGCGAATCCAATATAGAAATTTCATTATTATCAATACACAACTGACGTAAAACAGATAATTCATTAAATATAAATGGTTCTATCTGTTTTAATTTGTTATACGAGAGAGTTAACGCATGCAAGTTTTTCAGTTCTGAAAATGAATGACTTGATATGACTTCAATTTTATTATGGTCTAAATTTAATATTTGTAAACTGTATAAGTCTTGAAATAAATTAACGTCTATTTTTCTTAAACTGTTAAAAGATAAATTAAGTATAATTAACCTTACCAGACCGGTGAATGTGACTCGATTAACCCATTGATTTGTTAAATCGTTGTAAGATAAATCTAATACTTGTAGATGATCGAGACCTTCAAAAATACCCATCGGAAGAACATTTAGTGTATTATTACTTAAATATATTTGTTTGACTTCTCTACAATCTTGGAACATTTCCGGTGGTAGAGATGTCAAAAAGTTACTAGAAATATTTAAAACTTGCAGGGATGACAACCCGCGAAGCGCATTGTCGTCCAACATAGATAATGCATTTTCTTGTAAATACAACTTGACTAGTGATCTGAGCTTACTGAACCCACTTTCGGGTAGAGAAATAAAGTCATTCTTTGATAAGTCCACTACTTCCACAATTATATTACAACTTCTCACTTCTGGTTCATCATCATCATTCATGACGTCGGAAAGTCCCAAATTAATCACATTTTGTAAGTGATTATGACTCAAATTTAAATTTTTCAGACTGTAAAGAGGACAAAATGTCTTTCGCGGAACATTCCAAAGATTATTGTCACTCAAGTCTAACTCCGTCAACTCGTTCAGCCCGGCGAAACTTTTCTCGTTGAGGTCCATTACCATAGCGGACCAGTCGCTGTTGCGCGTCGCCACGTGCAGGCGTTTCAAGTCTTTGAACTTTGCAAAAGCATTTGGCGGAATTTGACGAATTTTGCATTTATCAATCTTTAAGTACTTTAAATGGCTTGCAAGGTCGCGGTTATGAGAAGATGTGGCATTTTTATGATCGCTACTCAGGAAACTTTCAAAGAACAGAATATCACTGCATTGCACGTTTAAATTAAATATGATATCTTCAAACCGACCGTGACTCACGTTCGCTAATAAACTGTCTAAACTTATTAACTTTCTTATTTTACAAAAAAGTACGGTTTCGAGCGCTGCGTCGTCCGCATCTGAGGAGCGATACGCACACTCCTGCACCGGTTCTGACTGTCCCGACGCATACTTGGACTGGGAGACGTGAACAGCTACGAGCACCCACAAGATAACCGAACTAACATACCGCAACAAAGTTTTCCGTACAGAGCACGTCCTCGAGCGCGTGCCGGACTCGTTTATAGGCATTTTACCGCCTTAGGTTCGATTTTGCGACACAACTAGCGTGATTATCCATTTATGATAGCGAGTTGAGTTTTCATACGGGATTTGTCACAGCGCGTGAATGTTTACGTGCCATGTTTACGTGAATGGCAGCGAGTATTTGGTCGCGTGCAGCTCGCGCGGTGGTCGAGCGGCGACTGAGCGGCGGCGGCGGGTGGCTTGCGCTCCCCGCCCCCGCCCGGCGTCGCGGCGCCGCGCACCCCTACGCACAGTGCAAGTGGTGCGTAAGACGCAAGGCCTCACTGGTTGGCAAATTGCGATCGCGGAGACTAATTGTGGCCATCGTTTGGTTGGTGCACTTGACGGCTATGTTTATAAGAGTTAAATATCAAAAGTATCATTCATATTTTTTTTAAATCTCCGGATTATTGGGCATTTAGTATAGTTGCAACTATTTACGTACAAAAAACATAAAACGGATTGACAACTTAATTATATAAAATTTAGTTCAATTTCCTTCTACGTTTTGGTATATATTTCATATTATAATTTAAGTAAATTTTATCTAAAGTGACATTTCTTTTTTTTTTAGTTTTTTTTTGTTAATTGAATAAATTTTATTTAAAGCAATATTTGGTTACAAGTAGTAAAAATATTTGAATTTTAATCCAATAATTCATTTATTATCTATTTATTCAACCATTATTTTGTTTACGGATATTAACTAAGTGCCAAAAAAGACAAAACATTTGCATTAGCAGAACATATAAAAAAATTACTTGTATGTTCCAATAGTTTTCAATAATATTTAAAATATCACACCAATTCCAATAACGTTGCTGTAATGCTATGTATGGATTCGATTGGTTTCGATAAGGATGCGATATGGAAAAGTGTGTGATATATTTAGTTTAATAAAAATGTTTAATACAAATTTTGTAATACATATATAAAATATTCCAAATAATGAAAATTCCTAAATCGGTAAAATCACCTAATGAAAAACAAATCACCTGCGTTCCTCGTCCTTGCTAGAGATGAGCAGGATGGAAAATGCTATTTGCATTTCCCAACATCAGATTGAGAGTTTTACCAGAGAAGTGGTGAGAGGGAGCTGGGGGCAAGTTAAAACCATCTTAACACCAATATTTTTTTTTCCTTCTATACTCTACATTCCTATATATATTTTGATGATGCCCGCTGGTGGAACTGTAAAATACAGTAAAATCCATTGTGCAAAGTACAGTTTTTTCCTTTTCTTCGTTTTGGGGTCGAATATGATAATTGTGAATTCGGCATACTCTTCCATCTGATATCGACTTTTCAAACTCTACTTCCATCTAATACAGAGTCAATAATAAATTAAATTGAATAGCTCCAAGACCCCGCGAATCGGGCCTTCCCACTCGACGACAATCAACATAAATCCACCCGTGCACCGTCATTGTACGAAAAAGCGTAGTTCCGTCAATCCGTGCGCGAGGATAAAATGTTACCTCCGATTTGTGTCAGCAAAAAAAATATTCGTCAGGTACGTTCTAAAATTGAACACACGGACGACGCCGATACGAAATTACTTCCGGCGCGGTCCGGATAGCGGATTCGGGAGACGCGGAAATTCCGAGAGCGAGATAAATGGCCGCGCGTTAGGATTCCTTGGGCCACAATTAGCTTGGCGCTCGCATTTACTTGTAATTAGCAGTTTCCCAGTTATGTGAGTGTCTTTTACGGCTTAGTAACATCAAAGTCTTAATTTGTAATTTGAAATAACGATCATATCGATAATCTATCAGAGTTGGGTTTTGCTTCCGTTTATACCCCCTTGACGTTGTGTCCTAATTAGGCCTTTTTTATGCGATTGAAATAACGAAGCGCTCTCCAGTCGATAGCCATTTTCAATTTGATAATTTTAAAATTTTCACCTATCTTACTGACATACTTTGAAATTGTTGCGAAATGAAAGGAAAATATTTGTGATATCTCATTACTAATGGTCTGCTTTCAATGTCAGTAAGGCATCCTTCAAACTATTGCATCTGTTGATATAAACATTCAACTGTAATTTGAGTAAACAATTCGAATCTAAATGAATTTCTTATAACAGATATCTTAAAAATTCACTAAAATGGTATAATAAATTGATTTGTATGTTATATGTATTTCGAAATATTTTGCCCCTTTGATGTTTAAAAATTAACTGTCCACTACTTATCGTCAGTATGGGTAAAATCTAATCTAGTAATCTATACCTAGTAATGATACATAAAAATAAAACTCACAATTAAATGAAACTACGTGATGTAATATTATATCTACTTTTTTAATTTCATTACCATTATTACCAGAACTATTAGCAAAGAATTATACTCTTTGTTAATAGCACACGAGAAGACGTTGTAATATAACGAAACCTAGGTCGTAGTAAAGAACTTAAAGAAAGTAGAAATAATGCCATATCACGTAGTTTTATTTAATTGTGAATAATGAATTTCTACAAAATTAACGCCAAATGTATATTGAATACATTTAAAAGTAAAATATAAAATCTTCATTTCCTTTCGAGCATTAAACTTCAGTTTTATTTTTTTATTACACAACCCGCTAGGTAATGGTAAAATTATAAGCCCATATCTAACTTACAGGTTGACCTAAAGCGTCGGGCATTTACAAGTATCTAAAATACAATTATTTCCAGCGTAATATTAACAATAATTAATAAAATATAATAACACACATTAATCAAAATTAAACATAAAACTAATCATCAATCGTCAACTCCCAAGCAATTCCATAACCGCATTCCTAAAGAGTCAATGGAGCAGAAAAAATATTAAATTTAAGCGTCTCTCACAATATCATGCCGATCAACAAAATGCGTGAAAAGTAGCTAAAGTGCACTGAAGTTCAGTTAATTTTCAAGTATTTACGTTGAGCAACATGATATTGCGTACTCTGAGCAGACGATATGAGCTATGATTGCTATACTTAATTAATGATTTTTTCCCGTAAAGTAAGTTAAAAGCAAACAAATGTAAAATGTTTAAAAAAGGAGGAGAAATCCGCAAAGTACTTCCTATATATTAAAATGTTATTTATCGTTCGATATATTTTCATACGTATTATGAAAAGTTCTCATTCAACATACTGATATTAGATTAAATTAATCTATGTTGAAACGAAATTAACGCTAAAATATAAAGAGCAAAAGTTTTATTTTCCTCTAACATAATATTAAATTAAATGAAAACTTACCTATGTAAAATATACATCTTAATTAAATAAAAAAGTCAACCGAAGATAGAAAACATAACAATAAAATAACTTATCATCGAAAATGTAATAAAAAATATTACAATGCTATCCAACCGCTTTTAGTGTTTTTACGATTTTAAGCTTTTCCTTTACGTAATAATTTTTACGATAAATGTCTATTTGTATCGTCATCACGCTGAAATTACTATAAAGAATCGAAAGGTTATTAAATGCAGTAATCCAATTAATATTGTGATAGAGGAAAAGTGGTTTTGTAGTATCTCAAATTTTATTACAAAACATTCTCAAAAAGGAAAAATCAGCAACACTAAACACACTGCCAGTGAATTCAAGTTTTGGATTTTGACATTTTGTGTCGCACTGAATTTGACATTTTGTGTCGCAGTGTAACTTACACTAGAATCGAGCTACTGGTTATTATAACTTAGGCACAAACTTTTATTGTTAAATTATTTTCTCTATATTAAAATATGATAATTTTTAATCGTAATTTATTATTTTAATATTGCATTAGAATTATATATTCTATTCAATGCATCACCCCTGTGTGACGTCGATTCAACATTTAAGTTATTTTTTTTATTTAGTTTTGTATAAAAACAACTCGATATTGTATTAAACAAATTTTGCCACAAAATTTATTTAAAATATAAATAGTTCAAGAAGTATTAATTAGAAAAGTGGTACTTTTGTTATTAATACTTCTTGCAAGCATTACACTAAACTTTAAAGCAGGCAGTTTAACACTTTTCAATGGCAAAGAACTATGATTGCTATACTTAATCAATAATTGCTACACTTAAAAAATTACTAACAAAAGGGTAAAGGTTAAAAAGCCGTTTATTATATATATTTTCGAATCCATCTATTTTGATACTTTTATCTGTCTCTGTTTATTTAATTGCACGTACATCATACAAAAATCACGGAATGAGTTTGCGTAAAATTGCAAAAGGTAAAGTCGAGAGATAAAACAACTTCTCGACACGATGTCGATAATTTTTTTTTGTTTGTTGCGATTGACGTAAAAATTGCTAAACAAGTTTTAAATATCGTGTAATTTATTTCTAAAAATAAAGTGAGATATGTGTTATTTTAATATAATATTAACAAGCTGACAATCGCAGAAAAAATTAGACCACAGTCAAATTAAAAATCACGTGGAAGTTATAAATTATTGTTTATATTATACTGTAAACGATTCTGCGTATCTTTACATTACAAATATTTACAAAGATATAAATGAGGATAAAGGATAAGTGTACAGTGTAATAAGATCATTTTCAGAAATGTTGCCAGTTTGTTTATTTGTTTTTACAAGCGTCAAATAAAAACGAATCAACCAATTCAGATGGAGATTTGAAATAAATTATAAAAGTCAACTTGAAGTAAAACTTAATTTTTATATCACCGCTATCGTTTCACTCAATCGAAATATATATGAATTTAATGTTTAAAAAATGACTTTAGTACAAGATAAAAAGTACCTAGCCATTCGACGTGTAGTAACTACACAAACGTAAAATGTACCTATGTATACCAATAGATGGCGCTACGAGTATTTTTATATTTTAATTATTAAATTTTAATATTACTTAATGTGTTATTTTTGTATTTTGATATAAGTGCCATATTATTTATTCATAATTCCCGTACTCCGCATATGAAGTAGCGAGTTCTGCTAGTTGTAAAATAATTTTAAAAACTTAGAGCGTTAATGTTTTAATATTGCTTTTAATTGCTTTAATAATGTTTTTCCCCAGACCTAAGTCAACTGGCGCTATCGAAGGTGATACTTTAATTAATAGTCTCTTTTCACAAGTGTTTTCTCGATGCGAGTCGAACATTTTAATACATATTTTCAGCATTTCTACCTTCGCTTCTATAATAAATCAAATATCCAGCCAACTACTGTTTTCTGACGTATAATTTAAAGCAGTCTTTATACTCTCAGAAAGGTAACAGACATGAAAATTTATACACATAGTTATGAAATTAATTTCATAAATATCTAAAACTTAATTTTACTTGATGGCAAAATATAACTGGTCAGTCATCATTAGTGTAAATTTCGTACTCAAATCAGAACTCAGTTGACTGTCGGCAACTGCACATTAAAAATAGAACTTACAATAACTGAGCAGCATCATTTGATCTTGCTGGTAAATTTTAGATGCCATTATGTGAAGGTAATATTCTAAGTAATATCTCATACTCTGAAAAACATTTACAATACTAGAAAGTAGAAAATAAAAAAAAATTACTGGATTTTAATTCGATAACCCTAACTATTTTTTTACTTATCTACAATATATAACAGACAAGATGAATACAAATACAAATCTCATTTTACAATATTGATATTATATTTAAATTTATATTGTTCCGTGTACAACATCAGAAGATTGTTAAAATAACTCGATAGCTTGATCGATTCTAAAGTTATTTTCAAAGAAATATAAAAAAGACTCATACCGTCTACCCTGTCTTCTCTAGAGGTCTGTGCTTATTTTATCGGCTATACAGCGTTATTTTCAATAAAAAGGCAAACGAAATTTTCAGAATTTCTATGTCCATACAGGGCACGTAAATCTCAGCCGTGTAATGGTAAATATAATGGCAATATATAAACCGCACAATGACAACGAATAGACTAAATACTTTCGATGTCAATTGTAAATCAGTAACTAACGACTGGGGGGCGGTACGGACTGCGACGTCTCGCCGGCCAGACAATGCAACAATGCGTCCAGAAATGCAAGAGTACCGAGTGCTCAATAGGTATATATAAGACCCAATATAAGTAATATTGATGGAAGAAACACCTCGATTCAGAAGATCACATGTTAAAAAACAATAGATAGGTCGAATCCAGCACTGTAGAGTATATAACATCAGTCAATAAGTAAAAATTACAATTTGAAAAACGGAACTACATTTTTTGCAGATGTTGCTAAAAGAAAGAAAGAAACACCATGATTGTCTGTTTTGGTTAAATAAATTCTTAACTTATTTAGTTTTTCGTCATATTTTCAGAACTATGTTAAAATCGCAACCAAACTTTTTTTCTTTGTTTTCTTGATTGTAAGTTATTAATTTCTTCCAATCATTTTCATTAGTAATCTTCCATTCTTCCTTGATAAACCATTGTTGCTTGGAAAAAGATTTTTAAAGAAACGTACCTATTTTCTTCAACATATAATTTTAAATAAATATACTGTACACGTGTTTAAATAAAGTTTTACTTGTTGTTTACAAAACTTTTAACCCATTGTAATATGTTGTGAATAAAATATATTATTTTGTTCTAGTTACTAATTATGATTAATTAGTTTATACTTGCATATTATATGTGTATATATATATATATATATATATATATATATGTATATTCATTTAAAAATAATTTTATTGTTTTAATTTCTTATGTCTCGGTTAAAAATTACGATTTTCTTCAAATTGTGAGTAAGTTTCAGAAACGTATATATTTTGTTAAAAATGTGTTCCCTTGATTTAATTCTATAGTTTTAACGGTCGCCTTGTGAGTGGAGCGAGTTAAAATTATATTAGGCGTATCAAATATGTACTTAGAAACTCTTAACATTGCTCCCTGATATTTTAAGATTTAAAAATAAATACAACGATGAGTTATACAAAAATTTCTATAATGAACTTTAAAAACCAGGGATTGAAATTTGGTATATAATACAAAGTTGTGGCTAGCTGATGACATATGAGGTTTCTTGGCGACATAAATTTGTCATTTTCAACACTGGAATTGGAAACAATTGGAAGTGTCCTATTGTTATATTTCTCTTATGACAAATTGTGAATTACGAAAAATGCGTAAAAATTAAATTTAAATAATAATATCCTAACGTTAAAAGTAGCGCATTTATTTCATTAATTTTTTTAACTATATATATATATATATATATATATATATATATATATATATATTTGTGTGTGTGTGTGATATTATAACGTAATACGCCATTATGATTCAAATTAGTAAAAAAGTTTAAGATTCTCATTAAGAATCTGTCGAGTGAAATCAGTTTGTTGTTTGTCTTTATTTTATTATAAATTATATATTTTTTAATAAACACAAATAAATTAGGCACGCGGCTTAAAAGATATCTATGGACAAAATACTCGTATTTCCAAAATAATGGCTTTAAATCTGTTGAAATTTGTAATTAATTAAAAAAAAATATGTTAGAACTAGCTGACCCGTGCGAAGTCATCGCACTATATTGCCATCTAGCGTGTTCCAAGTATACAATTTGGCTAAGATATTTGATGTGTCGCCCACAGATGGCGCTCATGCCAATTGTTATAAAAATTAATTTTTTTATTAACAAAAAGATTTTTTTCGAATTTTTTTATATTTTTCGCCCAAAGTAGAAAACATAAGCTTTAAGTGGGTATTTTTTTTATTTTTTTTGGTGCAGTAGTTAAAGAAATCGAGCCGCTGGACCAAAAAACACCTTTTAGAAATAATATATTTAGATTAACGAAATTAGTGGAGTGCACTCCTTCTTTTGTGAGCTTTTGAGAAATTGTACTACACTTATAATAATTTCTTCGTGTATATTTTCATGTAACTTTTCAAAAAAGCTGTAAGGAGATCTTTAAATCATTAATTACTAACTAGCCATTTGCACATGTTAAACTAACAAAGTAAAAGTCTTTTGTTTTAACCATCATTTCAATTAATATCCACTAATTATTATCACTTATATATAAATACAGAATATAAAAATAATAACGTCGCAACACAATTTAATGTATTCAATATTTACTTTAAGCATAATATTAACTTATTATATGAGTTTATCATGTTTAATAAACTTAGAATTAAACAAATATCGTTAACATAAAGTATTTGCTGAAAATTATTAATCAACTTTCCGTTAAATATTTGAGCTTAGCTTAATATAATCACTTATTAGAGTTGCCTAGTTGGTTAATTTGTGTAAACATTGATAAAAGAGACTCTTCTTAATTAAACAAGCTGGTTGTAAATAACAGGCCCCGTGTTCTAAACATCTGATACGCATTAAGTCAAGTTGCCTATATTCGATTTAGTTTTCTTAACTATTAGCAATGTTTAAGCATCACCTAATTTACTTACCGTTTGGATCTTCGTTTAAATATATTTAGCTTTTCCTGCGAAGGTACTTAACGAATGCGACTTAGATATATATTTATGGGAGCATTTATGTTAAGAACCATATCTATAAATATAATAAAATTGTAAACTTTGCGTGTCTATCCACTGAATATATTTTCAAATAAAATAATTGAGGGGAAGAAGGATAAGTTAATATAAACTGTGGAGTTTTTATCAATTTGTGTATTTGTTTATACAAACAACTCATAAAAACTATTTATCCAATTCGAATGCAGACTACTAAAAGAAGTTAAGTTATTCTAAAAGAACATAAAATAACATTTACTTTTTATCACACCGAAATGCGTTCACTCAAAAAAATATGCGAATTAATTCTTTTCAAAAATTGATTTACATGAATTAGCATTATATCTAGTACAACAAAAAGTGCTTAGTTCAGAATACGTAGTGAATATATAAATGACAAAATACATATGTACACTAAAAGATGGCGCTACGGGTATTTTAAATTGCGCCATGAAATTTTCCATCAACACATATTGGTGAAATGGGCATGCTTAAAGATGAAATGTAGAAGCACACTTATAAAAATCGACAACGGTAATTCGCAGGCGTAGTTAATGAAAATAAAACGAAATTGCAAATAAGTTTTAAAATTCTGTCACGTGAAGCTTTTCTTCTAACAAAGATAATAAATTTACATTCTTAAAAATATAATAAGTTCCATAATATTGAAATATGTTTGCACATAAATTTACAAAATCAATGCTGAGCAAATTAATTCCATATCTGCAAAATTAATTTAAAGCACAAATTACAAATCAAAAGTAGTACAACTTTGCATACCTCTCACATGTCCATGTACATTTCATCAATTCATTAACCATATTAAAAAAGTTTCATGTCAAGGGTAATCAATCAATATTTTTCATTGCGTTAAATACCAAATCTATATTCTTTACAACCGTTTTGGACTATTTGTGGATAAATCATCCAAATCTAGGGCTACGAAAATGATAATTTAATTAATATAATTCATGAACACTCATACCCCTTCGTTAGTTTAACCAAGAATCTCCCTGAGAATACCTTAAAATTCAATTTCACATGACATGAGTGCCTAAATGATTTAAATTCAAATCCACTTCATTGTCTGAATAGAAGAATGTTCGGTGGTCTTCCTAATAACAACATGGACATCATTAGGTACGAGTGCCTCGATTTACCTCCGGAGCACATCAAATTGACCCCAACTCAGGCCCACCCACCTCACCTGTGTATTGAGATGTGCTTTAAAAAAATGTACAAAGAAACTGGTGATGGTCGTTATTTTTGAACAAACTTTTATTATTTTTGTTGTTTGTATTTAAGCTTCCTCATCCGTTTCGAAGTTTATTATAAAGCGGCGCATTGTTGCCAAGATATTTTGAGTATGGTCGTGAAAGTCATATATTGTTAAATTTAAACTTTATGGGTAATTTAGTAACTCAACCAAGTACATTTCTATTAAATTATTACACTTTTTAGCACTTTTTAGTTTGAAAATATATTGTCTGATACGTATTTTACAGGAGTTGAAAATTATTTAACATTCCTATGCCTTTAATTTAATCAAAATCGTAAATTTCCAGTTAATCAAAATTGTAATTTTCATGACCAGCTATCGTGATTGTTTGGACCTTTTCATAAGCGCAGTTAAAAAGATTAGAGATACTATTTTACATTCTGAATCTTGATATCTTGCGGGGGCACCATATTTTTTATGCGTTCTAAAAGATCTTTTCTGTAATTATCCACTCGATGGAATCCATAACAAATTTCATTCTTCACTATTATGTAAGGAGAGATTCATAAAAGAAATTCAAATAAATTGTTTATATATTGAAGTAAGTAATTGAAGGAATTTTATATAATTTCATTACGTTCGAACTTGAATTGATAAAGTTATGATGATACAACCTACAGACAGACGGAGAGATAGATATTATGAATTGTAAGGATTCCATTTTTCACCATTTGGCTGCAGAATCCAAGAAAATGAGATTTTTATGGTGGCAGTTTGATATTTATTAATCTATACTTTTCAGATTCTTTACTGTTTAGATAAAAAAAATAGGTGAATCTAAATATAGGAGATTTAGTGAGTTTCGCTTATCAGAGTGTCTCAATATTACAAAGGCCATAATATAAATGTAGATCGATGTATGGATGCTTGAACTATATACGTGGGTAATTTCTGAACAACTACTATCTACACGATTTGCGATACGAATCAATTATAACCTGAATTTATAGGTAAGTTATTTTCTTCTAAAATGTGGAACAGACCCCAAAGGATAGCATTCATATTTTATGATAATCATTAAATTCATACTTTAGCATGCGATGAAGGAAGGTGTTATGAAAGCATCAAATTATTACAAACGAATCCCAGCGCCTTAACGAAGCCCTGGGATAAAGCTAGTTTTTAATAGCAATTAAATGAAAGTTTATGTATTTCTTCCAATATTTCTATATAAAGATATAGAGGGGAGTACTTTAACGTGGCGGAGTCACTTTAAGCTATTCATCTTAACATTTAAACTAACTTCATCATATATAATATATATTACAGAAATATATTATGTTCCGTTAGATCCAAATAAAACTAAATCTAACTCGAGAGACATTTAACATGAGTTTAACTTCCTCATTGTAAGCTGAATAATAGTGAGAAGGAAATATAATATTTTTGTATACCATCTACGTTTTAATATATGTTGGTTACTTTCACATATTTAACAACAAAGACATTACCTTATATCTGAGCATTAGCGATCATTCAAGTCAATGATAGTACATAGCTACCAAAACACTGATAGTTTCACTCATAATTCTTTCTAATCTCTACATCTATAAAGAAAGGTTAACTTTTCCGTCCTTTTCTAGATATTTATCAGCAAGAAGTCTAACGAGTAAAGACCGGAAATGCTTTTAAAAGGGCACATTTGAAATTATTTTTACATTAATTTAAATACGTTTCCTGTTTTCCCTAAGTGACTTCACTCATCAATCACAGTCGTTTGCCTAAATATATCATGTGTCAAGCTTACTCATATTTTAAAATTGTTATTTGGAGCTTATTTTTATAACGCGGAACCTAGTAATATGAAATAAGCGAGTGACTAATAGAACAGGTGGAATATATTATTTGCGCGTGTTTTTTTAGTTTTAAATAATTATTTTGATATTTTAATCACGTTAGCATTAACGTTATATAATTTGGCGGTAATATGTCATATCCAACCAACAATTCAATTTGAACTTCAAAGTACTGCTTTTCGAATATATCATTAAGTCTTTAAACTTTATCGTATATCATTTTAATTATCAATATCATGGCCTGACGTAAGTAAAATGTGTCAATAACATATTTCCTCAACATAATTTAAAAGAAATATTGGCAAAGAAAGTTATCGATACATCGGATAACACGTCTATAGCAATTCATTTCTTTCAAAACGATTAAACTGATGGAATATCGGCAACCTATCGCGTCATTCGTTTTAAAGTGATTAAACTGATGGAATATCGACAACCTACGAGAATGTGTTATGTCAAACAATGTTGTAACATTTTTTTGACATATAAATTATGTATGACGTATAAAGTTTGTTTCAGATTAAACTTAACTTGCCAGGCTGATGACTGCAATTTTACCTTCCAGATGCACCAATATGTTTGTAACATACTTACCATTGATTTAATTACTATAATAAACGTCTATTAGACGTTGAATGTGCGTTCCCAGACTCTTCGGTTGAATTACTTGGCGATGTCAAAATTGTCTTAAACTCTTTCTGTTGATTTCGTTGAAGAGATCAAAGTTTTATATACCAACTCTTTCAATGTGATACTTCTAATAATTTTACAACTAATAGTAAAACGTTAAGACATTCCTACGAATCAATCACATTTCAATGAATCTCAGATAATACTCGGACGATATTCCTACGAATCAATTACATTTCAATGAATCTCAGATAATACCTTTGATTTACTATAATGAATGTCTCAGTTGCTGAACCCAGGTCTAAATATTGTCTTCCCAGACTCTTCGTTTGAATTACTCGGCGATGTCAAAATTGTCTTAAACTCTTTCTGTTAATTTCGTTGAAGAGATCAACGTTTAGTTTACCAACTATTTCTATGTGATACTTATAATAATTTTACAACTAATAGTAAAACGTTAAGACATTCCTATGGATCAATTACATTTCATTAAACCTGAGATAGTAATTAAAATTACTAGAATTTTTTTTATTATAAAGAAAGATTAACTTTCTGTCCGTTTCTAGATATTTATAATTCATTTATTTATGTACCAATTTTACTTTTATGAGTATATATCACAATCAATAGTAACAATAAGTCTGGAAAAATTGGTTAGTAATTGACTGACTGTAGAGACCACTTACTCAAACCCGCTTGGATAAATTTTCTATGGTAGACAGTGAAAGATATTATAATACAACATAATAACAGTGCATTTACAAAAGACAAAATTGATAATATAAATACTGATATAAGTTAAGACGAAGAAAGAAAGTACAAGAGCGCAGAAGAACTAGGACTTTAGGAAAGGTATGACCTTTACACTTTATCCTTAAAAGTATTTATTGAGGAAATTTTCACAATTAAATGAAACTACGTGATTTAGTATTATTTCTACTTTCTTTAAGTTCTGTACCACGACCTAGATTTCGTTGTATTAGAACATCTTCAGGGGGGCTATTAGTAAAGATCTTGGCTAATAGCCCACCTGAAGATGTAATACAACGAAACCTAGGCCGTAATAAAGAACTTAAAGAAAGTAGAAATACTACTAAATCACGTAGTTTCATTTAATTTTGAATAATGCATTTCTACAAAATTAACGCCAAATATATTCAATGTGAGGAAATTTTCTTGGTGTCAAGGTTTTGGTATATATAATAGCAGTTAGCTATACATTTTCCAGATTTTCTAATGTTTCTCTATACCATGCACAAAACAGCTAAATCTGTACTAGTCTAGCTAAAATTTTGTTGTCATATAATTTAGTTGTCATGTAATTTAGTGTACATATAATTTATATCTATTCCTCATTTTTATTTAAGTAAATCGCTTTATTTCCCTCATACATTGCCCCCAACTGCCTACCAATTTTCATCCTTTATCCTGAATGATTACTATTTCTTCCCCAGAAATTAAAATACCAGTTTTAGGGGAACTTATTTCTAAAATTGCTAAGCATCGTATAATCTTATGACGGGTAATAATCTTGGTAATTAGAAAACGTTGGAGTTTCAGAAAATTAAGTAAATTTGGTAACTATGGGTATAAGAAAGGAGCAAAAGAACTCTGTGTGGTAATGCTCAAATAATATCTGGGATCTATATACATTTTTTCAACGTAAACGTCTATACGGGACCCACCTACACAATAAAGTCAATGGCGCACTTTAACATCAAGTTTCGGCTAGGAGTATTACCGGCCACGATATGCCATAAAGAGTATAAAAAAGCAGTTATCGAATAAGTGAACCACGCCTCCGGGCAATAATCACATTGTTAGCGCTCCGGCCTGCACTAGAGCGAGACGGGTATAGAGCGTGTGAACGGCGCCACGATAGGGGGTCGAGTGGGTAAGCGGTATGCATATTAAAGTTGATTCGCGTGCTGAAATGTGGTCGTTTTTTTTCGTTGTGTTGCCTCGTTCTGTTTAAGTATTGTGGTAGTGAGTTTGCTTGTCAGGGTTGACATCTTTTGGTTACTGTATTTTTGATGATAGTGCATGTTTATTTATATATACCTTGTCTGAAAACTTACTACGCAGAATACAAAGACCATGTAATTGATATCGGATTTTGCTTTTTTTGTTTTGATTCTGCGTATCTCCATGCACATTATAGAATTATTACGCTGCAGCTAGTAAGTTTTCAGACAAGTTATATATAAATAAACATGCATTATCATCAAAAATACAGTAACTAGGTTGATATCGGATTTTGCTTTTTTTGTTTTGATTTTTAAGAAAAATTCCAGTTTCTAAAGTTATTATTTTTAAAAGGTATACAATTTCCCGAGGAATATTTCAACATACGTCTTTGCAGAAAAAAAATAATTTGACAACTTCGATTGATAAGTTTCTCAATAAGAGTTTTGTGTGAGTTATTATACAAATATTGTTATTATGTTATAAAAATTACCTATAATACTAAACATATAAATTAATTTGATCTACAATATCTTATGTATCTCATATCCTTTACTTACATTATAATACATTTGCAATTATCAATACATTTTTATAACATTTTGATTTTAATTAATTATTTCTGTAATTTCACTTCGCTTAAAAAAATAATTGCTTTGAAAGATAAGTGAAGACAGCTTTGACATTCAAAAGATTATAATTTTATTAAATTCCTTAAAGGGACTCGGTAATTTATAGATATGTATCTATACATGATCTTTATATATAATTACTGTAAACGTTCGTAGTTAACAAAAAGAAAGGTAATTATAACAAAAGAAACCAATTTGATATAGATCTAGGGTAATTGAATAAAAATAGTACAAATTTTTTCACACTTTCCGTAAGATGGATTGCGCATGTAACACGTAGAAAGTATAGTATTTCATTACTTCTTTTGAACCGTAAATAATGGAATAAAATAGCCAGGAAAACTTACCTCTTTACCTTTTGAAAATATAGACTGAAATGGATCGCTAAGAATGGATACTAGTAGCAATTGAGGGAAGTTTTGTGAAAGCCCTAAATGGTTAACAGGCAAGGCTAGGAATACTTTGTTATTAACTGGCGCCAGAGTTAAAAACTTTTTCAGCTCATAAAACTTTTAGCATGTCGCAGTAAGTGTGTCACTTTGTTTAGCGATGCTTTCGTGTGGATATGACTTGCGCATATTTTCCTTTCTTAGCCCAGCAGAGTGCTCCGCCCGCTTGCGATCAGGTGTCTAAATTGTCCTCGTAAATTCTCAAAGTATTTATTTTACTATCCAGTCCGCGCTTCCTCCGCAGTCTGCATGTTATTGATGTAGCATTTAAGGTTCGTGTAAAAGAAAATGACACGTAAAGGAAAATGTAATTTTATACTCGCGGACATTATAGGTGCCATCCGATTATTATAATTGAGATACTTTTGGTAAACGTTTGACGTTATCTGTAAGTACTCTCCGTAGATGACATTGTACTTATCTGAAAGTAACAGGAAAATATTCTATGACTTTTGTAAGTAAAAACTATTTACAAATAACTCAGACAAATATTTCAGATTTCGTTTATTTTATAATACATATTATTATTTTACATACTTTTCTAATTACTACAAGAAATAAACGTCCATTTAATAGATTTTGAAAGCATGGCTTGAGGTTGCGTTAAGTTTTTACGTTTCATATTTTGATTATCTAACATGAAAACAAATTTCTTTTTCAATTGCTATAATAACGTGAATTATGAAATTGCACAGAAAAACAAAGAAAAGAAGTTAATTTTAATGTCACATATTATAAAATTTCATAGAATTATGAATTGCAAAAAAAACACTTGGATATTACATCATTTCATCAAAGTATTACCAACTGTCATAGCTATGTTACATCCGCGATCTAGTACAGACGAGTAATTTCGGCCGCTACTCTCTAAATGTTTTTTGTCATATATAAATCCGTCACATATGTTATTTACTATGGTAAGAAATTGCAAATGCAGCTAAAAAAATCACTTCAATTTATTGTATTGAGGAATAAAAATGCCACTAAGTAAAATTGAATTCGGTTTACTGTATTGAGAATTACAAAAAGTGACTGAAGAAATTTTATTCCAGTTTACTTTATTGAAAATTGCAAACGCGCCTAATGATATTTCATTTCATTTAATTGTATTGAGAATAACAAATGCCACTAAAAAATTTGAATTCAATTTACTGTATTGAGAATTGCAAACGCGACTAGAGAACTTTACTTCAATTTATCGAACTGAAAATTTCAAACGCGACGAAAATATTTTATTATAAAATTTTTCAATAAAGTTGGCATTTAGACACTGACCTTAATATCGTCCAAATATTGACTTTTTTATAATCAATATTAACTAAATGAAATTTGGTCCTAACTGACTAATTAATTATGATAAAATTATATTTCGTGATATACAATGGGTCCTTTAACAAATGAACATTTCTTAATATTTCCATTTTTGAAATAATTTTGGCATATTTTTACCGATAGGTTACATTTATATAACACATAATTTATTTATAATTATATAAATCTAAAAAGAACTGTCATTTAGGTTGGTCATCATAATTTAAGATTCGTCCAATCGGTTTTAGACTTGTAAGGGTAAAGAAAGGATTACATGATACACGTAAAAAATAGTATAGATCAACTTATTTATTCTATAATAATATAAAATCAATAAATTCAAGATTTCTCTCAATATCTCAACTGTATAACAAAACAGGTTTATTCCGCTTTGTGACGCAGTTCCTATTTATGTTATTATATATTTAAAGAGATTATTGCATTCGCAGATCCATACCGCATATATACATCAAATGTATGAACTTTCTATAAAATTAATTAAAATTTCTTTAAGTCTAAACAAACATTAACATGCATATACTCTAACAACTTTGCAAGAAATTTGTTTTGTGATACATTTAATATTCATGATATTATGTATTTAAAGAGATTAATGTATTCAATGATCATCTTATTTAGAATCTTCGTTAATTTTAATATCCAATTACACTACATACGTACAGCAAATGTATGAACTTTCTACAAAATTAATTAAAATTTCCTTAAGTCTAAACAAACATTAACACGTATAAAGTTGTGTATACTGTAACAAATTTGCAAGAAAGATGCTTTGTGATATATTTCATATTCATGATATTATTTATTTAAAGAGATTAATGTATACAACGGTCATTTTATTTAGAATCTTCGTTAGTTTTAATATTCAATTACACTATATACGTATATCAAATGTATGAACTTTCTACAAAATTAATTAAAATTTCTTTAAGTCTAAACAAACATTAACATGCATAAAGTTGTGTATACTCTAACAACTTTGCAAGAAATTTGTTTTGTGATACATTTAATATTCATAATATTATATATTTAAAGAGATTAATGTATTCAATGATCATCTTATTTAGAATCTTCGTTAATTTTAATATCCAATTACACTACGTACGTACAGCAAATGTATGAACTTTCTACAAAATTAATTAAAATTTCTTTAAGTCTAAACAAACATTAACACGTATAAAGTTGTGTATACTGTAACAAATTTGTAAGAAAGTTGCTTTGTGATACATTTCATATTCATGATATTATTTATTTAAAGAGATTAATGTATACAACGGTCATTTTATTTAGAATCTTCGTTAATTTTAATATCCAATTACACTACATACATATATCATATGTTTGAACTTTCTACAAAATTAATTATAATTTATTTAAGTCTGAACAAACATTAACACGCATAAAGCTGTGTATACTGTAACAAATTCGCAAGAAAGCTGCTTTGTGACACATTTCATATTCATTATATTATTTATCTAAGAGATTAACTTATTCAATGGTCATCTTATTTAGAATTTTTGTTAGTTTTAATATCCAATTACACTACATCCATATATCATATGTATGAACTTTCTACAAAATTAATTTAAATTTCTTTAAGTCTAAGCAAACATTAACACGCATAAGGTTGCGTATGCTGTAACAACTTTACAAGAAGACACTTAAATTATACATATACTGAGCGAGGTGCATAGTTCAATAATAAAACACGGAACTAAATTACAGGTTACAAGCCGACGGACAATGAAATCATTACGAGCAAGATCGGGACATGGCCGTTGATGGGTCGAGCGATACAACGCGCAGCGAGATGTGGCAGGGAATAAAGCTCTTACGATCGTTTCGTAGATCAAAACGGAGCGGAACTATTAAAATAGTTTGCCGGAATAAGGTTGTCGTCCGATATAAAGGTCAATGGTTATTATGGTAACTATACGGCCGGTTAATTTCTTAGTTTTAATTTTCACTTAATACTTTAAGAAATACAAATGAGGTTTGATTTGTAACAAAAGTTTAAAATTGTTCCTTAGATAACAACTTACATAATTAACTTAAATACGAGGAGAATTCGCCCTATTCGAATTCGAGTTACTTCAGTAGTTTCGAGATAGCTCTCTAGATTTTATACAAAATTCTGAAAAAAATGTTCTAGAATCCTTAGAACTTGCTTTTTCATGTGATAAAATAATGATACATTTGTATGTAAATACACACACACACACACACACATATATATATATATATATATATATATATATATATATATATATATATATATATATATATATATGTATATATATATATATATATATATATATATATATAAATATGTCCAAAAAATTCACGCAAGATTTGAATTTTGCGCCATTTGTGCGGTAAAGTGTTGCCAACCAAAAAAAAATACAGCGTGACAGCTGACCGTTCAAGGTAATTACAAATCGAGCGCTACACAAAAGAACAACGCATTTTTATTATTAATTTTTTTTCTCGTCTTTTTAATTATAAACCTGTGTTTTCACAATTTCTTCTTGCGTGAATTTTGGGGACACCTATATATATATGCGGGTCAATCTACTGCCTTGCTATGTAAAATTTCTAATTACTTTTTGAGAAAAATGGTCGTGACCGACGGACAAACTAATGACCTAGTGAGTGCTCTTTGAAGGGTTCTGTTTTCTTTTCAGGCAGGGTTTCCTAAAAACGCAAAATTGTGCAACACAAAACAAGTCGAATTTACTTATAAAAATTGCTTTCCACAATTAAATATATCTTTATGACATATTTTTCCATTGATGTAACATAGCATCGATTACGTGAAAATAGTTTCAACTGAATTTCGATAAAAACTCAGGTACAAAATGTAATCCGTTTTTTTAGTCTATTTTTCACAAACCGGAATAATATGAAATTCATTAATATTCATTCTAGATGTACACGAAAATCTAGAATGCAAATATATAAATTCACTGAAGAAAATATAGGGAGGAATTTATAGTTTTTCTCGACTTAGCCGAGGACATATGACAGTTTACATTGAAGCCAACAATTACTACCGAAATATATAAAGTTATAACTATTTTCAAATAAAAAAATAAGAAAATTAAATTTGGTTAACATATATTAATAACTATCGCGCTCAAAGTATTCATAAATATCACATTATATACACATTGTATATGGAAATTTACAAATGTGGACAGCGACGTCCTGAAAGTTTAGCTTGCGGCTCAGCATATCGAGTAATATGGTAGTTTACTCCTAAGTTTGTTACTTCTAGTAAAATATCATGAAAGTATGTAAAAATAGTATTTTCAATCAATTTGATTGAATGATTAAAAATAAATTAGGTTCCCCTTCTAAATTTAACGGTAAAAGTAGAATAAGGATATCTGCTTGTCTCATTCGCTCGCGTAGATCATAATGAGTGTTACTAAAAATTTAATCACAATTAAGTATGGCTGCTCTCATCTAAAATTTTTCCACTTTTCTTCAGCTCATTCCTTAAAATAATGAATTAAAAAAATATTCAAATACCCTATTATACGAGCAAATATTCAACAATAATATTTTTTTACCGTCCGCGTCCATATCGAACCAACCGCTCCATGAGAGCCATGTTGTTATAACAAGAATTTCCTTTTATGAAATTGGGTCCTAACTTCCTCCGGTCACGTTCCGCCTATTAGTCCGGTTAGGTTGCGCTCACACTGCGCTCAACATGCGATCGATTTCTCTAGTAAAAGAGTACACCGAAACCCAGCTTTATTATTTCATCCTTTACAATACTCCATCCTTTTTTCTTTATTATTACGGCCAAACTTAAAGGATATTTGTTATAATTAACGATACACTTTTAAAATCCAGTAACTTTAATTTAATTGATATTATAAAACTTTGAAATGTGCTTGTAACAGTACGTAGTTTGCTATACAATATTTACTATTATGTGGGAAGTTAATTTCTGATTTCGACAACAGCTAATCCAAATAATTACTTATCAATAAAGTTATAAGCACTTAATATATTTTGGTAAAGACCAATTGATTCAGTGAATTATTGTTATTACTGAAATAGAGAAGGTATTAGTGTAATAAAAAAATTGTTAAGTTATATTTTAAATGTTTTAAATCCACTAGAAATGTTCATTAATGAATTATTCATTATATTGAAAAAAAATATATGAGATACGGGGAACTATCAGTATTAAGTAGTCCTTGTTAAAAACTTACGCGTTGTTCGCAACTTTTAATAATTAAAAACCCTGTAAATGTCGGTGCTGGTTCTATTATTATTATTTATAATCGGATTATTATTAAATAGTTTTACAAACGCGATCACAATACTTCGGTTTCTTCCAAATAAATAACAAGAATATAACTCTTTACACCTATGTATAAACGTTACTATTTAATATTATTATTAACGCTCAGACAGATACGGAACTATTGCGGGACAGTGCGATTGGTGAATGCGTGTAATCGGTTTCATTCTGCTCTAAAGTTCCGCCAGCATATACAATTCGCGATGGAGTAATGCAAAAGGGGAGCTATTGTGGCTTCCCCACTTGACAGAAGGGTACTGTGACGGTGGTTTAGTGATGCTGAGCTTCGAATTTGTTAGAAAAAACTCGATTGTCATGGATTTATCACGGTCGATGGCAACTGAGCATTTGTTGCGGGAAACGTATTAAGTTTTAGATGTGGTTGAGTTCAAAACGAGCTAGCAACCGTTACCATTTTTTACTTCCGGTGCTAGTGATAGGATGCGGTGATCGTTACTTTTTTACTTACTGTCAGTTTCCTCATAATTTTTACGTTGTTATAGGTTCTTATAGTTTTTTTTTAGGCTTAGGAACTATTTGAAAGCAAATTATTGGCTCAAATTATAACGCAGGACTAACATAAGACACAGGATATATTTTCAAAAAACATATATTTACTAGTCATAAAATCACGAAACACGCATAGCGATGCTGCTTGTTGGTGTGCAAATTTACAAACTATGTGCATTATCTTGATCGCTTATATTGTAACTAAAATGAAAATATGTGTTTTATTTGGATAATCAGTTTTATTTGTATTCTGCTATTTAAATTAAGTCGACGAAACAACGAAAAGTAATAGCATTATTCCAGTTTTAATTGGGATTTTATCCATCGACCAGGCCAGCTAAGCAGAATGGCCGTGTACAATGATTTTATCTTCCATATGCGACTTTATCGAGGCAGTAGTAGTTATTAACTGACGGAGTTGATCATCTTTAATCACCAACAATATAAAAAACAGAAGAATAAGATATCGGAGTGTAAAAACAATCATATGTGAGGTAAATTAAAAAAAACTAAAAAACATTAAATGGGTGCGTGAAAAAAATGACATTACTTATTATAAAAAATTACGAAGGATATTAATTACTAAAGATTACACGTTTTCCCGTGGCTATTTTCCTTTTACACTATCACATGTGCGACGTCATGTTCAGCTCCCATACGGGTAGAGATTTTATCAATTCGTGAGAAATTTGTTGAGAAATGATTGTGAGGAATTACTTACCAGATAAAGCGCGAAATTTCTAATTAAAATTAATTATATCTAAGCAAACATTAAAAAAACTTTGTTTTATATTTGGGTTTGTTCTCTACAACACAAAGTATTCATTTTATTTAAAGAAACAATAATATATATTTTTTCATTTTGGAAATGTAAATTGTAAGAAGAAATGGCAATAAAGTTTTGGAAGTGTCACGACCTTGACATAAAATTTTTATACTGATTATTTTAAGTTTTTTGCTTTCAAAACCTTAGCACTAAGAGAATACGATGAATGATCTCTTAATTTCATTGATTTCGATTGCCAAGGATCCATCAATTATGGAAGCATACAGTTTTGATACAATTTTACTAAATATGATTTCATTTATCTTTCTAGAACTAAGCATGTTTAGGAATAAATGCATATTTCAATTTATTAGAACTGGCCCAAAGGGTATTTGATAAAACCAAGAATATTTTTATAGGTATTAATTTAACCATAATCATATTTTCAAAACTCAACTGTTCTTTCTTTTATCCCTTGACATGAGCGCACACTGAAGCTAAATGATAGCCTCTTAATTTCTATAATGCCGTCTAAGTAATGGTCGTTTGGAGAGGCTCCTGAAAAAGAAAAGTCATTAGCAAAAAATAAACCACACCCCTCAATGTTGATGCTACTGTGTTGTGATACTAGTTAGGTGCCTAACTTCTGAGTGCCCATATTGTGTTTTGTGAGTGCCCGTATTCATTGTTTTCACCATGTTTTATTGATGGCATATGGTTCAAATTATTTCCGTATGAAATCTGTGTAACTAACCAAGTGCAATTCATATTTACACATCTCTTGCAAATTTTTGCAAACCAAGAAGAAGTTAATAACTTCTGTCTGCGCTCTGATCAACACGGATTAGCACTTAATTGGACTGTATTGGGTTGTAGATGATGCCGCTAATCAGAGGTCAATACCAAGTCATTCAGTAAATATTTTTTGCATCTGCGTATACTCTATCTGTCATATTCGGTTTTTGACAGTTCTCACCACGATTTTTGAAATGGGATTAATTTTTTTTTATACTTTGGAATTAAGGTAGAGTCATTAAGAATTAAAAAAATGTTTTAATTTCGTTATTTCAGAACTAGAGTCTGTTTTGAAAATAAATTGATTCACAGAAAGTTGTTTAAAATACACTACTGTACATCGTCCACTATAAGAACCTCGGTGAGAAACAAATTTATTCTCTTTCCTCCCATACAATTAGCAGTGCAAATTCAAGCTTTCTGCTAAATTATTCGTTTAATTGTGAACTAAACTATTTATATCCTATATATTTATGTCCTAATAAAATGAGTTTTTCTTTCAGACATTTAGTGTATTAACTTTAAAAAATTTTTCTTATTCTGGATCATTATATTAATTTGAAATTCAAATCATACTAACAAAAAAATTTACGAAATAATACAGAATGAACGAGTTCGTTTTACTTACTAAACTAACTTACTGGAACGAATGTTATTTGCATTAGATAGTTAAATAATTTGAACGAAATGGGAACTGGTTTTAATTAGATTGAAATTAATTTGAGTATCTATATAACGTTTGAATAACTACGGTAGAAACACTTCGAAATTATATGTGCACGCATTTACGTAACATACATAAAAATGTATCAAGCACGAGTACAACCCGTACTAGGAGGACTCTGTATACATTTAAACAGTTATAAACATTCAATTGTTTATAGTATTTCTACTAAACGATTTACAAATATGAATTTTTCATAATGCAAATGTATTCAGTAATATTGGAATTTATGGGGGAATACTAAATTTTAATTAATGTTAAATCTAAATATTTTTAGAATTTCTTTTTAAATAAACAATTTAAAATTATGTAAAAATATTTGTGTCAAATAATATCATTTTGATATGTAAAATTAAAAAAGAAATAAAGTCGTTATTTATCTCGATTTTAATTCTTGTCCTCTTTAATTGAACCGTGAATTACTGGACACCTATATGAGTATTTATATATATATACATATATATATATATATATATATATATATATATATGTATATATATATATATATATATATATATATATATATATGTATATATATATATATATATATGTGTATATATATATATATATATATATATATATATATATATATATATATATTATAAAGATAGACATTGCAAAATAAAATATTCAATTAGATTATATTTTCTACCTCAGCTAAGAATAGTCAATGCAACTATAATTATATCAAAAGTGTAGCGGATATTACGAATATTTTTATTCAGATACACGACTGACTTTTGGCACATCTCAGCGCATAATGACTAGCCGGTATTAAAAATGTTAGTAGAATTGAACCGATATTTTAATTATATACATTTTTTGTTTGTCTTTTGAACAATTATTTTTTTATAAAAGTGAAGAAGATGAAATGAATATGTTACTACTTTTTTTACATTCCAAATTAAAGTATAACTGTTTGGATTGAATACTCTAAACTACTCTTCAGCATTTTTAACCGAGAATGAGATGCGGAAAACCGATTTTCGTGAAATAAATAAATGAAATATAACATATTTGAATTATAGACGAAGGTTTGATCTATTTTAGCGCGACAAAGTTATTATATTATAAATTCCCAAAGTTTAGAGTAAACTTGGAAAAATAAAGATTTCTCGTTAAAAATTTAAATATGCCCTAACACAGTTTTACAAATAATTGCGATATGATCGGTTTGTCGCGTTCGCTGGAATAATATTTTACTATAGGACTACAAAATAATCTTATAAACAAATAATGTTATAAACACCTTTTAAACTTTTTTATCGCCAGACGTTATTTACGATTTTTAGTAATAATATTGAAAAATTAGCTATGTTCAATTTCAATTAAACTGAAATTCAGATTATATAAATACAAAAGTACAAAACCTAATAGTAACATCGTATCTAAAATATTTTATTGCCTTTTGAATTTCTTCTCTAAAGGTTCTTTATTTTCGCCTACAGCTATTAAAATTTGCCGTTTTCGGCTAACATTTATAATAAGTTGTAATTACTTATCTATTTTCGTTGACTAACTGATATTGGAAAATAAGACATTGGGCAACTCTTGTTTTCCATTTGTGACTTGTAGCCACAAATATAGATTATATATAATCATTCATCCAATCACAGATCAAGTACTATATTACGGAAAAGCTATAATACTGAAACATTAAAAAGCCCAGTAATTGCATTTTTGAGATTGTCGATCGAGCTGAAGTAAATTTTAAAAACCATGGCAGCATTTATTATGGTTGCAAGAAGCCAGGAGACATTTGATAGAAGAACACCTTTGAATATTATTTTTTGATTGAGGAAATATGGTAGATATTTTCTTGCACGAATATTAAACTAAAAAATACCATTAGAAAACTAATTGTTGAGTTATATAACGTTAAGTGCACAGTTAAGAATAAACTTTGCCTTACGAGCAAACATTTCTAGCCGGCGTTGCGCAAGAATTATTTTGGGCAACGTCGGCTAGAAATGTTTATTAATTAATATTGTATTGTCTAGAATAAAAACTACTAAGCTTTAGATATTAAAATGTAAAAAGATCATACTATAATACGGTAATAATATATGGAGAGAATGTGCCCCATTTAATAATATAAGAAGCATTGAATATATTTGGCGTTAATTTTGTAGAAATTCATTGTGATTTAATTTTTCACAACTAAATGAAACTACGTGACGTAGTATTATTTCGACTTTATTTAGATTCTTTACCCCATCCTAGTTTTCGTTAGTTTAGGTTTCGTTAGTTTCGTTCGTAAATTAGGTTAGGTTGTACGACAATATCTTGAGGTAGGCAATTTTTAAAGACTTGTCTTTCTTTAGAAATTATAGAAATATCCTGAAGATGTCATACAAAGAAACCTAGGTCGTGGTAAAGAATTTAAATAAAGAAGAAATAATACTACACCACGTAGTTTCATTTAGTTATGAAAAATTAAATATAAAAACAGTTTATTTTTCAGATTTCATGGTCAAACAGTATTATTGTAAAAATACTAACACATACGATTATATTACTTTATTTAAACGTGTGTGTTAATTAATTTATATTTCTATAAAATGTATTAATTTAACCATATATTTGCCAAAGTAATTGTAAGGTTGCAACATATTTTTTGTATTTACTTTAGGCAGGCAGAAAGGTCATCTAGAAAAGTCACTCTTTACGTCAGATTTGATTCTGAGGGTAACCAGCATTTTGACCATATTATAATTCACAAATATAGTTAATTTTTATTAAAAATTAATTAATAAAATAAATTATCTGAGTTAAGAGACGTTGACAATAAACTAAACAAAGAGTCAAATAAGTAGCCCATATAATTTTAAAATCTATACATGTAGTTGTGAGATTACGTAATACAATACGTAAACAACGAAGTAGTTATCTTCGAGAGCATAATACACAGAGCTTGTGGAATATCTGTATTTTCAGTGTACATAACGATGCCCTGCGGCCTTTAGGGTGGATATAATACGGAACTTAGTCAGTACTGGAAAGCAATATTGTGGTTTTATTTATACATAAAGGGGCTATGTGGATTCGAACGGGCGTATTCGTACGAATATTGTCCCGAATCCGTATTAATACTCGAACGATATATAATACAAATTGTAAACGAAAGTAGACCGGAATCTTGCAACTTTAAATGTTAATTAAATTCCAATTTTCTACTACAGATAACAATATTCGCTTTATTAACGGAATGATACCTAAGTAGCTTGCGGATTAAAACGACTTATTAAATTATAACATTAGTTCGGGCCGAAGGATTTCGTTGGCCGCGTATGGTTTGATAAGAAATTCAACAAGTTTGCTAATTATTAAGTGCGGTATACCGCAGGGATGGAAGTTAATTTTGCCTCGTTATTGTTCGAAACTCATGTTTTAGTTGTTTCGGGTCTGCGAGTTAGTGTCTTATCGGACGCGGTTTCTATCATTTCGTCTGAATGTAATATTTTAGAAGGTGCCTTTATTTTTTTTTTAATATTCATGAGTATGCTTAACTGTTGAAAATACGGTACTATATGATACTTAATGCTAGAAAAAAAAATCAATTCATATTTATTGGATTTTTTATTTCGAACAAGGTTGTATCATCTATCATCAGAAGATACAGAAACAAAGCATATTCTACTGAATTGTGGCAAAGACTACATACATTTAAGGACAATTTAAACTAGCCACAATTTTACACTGATTTCCAACAGCAGAAGAAATTTTAATCTGGTAATATGTAGGTACAGTTTTATTTATTTTAAAATATTTTGATTGATTTGGAATGTATCCCAATTTTAAATTAAACATTTACTCAATAAAATTATTTACTCAATAAAATTATATATCATATTTTCCCATCTGATTACGTAATGGGATATTTGGTAGAAACAATATTTTACTATGAATTACTATATATAGTCTATTTCTCCTAAATTACTAAATTTACAAAATGGTGTTCAAGGCCAAAATTATAGAAAAGGTAGAGTTTAATTAGATTCCCGTTTGACATTTTAGCGTTTTGGTTAAGAATTTGCGATAATTGAATTTGAAAATAATAATTTTGATACAATTTAACACAGAATAGTTCAATCAAGGAAATGGTTAACCAATCGAAAATTTATGAAAAATAATTAAATAATTATTTTACAGTATAAATTTTTCACGAAATATTTAATATAAATTTTTCACAAAAATGGTGGATTTAATATGATCTTTCAAACCACATCCATACTAGCTAATTACTACATATAATTAAAGGAACTGTGAATATAAAATATATCTAATTTTACTACATAAAATAGGCCATTTAAGTTCTTGTTCACTTAGTAATAGATGTTTTTAATCAGTTTAATGCTCAAAACGATGTCATTGATAGAGTCGGTTAGAAATAAGCAAATATATACATTTATATATACTTGTTATTATATTCTATACAACTGACAACTTACCATTGTCAACTCATTTCTATACGACTGACTTCATATTATATTCAAATCTATATATATGAAGTGTCATTTGTAATACTCATCTGTGCTAAGTTTAAACATTTTTTTAAAACTGTTGTTTTATAACACGTACTCGCTCAGGCTGAACGTTTATTGAATATTTTTATAACAGGTATTTTTCCTGTAAAAGCCAGTAAGGCTTTTGAAAACGGAATTTTTTTATAGCGCGAAGTTCCAGACCAATAGTTAAATTCCCAAAGGTATATTGTATGTAAAGTTAAGTTTCACAAAAAATAATATTTAGCTACAACTGAATAATAATAATAAATAATATAAAAAAGTTGGACTTATCAATTATCCTATTATTTGGCAAGAAATTGAAATAAAACCGTAAACAAAGAAGAAAATTTTAAAAAATCATACATAGGCCGCTAAGCCTTTAAAAAAATAGAAATAATATAAGGAAAATATAATAAACATAATTGCATTTAAACTTATATTAGTTTAAAACAAACATTAATGTTACATACAAAGCACACTTTTCGGTCAATAGTACAAGTTTCCAAGTAGTCACTCTGATCGCTAGCCCACTAACGAACAAGTGCTTTCAAATCGGAGCGGGGACAACATCCCACCCCACAACGGAACACTGCCATAGCAAGGACACTAAAGTCGTAAAATACGACAAATTTAAGCTCTTGCTTTACTTTGAAAAAAACTGAAACGTAATAAAATCATCACAACTCTGGTTTGTCAAATCAAATTCGGGTGAAACGTAAATGTTGCTACATTCTGTCTGCCTCGATCAAATTCCAGCCCATTTCAATTCCTCAAATATATTTCCTCAAATATATTCCTCAAATATATCTTTATGTTATATATACCCAAAACGCTCATTAACAAATATTGATTGGTTATATAATGTTTACTTCGTAATATTCCATATAGTATTAATTGATATTGTAAAAATGTTTATTTCCATTTCACATTACAAATTGTTTATTGTGGCATGCGAGGTATTTCAGCGTAAAGCATTAATTGTGAGCATAAGTGGCACGTTAACAAGAGGGTCTTCCCTCGTTTTAATAGGTGCAGTTCAGCAACTAAGGTTTTCCATGTAACATTAAATGCTTCATGTGTTAAATGACCACCCCACCACGAAACAATAGCAAATCGTAAACCAATAAGAATGTATCACCTAAGAAGGCAATGTTTACTTTTGGGAAAATATAATTTGTACCTAAAGTAAGTCGTCGGTCGCCAACACTCAAGGTGACAACTTCGGGTAACAATGTATTCTGTGTAAATGCAGTTGGTCACCACCACTCAAGGTGACGACTTCGAGTAATAATGTATTCTGTGTAAAAAGTAGTCGGTCGCCAACATTCATGATGACAACTTCGAGCAACAATATATTCTTTGTAAAAAGTAGTCGGTCGCCAATACTCAAGGTGACGACTTCGAGTAACAATGTATTCTGTGTAAAAAGTAGTAGACTTGGGCGATACGAGTATTTTGAGAGACTGAGTATGACGAGTACGAGTATTATTAAATATCGATGACAGATAATCGGTGAAAAAACTCGACGAGTATGGGCGGAGTAATTCCGTTGTAAGAGGACAAAAGGCTATAGATATACGGTCGAGGGAGACGTGAAATGAATCTAAATTGCTAACTATTCAAAAAATTAAATGCTCAAATCCTTTATTTCTTTCAGCTAAAATTGGCGGGAATTCTTATGGCTTCATAATGAGACATTTTTAATAAAATACAGTGTTTCATTTTTCCTTGATATTAACATAAATGTTTATAACTCCAGGCATACGACTGGTAACCAAATGATTCGTTTGGCATAGCCATTTAGACAGCATATTTAAAAATGGATCATGTTATTTACAATAATAACCATTAATTTTTTTTTATTTTTGCCATTTCTATTTTAGCCAATTTTTTAAATAATGTTGTAAGATTTTGGGAACAAACAACTTGTTCCGTATTGATTATTGTTAGAATTGGATGTTTTCTATTCAAATGTTTCCTTAAATTAGGTGTAGCTGTTTTTTAAGACAATTTATTTTTGTAAATATTGCAAGAAGCAAAACTATCAGTCTGTAAAATACTTTCATACTGCATTGGATTTTCTTGTAGACATAATGACGAATTTGGAATTTAATTTAAAGTTTTTATGTACACTAATTATTTGGAATATTTGCACTACAAAGTAATAACGCTCAAATGTTCCATTAGAAAAACGGAGAATCATTAGACGAAAAGAGCATCGTACTTAAAATTCTTACTTTAAAATATTTTTACTTATTGTATTTAGTAAATATTTGTCCGCGAAGTGTGAAGCAATACTTAACATAATGAGTAAAACGAGTATATTTAAAATACTCGTATTACATACTTTTAAAGTATTAGGGTTTACGAGTATTTAAATATTCAGTTTGTCCCTTATTTCATATACGATTTAAATATGAAAGATTGGGAAAACCTGAGTACCATATGCGTGAGTGAAATAGATGTAGTCAGTTAGACAAAGAGGGGTAGGGTTATGCCGCAGCCCGACTGTACGAACGTCCGGTCGGCCATACCATACAAATATTTTTACTACCAAGTATTTTGCATATCAAGTACGTATTTTGATCTGAGAAATCAAGTATTTTTACCGGTGACAATAAATACGCCTCAACTCTAAAAAGTAGTCGGTCGCCAACACTCACGGTGACAATTTCGAGCAACTATATTATATTCTTTGTATAAAGTAGTCGTTCGCAAACACTCACGGTGACAACTTCGAGTTGTCAACAATATATTCTTTGTAAAAAGTAATCATTCGCCAACAAGTAAAAAGTAGTCAGTGTAAAACGTAGTCAGTCGCCAAAAGTAGTCAGGTGATATCACTTAATTACAAATAAATATAAAATGTTACTAAAATTCGTTTAAAACTTTTAATCATGAATCGCAGCGACTCATTAATTTGTCTCCAGCAGTACTTAGATCTAGTAATAACACGATTTCAAAACCCTGCCTATACGCCAAAAAAGATTCAGTGTATTGATCGGATAATTAATAAACCCTTGAAAATGAAAACCATTTGAAAACATTTTTTCCAGCATCGATGGTAATACAATTCCTTCTCTCGTGATGATGTTCTCATGGTTCAATTGCTCACACTACCAGGATATCGTTTTTTTATCACTATTGATACCTAATCAATATCCGACCTTAAAGTTTTTGTTGGGGAGGAATATTGTTATGAAATCATTTTTAATGTCTTAATACCCTATTATAATCCTGACCCTTTCTGTTATGAACAGTTTTTAACTACTCAGGTAAGTGTACTGCATATTGAAATGTTTGATTTCGTTGTTATATTTATCTTAGATATAACGAAATACAATTTATAAGCATAATTGGAAAACGTGATACCTACAAATGGCAGAATATGGATTAGCTTTATATAAATATATATATATATATATATATATATATATATATATATATATATATATATATATATATAGGAAATTGGCAGCGCATATTTTGGTGTTCTGTTAGACGTAGTTCGGGCGTACGTTCACACAGGTATATCTGTGTGTGTGTGTTTTTTTCTTTTATTTCACAATAAATATAATTAATAAAAACACAAATACAAATCTTACGACTACTAAGCTATATAATACATACAAACGCTACACCACGATGTGTGTACAAAATACTTTTATATTTTAATAATGCACAAAAAATTTAATAATAAGTTCACACAAAATCTGATAACTAATATAAGATTAATAAATGTGCATGATAATTAAATATACAAGACATTTATATTCAGATGCTTAACTTCGGTAACGATACTTGGTTACAAGAAGGACAACAACATACAGACTTAACTAATGTTCAGTAAGTACTCATTTTTACAGCTTTTTGATCTCAGTACTTTGCTCTCTGTAGCTGCTAAAAATATTTATCAAGTAAGGTTACGTTTCAAAAGAACCCATCTGTGTACGTCATTAGACGACACTCTTTATTTAAAACAAAACAACCGTCCGTGGTAACCAAGTCCTGCGCCTAAGAACAGCTGTGGTCCTTTTCGAAAATAAGCCCGCTTGAAGAAAATATAATCGGATTAAAACATAAACATTCCTTCTACATTACTATTCTACATTTTATAACATATCATAAAGCATAATTTAGGCCAAAACACTTGATTGTTTCCCGGTCTCTGGGAAAAATCCAACTTTTATTCTCTTATATCCGACACATACACATATACGTATACAATATATATATATATATATATATATATATATATATATATATATATATATATATATATATATATAAATTAAGTAGACATTGTAGATTATTAAGTATTTTTCTACAGCACCCATAAAAAACATTCGCGGTAGCCATTCCTGTAACTAGAACCTCGAAATTTCGTAATCGTAACTACGAAACGCAATAGATCTTTAAGCCGTCACAATTTATCAACATTAGCGATAACCTTTTTCTGCCTCACCGATTACGGTCGTACGTACTGAGCTATCGTTAAATGCAAATTGGCCCAAATTACAAAGTAGATACAATTAATTGACAAGTATTTGAAGGAGGACAGGCGAATAGGGTTGAAGGGCACCGGGCACCTATGTACCGCGGTAGGTAATGCGGCCATAATCTACAGGCCGTTTTTGGAATGTTGGAAATGCCGGATTGGCATCCATGAAATTCAAATTTAATCATTTATAGTTGTAAAGTCATTGTCCGTTTTTCTTTGAAACAAAAATAAATATAAAATTACAAATTTTTGTTTGTAACTGTACCATTTAATTTTCTTTTGTTAACAAGATACGATATTGCTAACGAATGAATGTTATAGCTTCTAATAGTTTTTTGCAATATTGTGTTTACGTGTTTGAATTGTATTTGTCATTAGCACTATACTTACAGTAAAATAATTAGCTGATAGCCCGGTAAGATATAGCAGAGTCAATGATTATTAATGTTTGAAGTGATCTTTATGTGAAGGATTTGTTCGTTTTTATGGTTATTTAGCTCAAAAGAAAAATAGTTGTACGATGAATATATTAATGATCCTATTATAGAATTACCCGTACGTTCATAGACGTCTAATGTTGAAATTTGACAAAGTAATTGAGTTTATTAATTCACATATTTTGAAATAGAAATCAATTGCACAATTGATAAAATTCAACAATTGTTGGAAATCAATTGTGTGAATTTTTGCTTGGGTAAATTTGTATTTAGAAAAAATCAGTTTTAATTGCGCGTAATAAAGACTCTAAAATTATTTTTGTTAGAATGTTATGTTAATGTAACATATTTTCAGACATTTTTTTGAATATGAAAATGTGTCATAAATCAAGACTTCTAGAACTTTACTAGAAGTGTATCCAAAACCTACAAAGATGCTTCTCGTTTTTGTACTTAAGATATTTACGATATTTTAATTCTTCTCATAAACAAATTTCTTCATAACGTTACTTCCATCTATACATGTAATCCCATTGTAGAAAAGTAATCGTAGTTATTACGACAAAGTTAGACTTCATCTTCAAATTGGGAATATACTATTAGAGAAATTGCGTAAGTTTATTGAACTGTAAAATCATCAGTTATGCTGAATGTAATATTGACCATAAAAATATTTAAAAAAATTGTTTTGAATATAAAAATTCATTTCCTCCTCTGTTATAAAGGATCACGTCTACACGTGAACGAGAAAGTAAGTTTCAGTGTACATGTTAGTGGTAACGACAATCTGTCTATCTTCACACAGTCTCCCACTGACAAGGGGAGGTCCCCGAGCGTCTCACCGATATCGATTTATAACCCATAATACAGTTTGAGAGCTATAGTATTTTAACCTTAATGTAATATGTTCTAGATAACAGATGGTGTTTTTCTTACGATTATTTCAACATTTGTAATGAATACACACACACACACACACACACACACACACATATATATATATATATATATATATTGCTTAGTAGAAATAGGTTTTAGTTACTAAATACTCATCAATATTATTGATACATTATTACCTTGCTACCGGTTTTTTGGTTATGTTTTCAATATTACCTATATGGTAATATTATTTTAATATAGGTAAATTAAAATTTTCTTATATTGCATAAACCCTCTAATTATATCTTTTTTATCTAGAAATATGTGAGAATACAGTGTTTGTGGGACTAAATGAAAATTGAATTCATGCAATTAATTAATTTTCATTTAGTCCCACAAACAAATGGCTAAGCAACAAGTGGCAAAAAACATTTTCCACGTTTTTATCTTTACTTAAAACAGCTATTATGTTTATTGCTACCTTAAAGTTTCGGTTTGCACACTTAAAAAAAAGAGGAGAAAATGGTATGAAATTCGAATATGTATATATATATATATATATATTTATATATATATATATATATATATTTAAATGAATTTGCTCATAACCTCCATAATATTTGAAAACATAATACCGGGAAATTATTTTAAGTGATAGGAAACTTCATGTATTTAGATTGAAAAAAATATTAAGATTCATTTTAGTAATAATTTTTCACTTGTAATAAGTGAAAAATTATTTTAGTCTCATTTTTGGGTTACTTACGATTTACTTTAAAACTACTAAACGAGTTTTACTGAAACTTTTCATTTGTTTCAAACTTTTCTCCCGCAAATAGGACGGTATCCATAATATGGGATGAACGAAGAATATATTATATAATTATTTAAAATTCAAATTCAAAGTCGTTGGTGCTTAGCGAAACAAATACTTGAACCAGATTCCAGTATGCGGGCTTATATCTTTTTAGACTTTCCATAATTAATTTTTGATATGACTTTCAATCGTATGTAACACTAGAAAACAAACCAATTTACCACTATCAACATGCCAGAACTTAACATCGGTGTTCAATGACGAAATAATATTTAAAGAAAAAGTCATAAGTAGTACATTTTAATTACACTTCCCTCCTAATAACGAGGCAAGTGTAATTAAAATGTACTATTATATAATAACGAGGGAAGTGTAATTAAAATGTACTATTATATAGTAATATCCGCTCTATATGCATCATTGTCTAAATCTGTTCAATAAATCATAATGAAACGTCCTAATATGTATCGTCCTATAAGCGTATTTAACTTTCTATAATATTCACTCAACGATTATAAATTTGCCTCCAATATCTTTCAATGATTCTTTTCAGTCGATTTAGTTACTAAATTATGCAAACAAATTCAATTATTTACTATTATTAAATATATATAGTTCAATTTATAATTCTTAGTAACGACATTTTTTCAAAGTCATGTGATATACATACTGTAACGTTACTAATAGTATCAAGAGAGAACCCTCACTAATCAATGTACTGCTATAGGTTTTAGTCTGGAACGACCATATCTATCCCCCAGCAACTCATGTATTGGCAGAGACCAGTAATGAGCGAGGGCTGTCCTTATAAATTGATTTAGTTAGCGATATGTAGTGGCGGTAAGGGGTGCAAGGGATGTTTAAAATAAAGGGTGTAATAATTACATGTCGCTTGAGGAATGCGCAAGGACGAAGGGGAAATGCACCTGATCGCGTTTATTGAGTAGAATGGAGTAATATGGATTTCAGTTTGTCGAATTTAGTTTGGGTTAGTAGTGGTGACTCGCAATTTTGAGAGCAGAATCAATTAATTGTTCATAGGAATTTACATTCAGCATTTCGCGATCTAATTTTGGGAGTGGAGTTTATTAGTATTTATATGTACGTTACTGACAACAAAGATGAAAAAATTAATAATACATTGACTATAATAACATATTAAAATACATAACACAACCTAGACATAATCTGGAACTGGTGTTTATAAACGCAGTGGTACACTCGAGTCTGTAAAAATGGTATTTCTGTGGAATTTTCGAAACAAGAAATTTGAGATAAAAATTACTAAGAAAAAAATTGGAATGTTTTTTGAAAAAGGATTGATTACGTTAATTTATGAGATACATCGTTACGAAGTATAATATAATATAAAAACAATTTTTAAACCAATTATATAACTTTAAAAACCAAATAATTTGAAAAAAAAACAGGAAACTTAAATGTCAGAAGAACTGAAAATGATTTTGAACATAAAAATAACAAATAAACGAATTTAATTTTTTTTCAATTTAATGGAAAATATTTATTACAGAAGTATGACATTTTTCACTATTATATTACTTATATTTTCATCCCCATGTACGATATTAGAATACGTAAAGGTATGAATAACTTTTTTAGAATTTATCTGTTGGGATGCTAATCATATTAGTAAATTTATTTCACAGAAGAAATGGTTGAAACCGAATAAAAAAAAACAAAAAATATAACACTAAAATATGAAAAGTTGCACACAAAAGTTTTTAATAATCACTTATTGAGAATTGTCAAATACAGATGTTTAAATAAAATTGTAAAAATATATTTGATTCAACAAAATTTCTAGATTTAAAAAAATATTTCTCCCCGGCGGGGAATCGAACCCCGGTCTCCCGCGTGACAGGCGGGGATACTTACCACTATACTACCGAGGACTGTACGTTGGTATTGAAATTATCGATATTAGAATGTAAAGATATGATATGAACACAATATTTTAGTAATAACATAAAATCTATTACAGTAATTAAAATACCGTAGAATATCACGTTTGTTTAAAAATAACGTATGCTAAAAAATTTAATATCATAAAATGACAGAATTTCCATTAATAAAGTTAGTGTATTGCTGGGGCGGTTTCATTAAAATCAATATAACTTTTTGAAATACCAAGAGGTAAATTTGTTATTTTTCACATTATCTGCTAATTTTTTGAAACATTAGACCTCTTTTTTTGATAAATGTATTTTGTAGTAAGTTCTCATATTAATAAACTTACTATGATCTATTCAGGTCTACTTTGTCTTATTATCTTCTAATATTTGTCAGGGTTTCATTGTTTCGGTTCCGTAATAAAACTTTGGATTCCTATAATTTTATTGTGTCGGTTCTTATATCACAACTCCAAATTTTCTGTACTTAATGCCTACGTATATTTTTTCACACTGCTTCGATATGACTGATTTTAAATAATTACATTAAAAATTGTTTGGAAATTAAATTGGGATTCCATAAATCGTCCTTTTTTTATAAACGAGACTTCACGTCTTTTGTAGAATATTAAGTTTCGAAATGGTGTGTAATATACTATCGGGAGTACACTTGCTATTCGCGTAATTTGTGGACCGATGCAAAATATTTAAAATAAAACCGGCTGAGTGCGAGTCGGAATCGCATACAAATGGTTCCGAATAATATTAAAATTATTTCGCGTAAAAATAACAATAAGTTGTAGGTATAGTTTTATAGTTAGAGCGGTTGGGGGACGATACTTGAGAAACACATATCTTATATTATGATCGCGTTTTCATTTAAATAAATGTAATAATAATTAAAGTCGATAGTAAATTTAATAATGATTTTTATATTCTTTTAAGTTGAACATAATTTTCCAGAAACAAGATACCTACATATAATACGCTTTTCTTAAAATAAATTATTTTATTAATGTATACTATCGTGCTATTTAGATGTATGAGTTACCATATATGTTTGTGATAGCTGCATAAAGAGTTATATAGTCCAGCTTCACAAGTAAATTTTCCGTAAAGATTATCAAGGTGTGTTCCTCTTCGCTTGGTAATACAGGGTGGAAATTTCTGAAAATTAATGATGGCATAATATATATATATATATATATATATATATATTTTTTTTTTTATTGTATTAGTCGAGTTAGACTTTATAACGTATGTAATTAGGTTTATTTTATTTGTCAATATTTTGTACTTAAATGAAAATCAAATATGCGCATGCCAAATATATATTGTACTGGCCGCAAAATAACTTTGTATTTCTCCAAGGTACTATGAAAAACAAAGTTTTTGCTACGATCAGTACCGAAGATATCCCATATTTCAAAAACTGCATGACGCATAATACTCAAATCGACTTTCGTGGAAAGTTTATTTTAAGTTCCATTAAATTCATTTTTTTTTCAGTACTTTACACACGTTACTTAAAAAGTTAGAGGAGGTGGGATTTACTTCAGAAGCGCATATCTCACCAACTATTTACTTAAAACAAGTTATTTTGGAACCTCCATATATCTAGTTTTAAGACCAATCTAACCATACACAACTATGTGCACTGGATCTTTTTTTATCTCTCAGTCACATGTATTGAGAGTCACCTCTAATATTATTGTTTTCATAATTCCACGACTTTATGGTATAGCCGTACATATCAGACAACTACCATTCAAATTTTATCTACATAGTGAATAAAATTGGTTCAATCAGTGTAAGAAAGAATATATTTAGAATATACTCATTGAAATTATTTAACAAAGTGAAGAAAATTGGTTCAATCAGTGTAAGAAAGAATATATTTAGAATATACTCATTGAAATTATTTAACAAAGTGAAAAAAATTGGTTCATTCAGTGTAAGAAAGAATATATTTAGAATATACTAATTGAAATTATTTAACAAAGTGAACAATATTGATTTCACAACTTGCTACTATATTTTACTAGTAAAAGAAGAATATTCCGGGAATCATAAGTGGATATTGATAAATTCAAAAATGCTAATTAGATAAATTATTTAAATCAGATATGAAAGAAAAAGTTATTAGTTAAAAAGTTAAAGCAATATTTTTAAAATTAAACTTCTTTATTAGCTTTTTGATCTTTATCAGTGTCTTCTTCTTCTTCTGCTTCTCATTCTTTTTAGCATTCTAATTTTTTTTCTGCATTCTCTTATCTTTTTAGTTCATCCCTCTTTGCCTTAATGCGCCATTCTTAGCGTAATTGAATCATGTCAAGGTATAGTCCTATCATCTTTATGCGCCTTTCTACTTTTCCAATCCAGGTGGTTGGTGGCCTGCGCGATCTATTTTAGGTCGTTTTAACTCCATAATAGCTCTATCGTTATGTTATTTTTTCGCGGTGCATAACGTGTACATACCAGCCCAGGCGCTTTTCGGCAATTTAGTCTGGGATTTTTATCACTTCCGCAGATACGTCCATATCTAATTTTATCTTCAACGGTTACTCCTTCGGATCTTCTGAGCATCCTTATCCCAGTTACGTGAAGTTTCTGCTCATCAAATTTTCTCAAGGGTCAACATTCAGATCCATACTGCGACATTTATCCTATTTTAATGTTATTCTCGATGGATGCATCTGTTGTTATTACTGAGCCTAGGTATTGAAAATTGTTTGTTGATTTCATAGGGAAGTTATCGATGCATGATAGCTGTTTTGGGACAGTCGATCCGCGATAGCAGTATTTAATTAGAGTATAACTTTTAAATTATTAGTTAGAAATCAGGCTTAGAATTCAATGACAAGAAGGTAGTCAAAATTGAAAAGAAACATTTTTATGCGACGCAAACTAGCGAATATTATTCGAATACTTTTACAATGATGATGTCGAATATTTTTTTTGAATATTTCTTTAATATTCACATTTTCTACAGGTATTCAAATTTATAGGAAATATTTTTGAAAACACGTGTCTTTTACATTATAAACATTCTATATATTTAGATGCCTACGAAATTTTTAATAAAGTTACTATGACCCTTCAAATACTTGTAAATAAATTCGATTAAGCTTTAAAAATATTGTAAATACACACACACACCCACACACACACACACACACACACACCCACACACACACACACACACACCCACACACACACACATATATATATATATATACATATATATATATATATATATATATATATATATTGTTTATAATCTGTAAACTAAAAAAAGGTTACAAGCTCAAGGATATTGGTACGAAAAGTATGCTATTACAGACGTCTATTGAGACGAAATAATCTTAATTTTAATAAATTATAAAATTTATGATTTCAACATAATGCTTAAGTAAGAAATTATATAACTCATTTTTTTAAGCAGGTTGAACCGTGATCAAAATGCAGGTAAGCACCAAAATGTTTAAAAAAATATCTTCAAGCAAAAGAAAAAACGTATTAATCTAATATCCATATTCGCCTAAAGATATAGAACACTATATCATGGAAATACGCTTTATTTACATTAACAAAAAAAGTACTCCGATATTTTATTTTAAATTATTTCCTCTTCAAAAGATGTTATATTTTTGGATACCGACGGCTAAAGAAATATGTTCGGTACTAGTATAATCCGTACATCGTCTTTATTGAATAAACTCAATAATCTTTCAAATATGTGCACACATCTTTGAATTATAACGAAGAGAAAATGCTTCTTGAACTCTCACTATAAAAAATCATTCCATTAATTCTAATTTTTTTGAATCATTCCATTAATTCATACCTCCATTTCACTATTTATTCAGGTTTCTGTATCCCGAAAGAAAAATTTAATAACATCATTCACATTTCCGCCTTTCTGCCTCAGAAACCTTTTGACCTTTTGACAATGAAGCTTGCAATTTGATATAGAGATTAAGTATGTTAACTTGCATATATATATATATATATATATATATATATATATATATATATATATATATATCATATTCTCCAAAAATGTTTAAATGGATATTTTTGTAGCAGCAAAGGAAATGTTCCAATTTTCCATTTCTCAGCTTCTTGTATTTTATAGTCGTTTGGCAGAGTAAGTTACAAGTATATCAAAATATTTTTTTAGTAATATAAGAAAATTCTCTTGTAGATATAGAGAAAATGGAACATACGACATTTGATACTTTAAAAAAAGCCTCCGTCAAAAATTGCTCCTTTAAAAAAATCAGAATGAATCTAGCCTACTCTTGTCGATCCCAAACGTTACGAGTTAAAACGCGCTAACGGAGAAAAGATTAGAATATATGAACTAAAACACGCTAAAGGAGACGGCAGATATTTAATGGCGACGCGCGCATCTCGACTTATAGTTGACAGAAAGTCGGCTATCAACTTTGGTGATGAAAGTCAGTAGTTGTCTGCGCGCCACCTATAAAAGTCATTCGTCTGCATTGCGCGTTTCTAGATGATTTCACTTAAAATTTATCACATTACTAGAGAGATGGCTATAAATCTTATGGTTTTTTGAGAAATTAGCGATATTTATAGTCTGTGAAAAATAACTAGTAAATATGTTGAATATTAAATATATTTACGTGGTGAAAAATAATATTAATACCAGTAAATAGTTTAATAGAACCATTACATTATCTCACATGTTCAGTACTATTCGTAATTAATAGGTTTTATTTTATAATTAAATAAGCTCTGATTAGTCCCTCATTTTATTTTTTTTATATTTTTTTTAATCTATATATTAATAGATGAAGTGAAAACTTTGTACCCCTTTTTAAGCATACTGCATACTCTCCTCCGTGTGCATGTATGAAATTTGGCATAATTAATGTTTATATGGATAATATTGCAGAAATCTAAAATGTATATATAATATGTGTTAAAAATACATAAATTCATATATACAAATACATTAAAGGATTGATTGTTTAAGCTCATATTGTCAATGTCAAACAATAATCTGTGGTCAAATAGTTGCACAGAGTAGAGATTGTCGCCAAAGAATTTTAAAAATCAGATTGGCTGAACGATTCTCAGGCGATTTCTACAAGTTTAGTGTGATTTAAAATCTTCCTTTTTTAATAGTCTGTGTAGTGCATGTCAAGTTAAAAAAGCGTTTATTTTGGATTTTACATAATAGATATCTGTGTTTTATATATTATCGAAATTCAGCTTGCTTAATATACACCTGTTGCAAAAGGAAAAATCTCTCACCTGCTGCGTAAGAAACATTTTGTGGGCTGTTATGTAAAAAGTTTTGTGGTTGAGCAATCTGAATTGATTTACTCTCGCCTACCTTTGACAAAAGAAACTCAATAACTATTAAGTTAACAAAAAAATAGTTGCAATAATTTCACTACCTGTGTATTTCTATACTTCTAGTAAACTTTTTTAAATAAACCGATAAGAAATTTGGCAATGCATAAAATCAATATTTACTTCCGGCAGTATTATTAATATATATTCCGGCAGTATTACAAATGTTCCACCCCGTACCAGCATAAATGATCTAACCATTGACTATCTAATAAAATCTTTAATACAATACCAACCGCATATTTATAATACGGGTAATATCATATCACCGTCGCGTGCCGGTTCGAGTGTTTTCATACGCAGATTGGTTCAGCGCTGTGCAGCATCGCTTGCGTCTACTCATTGTCAATACTTACATTGTACTGTGCAATTTCACAATTTTAATCCTCCCTTTTATTTCATTATTCTCGTTTTATGTGGCGTCTGCGTGAACGTGTCACCAGGGGTGAAAGACTGTACGAGCGTATACTCGTATTTAAGTGGGTAATTGTTATCTACTATCTCATGAATACCTATTTGAAAGCCCGTTATTAAATTATGAAACGGCTATATAGAGCGGTGAAGGGGCAAGGTCTGGTTGAATAATTACTAGCAATTACTATTACAATCTGTCGATTTTATAGTGTTACTGTGTTCTTGTGATTTTGTATTAATATATTTTTAACCGTTTTCCTTTATTCTTAGATGATATTACGTTATTTTTTCTAAAAGATAATCAGTTTTCAGACTTTTATTTAAAATTGGTCTGTCCATTTTAATGAATTTAGGGTTTTAGTGAATTCAGGGTTTTAGTGACTTCTGGTTTTCCCGATCTTAAATTTTTCTCATAATTTTGATAATGGTAACTATGTATATAAGTTTGTTTAATGTATTTATTTTTATAATATTATAAAATATGAATAAGAGACCAAAATATTTTTGAAAAGAAGAATACTATCGGACTTAAGAAGTTTTAAATGTGCTTCAAATTTATATAATTTAATTTCTTAAATATTTCAGAATACGTATGTATACTGACTGAATAGAGGTGTTAATTTTTTTTTCAAACCACAAGTGTCAAGTGTTAGGTATATATATACCTTACAATTTTGTAAAACTTTGGAAAGCAATATTTTACCTAGTCATTTATTCTGTTAATATAACACTGCTAAATATATTTGAATATTTGAATATTATTTTAATCAATTTGGTAAATTGTATCCAAAGCTTCTTGTAATTTGGAAAGCTTTTTAATACTAGCAGTGGTTTCGCTCGTGTAAAACTATGCTAATTATTTTGAAATCAAAATTATATTATTGTTAGAATAAAAACATACAAAAAGCTATTTTTAAATCAAAAAATTCCACCAAATTATTTCGAATGAATTAAAAGTATCTTTACGAAATTACAGAAGTCGGTTGTGATATTCAATTCTGAAAAAAAATCATATTATGGTTTTATTCGTAATAATCAGCAGTAACATCTATTGTTTCATGTTGCATAAGAATTCAGTTCTATGGTAATTTCATTGTTCGTAGGTTGCGTGATTTTTTAATTTATCACACAGTAACAATCTTAATTGAAAACTTCTTCTATGGTTTTATTTCAAAAAATCTATTTTTTTTTTCTTTTTTACCAACAAAATCTTCTAGTTCCAGAATGAGTATATTTACATAATTCAGATTTCATAGTAATAATAACAGAAATAGAAGTGTCAAAAAATTAATAATTATTATTATTAATTTATTATTACTACGAAATTATTATTATTAATTATTTTTATTATTACGATTAATTAATTATTATTATTATTACGAGTTGTAAATTAAAAATTATTTAAGATATTTTTAAAACAGTAAATATATATATATATATATATATATATATATATATATATATATATATATAACTTCATGGTACGTTAATAGATATTTTTCCCACCCAATTAAACGCATAAAGTGCATTCACGTCGAGCTGAGCGGCGACGCGTGCGATCGCCGCAGATGCGCTGCGGTACCCATGTGTCGCATGCGAGCGGTCTTTTGCGACACTCGTGCCAGAAATGTGGCAGCTACCTAGATTTAGCTAGAAAACTTTTCACATCGTACTATTTATAATTAAAACTGCCATATTGATGTGGATAATTTCGATTACGTTTGAAGGTTTCAACGCAAATGATGAAACCGTGTCGTACTGTAACGTAAATACGGCGTAAAATTATACGGGATGTAAAATTACCATAAAGTATATTTAAGCATGTTTAAGTTTTAAGATAATATTCAAGATAACTTTAAAACTTATACCAATATATTTGAAAAATTATTTTCTTATAAGACAAGATGCTGAAATTTATTGGAAACAATGAATCGATTAAACTAAACGAGCCTTTCCGGTAAGTAAAATTAAAGTTGTATATTGTGAGAAAGCATACAAGTTGAAAATGTTGAATTAAAATTTAATTCCAAAGTCTTTTTTTTCAGTTTTGTCTTTAAACAAGCTAGATTTATTTTATTCAAGATTTTCGGACGTCATCATGTCGTCTATCTCGTCTCTCTTAATCTTCTTTCATGATCTCTCAAATTAGTAGTGAAAAGTGGAAAGTATTGGCAATGCGATATGTATTAATTTGGTATTATCACTTGTAGGGTTACTTCACTCGAAATGGAAAAACGGACCCCTTATAAGATCGGTTATCCGTTCGTCCGTTCATCTCTCTATAAAGCCTTTTTTCTCAGAATTAGCTTGAGATGTCAAATTGGAATGAATATTGAAAACTGAGCCTTATAGTCGTCTATTTCCTTAATAATTTCAAATTTTTGCTCCCCGCAATAAAACGAAATAGCCTATTATAACATATTTTTTTTATTCATTCAATCATCAAACTTATTGAGTATTTCTGGTCGATCTACAGTCTTGAAAGTGGGCATAATTGGAGATCTTATAGTACAAGTAAAGGGTGAAAGCTACAGCAGTCAATATATCTATATTGTAAAAAAATAATATTTGTAAATAGTTTAATTAGCAATATTATGTACCCTCAAATATTTATAACTACTTAAATGAGTACGTACTGCAAGTTCTACTTGTGCTTGACAAGTTTTTTTTTAAATTTCAATTGTTTATCATAAGTGTTATTAAAACCTTAATCTAACACGGTATATACGAACGCTGTAGACCATTTGTTCGTGCGTTATTTGCGACTGATACGGCCTTCACATATGCTTCCATCTAAAACGTATGTTCCATTTTAAACTTACTTAAAAAGGAAAAAAATTTAATACTCTGAGGAAATTAATTTTTACTACTTTTGATCACCCAGTAATTGAGAAGTACTTTCAAAGTTATTAAAATTATGGAATAAATTATGGAATTGGTCGGAATTTAAAAAAATACAAATCCACTTACTCATATCACATCTAATTAAATATAAGTATCAACAAATACACTAGAACCAGTTGAAAAGATTTCATTCTCCCTGAAAAGGTTAAACGTAGTAAGCTTAATTCACCGCTCAAGTGTTTAAATTCTACACATCTAAGTTCTATATTTAAAACACTACATCACTTAATACGGACTTTATCTCAAAAAAATATTGATATCTCTTGGCAATTTTCCGTTGCATTAATGAGAACAATGCAGCCCTTCTAGCGGCGCGCGGCACATAAACGCAAGCATTTGCCACCAGCGCGACGCGTGTGCGTAATTGCATAAATGGTTACGCTGAACGCCGCCACCGCCGCTGTACAGCGAGACGCAATATTGACGTGTGTTGTTCGGCGCACGTGCTTAAAGCGGCACGCTCGTGATTATGGTTCCATAGCAGACACTGCAATTGCATGACTGTTTACTATGGAATATTTGAATTGTACAGGACGTGTACAAAGTTTGTGAAAAATGAAAACAAAAATGATTCGGATTAAAAAAGGTAAAAGTTTGCCTTTTTTATGTAATTAAATTTTGGTTTTCAATTTATTTCTTAGTTGAGTAGTGTTACCAAGTGGAAAAGAGAAGAAGACTAGAGTAAAAGTACGTCATGATTTATTAATAATAGTAACACATACAGTTTTAAAAGAGGGTCCTGGATCGTATTTAAAAAAACAGTTAAAAATGAAATGAAATTCTGCCAATGTAGAACCACTGGAAAATATTCCGAAATTACATTATTTTATGTAAATAAAAATATTCGAAAATAATATGATAGAATCGTGTAAAAAAATGTAAAATTTTTCCAATTAAAAGGCAAAGAGACCATCTGGAAGGTTAAGATATATAAGGTTACATAAACAGTCATCAAAGCTAACAAAATGCATATTAATATGACATATGATATATGAGAATAAGTAACAAGGATAGTAGCAGTATGGAATTTTAAATATTTCGTAAACCCAGATTATGTAGGTGATGTGAATGAAAATAGAAAAATTTAATAGCGCGAGTAGCGTTGATTGTATGTGATAAACTGTAAAATGTTCGAGATTAAAATGGCTGAATAATTTTCCGTGTTCATGGTCTAATTTTTTAATGTAAAATAATCCATTTACTAAAGTGAAAATACATAGTTTTTTAATTCTGTTAATATTGAATATTAGCTATGTCTTCAACTATTACTAATAAATGTGATAATTAGGCATTTAAATTGTTTAATATGTGTATGTTGACATTTTTACGACGAATACTTAATATGTTACATTAAACTAATTGTCTTTTGACCACAACCCACAAATTGAGTGTAAAAGTAATAAAATTATCTTTTTTAGAAATACACATCCTTCCAGCAAATAAATCCTAATAAATGTAATTACTGTACTTATTGAGAAAAAGGCAAAATAAAATATACTGTTTTATATTGGGGTATTAGCTATAAGCTCCCATTATTATACAAACAATTCATGTGTAATTCATTCTATATTTAATCACATTGATTGAAAAAAATATGTTTTCCTGCTTTAATAATGTAAAAATCAATAAACGAGCATATTCTTTATTATTATAGATTAGCTTAAATTTCATTAAACCATACATTGGTTTCACATCACGCGAGACTATATGTTTCATAGTTTTACAGTAATTTCTAAATATAAACTTAAAGTTCTATTAGTATTTAAAAATGAAGTGATTTTAATATATAATGCCAAAAATAAATATCCATGCGATTTTAGAAATCACTTATAACCTCCCTCAACAAAGTTCATTATTAATGAATGAGTAAGCAGGTTGAAATTCCTAATTCATATTATCTAGTTATTAATGTTACTAACGTTTACCTGTAAAAATTATTATATTCTTAATTATATTTTTGATAAAGATATCATAAAAACGTACTATGGGATCATTATGGGAATAAACTCAAATGCGTACAAGTGTATATAGTGCGATCTAATAAGAAAATCCACAATCGAGAAATTTAATCACTAAAGAAATATAGATAACAAAATCTCAAAGACCTTTATTCCTTTATCAGTTATAATTTTCAGTGTGAAAAAATTTACGCCTACTGTTAAATGCTACTAAACCATATTAGCGTTTAATTATTTTTTTTATGAAATAACTTTCGTTAACTACCAGTTAGTGAGAACTAAACAAAATTTAACTTAAATTTACGCACTAATAACTGAAATAAATTTTCTAGTTAATCCGAAATAGTTATTATAACTCCGCAGTAATTTTAGGTTTAGATATAGATGATATAATGCTAACCGTAGATCCGTAGATAGATACGTATTTATTCTTATTTAAAAAAAGACATTTCAAAACTTAGGGAATACCAAAAAATAACTTGAAAAATATGAATATTTAAAACATTCATGAAATTAATTCAGAAACCACTAAAAATAAAATTGAAAAGGTTGTAAATATATTCGACAAACTCAGCTCACACCAAGGCATAAAAACTCGCAACCTAAAAGGAGACACATGCCTGCCGGTGTTCAACAAAGGGGGCACATTCTATTCAAGATAGGATCACAATGCAATGACACATCTCGTCTACTCGCCATCCGCGCTGTCTGTCGCATTGTGTCGAGGAGTGGTGTTTTTTATCGCGCACCAGATGGAAGATGGAATCGATCACTGGCCGGTCTGCTTGTGACAGGAGCTGTGCCCCTGAATGCTTCCGAGTACCCTTCTCCGCCGTTAAATTTGTGAGAGTCATTGAAAAAAAATGGAGTTTATGATTTTAATTTACTCATTTAATTCGTTTCAACATATCTACTATAAGGTTTCGTAGTTTATGTCATCCCACATTTTAAAAAATTAATCTAGCTAATTAAAATTTCACTTATTTTTTTCATTTTTTATAATTGAAGTAATGACTCTTCTTTCTAACCAGTCTCATTGATCTGAAATGAATAAAACAAAATGAAAAATTAATCAAGCATCGCTTTTTTCGGTAATAAACTTTTTCTGCATTAAAATTCGTTGTACATGTTGAGGCGAAACTAAAATCGACAACAGCGCTCACTGCCATCAAAAAAGGAAACAATTAAAGCTCTTCTGTCAAAAGATGCTTTCATTTCCAAACAAAATAAACTTAATAGTAAAGAAATTAATATGGGTGACATCCGCTGTTTTGTAGTTAACTGTAAATATACAGTAGGAAACTTTAAATATATATTTTATAGATTTCAAACAATGAGTTGACAATTTTAATGAAAAGAATAAACGGATAGCTGCCATAAAGGAAGAAAAGTAAACGTCATAACCTTAATTCATATACTGAATTACAATAAATAATGTCGAAATTAAATCACATCTAGTAAGTGGAAATAAAATATATTTAGTACAACAGACATCGAATTTAAATCAACAACATTATTACGGTAAATATAAAAGTCACTCACTCCGTACTTAATAAAAAATGTTATTTTTTATAATAGCAAAATATTTTCCATATCAGTTGTGTCTACAAAATATTATTTGTTATGTATTTTTCTCATTTAATTGCCACTTTATTTGACATTTATACTAAACTCTGAGTACGTAAAGTGAGCGCATAAATGTTAAACACAATTAAACCCGTAAAATATGAGAAATTATACAAAAACATTAGTAAAGATGTGTTCGGAACTTAAGATTTGACAGGTATTTGTTGGTGGGAAAAGTATTTTTTAAGGAAACAAACTATACATTATATCTATTTTTTTCGGCGCAACGAAAAAAATACATCGAATATACTATTTACACAAAATAAAGGAATTATTAGATACTAGGATAGTCAAGTCAATTTTTGAGATTATTTTCTACCCTTCTCAGTATTAAATATTGACAGAGCAGATGAAGTTGCGAACGCTAGATGGCATTATCGTCATGCACCCGACAAATATACAAACTAATATGGGTACAATGGGATAAAATTTAGGTGTGGAAGTTTGCAAATTGGTTTATTTAAGGCATACAATTATAACATTTCTTCCATATTCTTATGGAAGAAATAAATTTTAAAATCATAATTACATTAAGATTGTAACTGGCCATATTTTCTTATCTGTATTTTTATGTAGAATACTAAAGTAAACATATAAAATAAGCCATTCTACAACTCACTAATATTTAAATTAATCAAAACAGACAAACAAGCGAAGTTTTTTATTGAATATCTACCGGTCATGAGTATAAATACTTGCAAAATATTGCAAATAGAATAAATAAAAGCTACAATTGAGTTTCATAAAAAATTTAAACAAATTGTTTTTAAATTGATCATTTTTTTTAAACTAGTGAAAGACGTTTTTTAAAAAGTAGAAGTGTAATTGTGTTTCATTCATTTTGAAATACTCTTATATTTTCTATCTGCGGACGTCCATCCCTCCTCCTGCGTGGATTTCAGTTATTTCAATTTCAAACTTTTCTTTTTTGAAAAAAAATCATAGATGCGTGGAATAACAAAAATGACTCCATTTTATTTATTCCTTTACTTGTTTTACAAAAACTATTAACATTAATTTCTTTTGCGTTACAATGAAATGAAATACAGGTATATAATTAAAGTTAGCCAGATAATTTACATAAAAACAAAAAAAAACCTGCTTGTAAAATCATGGTACAGTAGTTCTAAAGTAATAACTGGGCATAGGAATGAACAAATAGGCAGAGAGGCTTTGATTTTGTTTTAAGTTTTTATTGAGATATAACCTTCAAATTTACCAGATGTTTTGAAGAAAAATTAAAAAATGTGGAATTCAACTTTTTTATTTTGGAAATATTTTCCGAATATACGCATGGGTAAACAAATAGATGGAAAGATTAAATATTCTATTAATGGAACCATTTTGAAAATATTATTAATCTAACACATGCACTTCTACGTCACACGCAAGGTTTTTAGTACATCGCTTTGTTGAACATAAATATATCTATGTAATATCATGAAATTATTTACCACAAGTTATAATTTTTATAAAGATTAGTATTCAGTTGTACGTTAGTGCATAAAAAAGTCAAATGATATTTTATGTAAAAATATAATGGGAAAATTGCAAAGCGAATAATCTTTCTGAACCTGTCTTTCAGTAACACTACCGCAAAGAAAGTCTTCGCAGACGCAAAGCAGTAAAAATTGTAAAACCCATGAAATAGTTTTTTTTATCTCAGCAATATTAGAAAATTCGGTTTTATACACTCTGAGTTTTTGTCTTAAATTTTAATTTTAAGAAATTTCCTAAAAATTTCAAGCATTTCAATGCAAGAATAAACGTATCTTGCTTTAAAATAATATAGATAATTTATAATAGATTATAATAGTTGATAATATATAATTATAATTAATCATAATAATTGCAATAAATATCGCAAAACATTTTGTTGTTTTTTTTTTCTAAAACATGTGTTTCTTTTTTTCTAAATCGGATGTTTCTAATATACGACAAATTCGCATTTTTTGTTTGTTTTTTGCTTTGATTATATTTCAATGATTTTTCTACTTTGGGTGGAAATATAAATTTTCTTATTGAACAGAATTTCATAATATGATTAAAATCAAAATAAAAAATTCTTGTAATTTTTTATTTCAACTTTAACCAATACGATAAAGTTGTCACATGTAAGTTGGAAATTGTTGTAAAATACATATATTAAGTGCCTTAAAACAATATAAATAAAAGTAATTTTCGAAAATGTTTAATTTTTCTATTGTTTTAGAACTATCTTATAGATACATATGTATAATCGTGAAATAGTGACCATTTAATTGATGATTAATAGTGACCATTAAATTCTGGCACGTAAGAGTTTCATCACTATGTTATGTCTTAGAGATAAATTGGAAAAATTAACAATATGTAAATTATTTATATGATAACGACTTCCGTGAAATTCTGTTAAAATAAAAAAGTTTTGTCCTTTATATATTACAGATGAAAAGTAGTTGTACCCTCTATAGGATTTATATACTTTTCGACAGGACATCTCTGTGTAGCCTCAATAATTTCCTGATTTTTATTATTAAATTAAATTATTTAGTTGCTGTAGCTAATAAATGGATCATTTATTAACTCGTGTAACTCGTCGTTTTTGCCTGTGAAAACCTGTTCTAATACAAAGAACATGAAACTATAAAGGGAAAAACAGTTAGCAACGAATGTCAGTATAATAATTAACGATACTCTTTTTCTAACATGAAGAGTTGAAATATTTTAGAATATTTTTGAATATTTTTTCTTATTATATATTTTTGAATATTGTTTGAATATTTTTTCTACATATCAATAAAGGACTATTGTGGTCGTTTTATTTTTACATTTCTCTAAATAGTCACTTTTTATTAATCGTACTCTTCCTATTTTGATGTAAAACATCTAATAGCGAATTTGGAGTGGAATTAAAACTTTCTAACGGCACGTCGCGAAGTGCCATTTGGCCAGCTTCGCGTCTTGTTGATTTTTTTCAACTTAATTCGGTCAGCTTCGCGTCTTATTGGCTAACAGTACTATAAAATGAAAAATATATTTTCAATGTATATATATATATATATATATATATATATATATATATATATATATATATAAACACTTATCTGAATATTTGTTTTCTTTTGTTAAGTTTATTCAAATAATAATATTTTGATATAAAAAAAGTTCAGATGTTTCACATCTGCCATGCGTCCTATCATGGCTCACAATTTAAAAAAAAAAATAGTGGTATCTAAAAGAAAAATCAGACGGCCTCTTTCTATAACACAGTATTGTCCTATCCACATTTTTACAAAGAGTCCATCCTACGAGGAGTTATTCCCTAGCTACGACATTTGTGGCGTGCGTCGCTAACGGTTAATTTACTTACAAATGATAGATTGCTATTTATTTATTTAGGCACGGTGTTGTTTTTTCACCCTTGGAATACATTGGGATTTAACTTTCAAGAGAATGTATAAAATGTGCATGTAATGCGGCAGAAGCTTATCGAAATTGTGTGTAGCAGATAAACAGTTTTATCCCATAAATTAGGGAGGAGTCAGGATTAAATGGCTCGCTTTATTGTCAGTTATGTTAAAGATCGAGGGCTTTACCATTCATTTATTCTGAACAATTTGAATGTTATAGATATGAAAATGTGTCGGTTTGGAAAAAAAACGGAAACCCTGTAAGGTCATTTACGTCTCGGTTGCAACAGTTTTTCTCAAAAATCATTCTCACACAAACTTGGCATAATGATAGAACATAATATTAACTTGCATATATCGCAATAGTTAAAAAATATAAATATTTATGCAGAAATTTTAGAAAGAGTTAAGTGAAGTACTCAACATTCCTTTCCTTTTAAATCCAAGTGTCGTGGATATCAATTAAAAGAGACAACGATAACGATTACAAACCAATTTTATTTATTTTTATTTAAAATAATATTAAAGATATTGCGGCAAATATCCACAAATTCTTCCTCACACAATATTTATCCATCTCCGAAATTGATGAAGTGATAATTGTGGAAAAAACAGCCCTTGCTAGAAGTTTGCTGGAAATCATTGGTAACAACTTTAAATCCTAAATTTTCTGGGGTTTAGGATCCCTTTGTTGTCCTTCCGTCCACATGTCTGTCTTTTAAAGCCTGTTTTTTCTCTGAAACTGTATGAGATATCATATAATAAGCCATCCTCAACAATTTTGGTGTAGGCTTCCTTCATCTACAACACTCGGTTATATCTTAGGCCGCTCTCATTATGTCATCCTTTCATCTCATTTGCGGCTGCCCAACTTGTCTTATGTTCTCCATTGGACTCCACTTCAAGATAATTTTGCATCACGAATCCGACTTCCGAGCAAAGTAACTAGCCCACTGTTAATTAAGTTTTGCCACTTTTTTTTGATAATGCAGCAACTTCGCTTTGTCTTTAAAGCCACTTATTTGTTTTACGCTTCTTTAAGAACATTCCTTTCAACTTACTTTCCATCGCCCTATGAGCAATAATAAGCTTTTGCAGGATCTGTCCAGCAAAACAGTGGGCTAGTTACTTGTTGTTACCCAGGTTTCGGCTGCGTAACTGAGAAGCAGTAGAATACTCTTATTTAACATGCGGTTCATAACATGATCTGGTTATTTTTATCCATTAGTAGTTCTTAGCTCAGATACACATACATATCAATGAGCTCGAGTAGTGCCGTCCATATTTATTGTCGCAGGGCTTTCGCTCTCATCTCTCATCGATATACGTCTTCTACGGTGAGAGTAAAAAGTTTGGGTGGATATATATATATATATATATATATATATATGTATATATATATATATATATATATATATATATATGGGTTTGCCATATAGTGGTGACAAAGAAATTCTCAGAGTAGCATGCTTGTGGATATGCTAATCAGGCTCTTTTGTCTCTGATCTCTACTCGCATTTCTAAGAGACCTTTGCACTGCCTATATTTCCACACTGTTGAATACTTTTTTGTAGTCAACAAATGATAGCCATATTGGCAACTGATATTCTGTAGCTTTTTCAGTTAATACCCTCTTAGTCAGGATGTAGTCTAATGTACAAAAACCTTGTATGACCCCTGCTTGCTCTTTTGGTTGGTCCTGAGATATCAAGTTGAAATTAATATCGTATACTGAGACCTGTGACCTTATATTGCTGTAAAAGTTTTAAATATCTTCTTGTTGGTTCACGCAATAAAAATATGTCCTTTAAAGCGTTTTTTGTCAGTTGTACCGTCACCAAAACCTACAAGGTATTTTCAGTAGATCCAATCGAAAAGTCGAAATAATATAAAGTTTTATAGTAATTTTTGAACTAAATAAGCATTTTGAACTATAGAATTATATAAATTTTTGAACCATGTACCTGTGAAAAATATAGAAGGAAAATTGCATTGAAAAACGTTAACATTTTGTAAACGTTTTAATGGATATACTACGTACCATCAAAGTGCCTAAAAAGTACGGAACCCTCGCAGTGCGAATCTTAATTGTGATTAACCTTTTTTAACTTCATCATATTTATACACCTGCTAACGATGTAGTAAGTAACGTGATGAAAAATAATATTAATATTCGGAAGAGTTTAAAAAATAGTATATGCTTATCCTTAAATATTTATGTATACCAAAGTGTGTACAAAACCCTCGTAATAAGAGTTCTATAAGTTCTTACCAAGTTTTATCCGTAAATTATATTAATATTAAAAATTGGGAAAATTAAATTAAATTACAAATTAATAGCTTTATTTCGTTATATATCTTAACAACGTTTATGAAAACAACGCGGAATATATTAAAATATAATAACTATTATATATTAAAATATTCGGAATTTATTTTGGATTGTAATTATTTACTTTTCTTTCAAATATCTAATAATAAACATTATTATTATTAAAATTATAAAATTACGTACTTACAGTGGGAAAAAAAATACTTTGTGATCAAATTATAAAAAAATATATTTCATGTTACTACAAGAGTTAAGTTATGTTCAAAATTCAGAGGATATATGTTCATGAATTATGAAGTGGGTTTCATAGCCTCCTGTTGGAAATGAAAGAAATAACGTGGTAAGTTTCTGTAAAATATATATAATTATATATAAAAATACAGCACATTCATTGGGAATTTTGATTATTTACTTTGTTTTTTAAATATTTATAAATTGTTCCGATTTGCGTACCTAGAATTCAAGGAAGCATACACCAATTGAGCATTCGTTTCCGAATTTATTAAAAATAATACGTTACATAAGCACTAAACTAATAAAAAATGCATTTCTAACGAAGGAATTATGGCGAAGGACGATATTTCTGAATGGATGTTATAAATAAATATTTTTACATATCAGATAAACGTAATATTTTTTTTTTGCTTTTTTATACGTATTTTGAAGATTACGCCTGTAAAAATTGAACTATACAATTAGAGTTATAAATACATTTTGATCCAATTTTACAGAGCACTACGATATGAAGAAGAAAAATTCCAAGCTTTTTCTTTAATAATTTACAATTTTTTTTTTACAAAAATTAGATGACGTTTTTTTTTAATTTTACGCCAATTTTATCAAAGAAATTTGTAAAATAAAAAGATAATTTTTTCTGTAGCGATTTTCCACACGCGGTAAAAACTAGACACATCACTTATATTCACCAATGTTGACGCATTTTTTGCAACATTTGCATGTTCCAAAATATAGTATAAAATATAGCAGTATATGACTTTAAACGTTTCTTCTGCAAATTTTCGGAAAATTCACAAAATATTATGGAATAGTTGAAATTCGGGCGAGAAAATGGTCATTTCCAAATTTGATAATTTTTTAAATATTTTTTATATACTTATAAATAAAAAAGTTATTTCATCATTCATCGTTTAGAAAATTTCATGATCTTTTTGAAAATTTATAGTTATAGATAGTCCCTTGAAGTTATTATCGCAATTAGTTGATAGTCAAATTTTGGCGGTTTAGATGTCGCGAATTTCATTTGTTCAGGATTATCTGCGTCGGTTCGCTAATTAGCGTCCGGACTATAGAGGGGTTAATTTACATTAGATACGTCCAAATTAATGACTGGATGGGGTGATTACTGTAAGGGTATGTTTTACTTCTTTATAGAGTTAGTTCCGAAGGGAACGTTTAAAAATATTGCCATTTGGTGAAAAAGTAATTAATTCGTACAAATGTAACTTGTGTTACCTAATTTGAAGACATGTCTCAAAAAATAACTGTACCTTTCGAAATTCCTTACATCCCAACTTACATAATGTTTAATATTTAGGGTTCCGCAAATTAAAAGGATAAAAAGAATCCATGTAATACCATTCACGTCTATGTCTGTCTGTTCGTCGCAATCATTTTTCCTAAGAAATCGCTATAAATAGGAACTTGAAATTGGGCATAAAACAATATTAACCCACACATATTTCAATAATTATCTCTGGAAAAACATTGTGTGAAAATTTTAGCATTAAACAGATTCTTATGTTTTATGGTTTACACAGACATTACCTCAATATGTTCAGTATTGAGTAGATCAAGTTTAGGGGCGAAATCTCTGCTCGAGACACATAATACTATTTTAATAATAGATGATTCTCAAGTCTCACTGTTTAGGAAAGCAGTACTCCTGAAGCATTGCGTCTGAGGAATTGGAACCCGAACTTTAATAAAAGAGTCTCTTCTTGAAACTTACAATACTAGTTTAAAAATAGGTTTTTCTCAAGTCTCAGAGTTTAAGCAGGCAATGCACCTGCAGCATTATAAAATAGGATTTGGAATCCAAGGCCCAATAGTACAATTCCTGGTTGAGACTCAAAATTCTAATTTAAAAACAGCAGATCCACAAGTCTCACAGTTTAGACAGGCAGTACTCCTACAGTCTCAGGACTGAGGAGTTGGAAGCTCGAGTTCAATGACAGTCTCTACTTGAGATCTGTAGTACTATTTTAAAAAGATCACCTCCTCAAGTTTCAACGTTTAGGCAGGCAACACCCCTACAGCATCAGAAATGGATGGAACGTGTTCTAACTACTCATTTCAAGGGTACAAGTTCATTGACATAGTCTCTGCTTGAGATCTAAAATACTAATTTGGAAACAGCAGATCATCAAGTATCACGGTTTAGATAGGTATTATACAAAGTGAAAATATATTTTATGTACCCGTATATACTTACCTGCCTATTTATCCTATTTATTGTTAAGTCAAAACAAACCAAACTCGATGAGTTTATACCTCATCACTGTAGAGGTCCTGTCACCATCTCTATGCTTATTGCACCCTAATTTTACTAAAGAGCAAATTGATTCGCCCTTAGTCGTGTCTTATTAGATTATCATTAGGACTTTATCATACAAACTTGATCCCGGGCCCTGTGCTGTTTGATGTTAGGGAATTATGGTATTTGGTATATTTTCAATTTCCATAGTCAGATTCCAACCTAACTTCATGGAGGCGTACTACAAGAATACCCATTAAAAGTATTCCATTTAAAAATAGGAGTCGTCAAAATTGATTGGGCGTATATCATCTAAACAAAATCATAGTAACTTTGCTGTTGAATGTTGAGAAATTCTGTAGAATATCTCCAATTCCCATAGTCAGGTTTTATTTAAATTTCCACGAAACTCAACTGGAAATATACCCTTCGAAATAAAAAAGTCATTCATATTGGCTAAGAAAAGCCCGAGATATGAGTCATTATAAGTTTTTTTTCATTTTTCATACGAAAAATGATCAGCCATCATATTAATTATATACCAGTGTTTGTAAACCGGACATCCAAAATCAATTGGAAGATGCCAACTCTATGATAATAAATAGCTTATAATAATTTTAAAGACGTTTTTGAAACCGTATCTATGAAAGTTTACCTAAAACCGATTCAATAGTTACAGACTTTCAAAATATTATATATATATTAAAAATATGTATTAAAAATCATTCAAAATATTAAAGTTATTACGTAAAAAATTTTAAAAACCTGTACTATTTATAATTATGTCAAAAAACAGTATGGGATACACACATGTCGTCTAAATTTATTTTATATATTTAATAAATCTGTCAGAAAAAAATCCTGCAGTGTTTCATAATTTATACATCAAATATATTCGCGTTGAACTCATTTCACAACACAATTGTATACATATTTACTTACATCACCTTCACTACACGAAGTAATAATAATAATGATAACGATAACAAAATAATAGAGACCACGACCAAGACGAGCATAAAGACAACGATAACGATAACGATAACAACGATAACGACAATATTAACATTGACATCAACGATAGCAATACACTATATGTAAAATTTTATAAACAAAAACCTCTCAGAAAAAATTAAAGATATGTAGCGCGAAATATATGTAACTCGAGAAAAATTGTATTTACTATCCCGTCATCCACCCCAACCACACTAAAAATCTTAATGCTATAAAACAATTACAGATAGATAAATAAATTTACATACCGCGCCAAAAATCGATAGTATAGAAAACGCACTCCCACGATACATTTCCATCAAACGTCATTCCCTCAGTTCACTCGTATATATATCTAGGTTATTGTGTATGTTAATAGCAGAAAACTGAAGACTTGGCAAAGCCTGTCATTAGTTCCGTCGAATAAACATACCCGAGGGAATACCCTGAAATAGTAATAATAATATTATTAGTCTCGTTCGGTAATAACAATAATAATACTATCAATGTGATGAGTCTTATTCGGACGAGGTTCATATTAGCAGTCTTATAACCACTAACTAAATAAATCACATGTTATAATACTTAATATATTCCCTAAATGTTTATTATATTAATCAATACAAGTTTTTCTCACAAGCACTTAATGTATCTCTGTTCCGTCCTTCTCAGACCGGAGCCGGAAAATTCCGGCCATATGCAAAGAAAATTGAGATCGTGATAATTAATAAAAACTATATTTTTTTCACTCATAACGTAATAATTTGTTGGTTTGAATAAAATATATTTGACTTGACAATTATAATTGGCTAGAAATTTCTAGTACCCAAGTAAATTCCTGCCAAATGCAAATCAAGAAAATTGTAATTTAATTAAATCAAATTTACTTATTTGCACTATTTTACGGTTATTATAGAGGATCGTGATAATTAATAAAAACTATATTTTTTCACTCATAACGTAATAATTTGTTTGTTTAAATAAAATATATTTGTCTTGATAATTATAATTGGCTAGAAATTACTAGTACCCAAATAAATTCGGGCCAAATGCAAATCAAGAAAATTGTAATTTAATTAAATCAAATTTACTTATTTGCACTATTTTAAGGTTATTACATAGAGATCGTGATAATTAATAAAAACTATATTTTTTTCACTCATAACGTAATAATTTGTTGGTTTGAATAAAATATATTTGTCTTGACAATTATAATTGGCTAGAAATTTCTAGTACCTAAGTAAATTCCGGCCAAATGCAAATCAAGAAAATTGTAATTTAATTAAATCAAATTTACTTATTTGCACTATTTTACGGTTATTATAGAGGATCGTGATAATTAATAAAAACTATATTTTTTCACTAATAACGTAATAATTTGTTGGTTTAAATAAAATATATTTATCTTGATAATTATAATTGGCTAGAAATTACTAGTACTCAAATAAATTCGGGCCAAAAGCAAATCAAGAAAATTGTAATTTAATTAAATCAAATTTACTTATTTCACGGTTATTATAGAGGATCGTGATAATTAATAAAAACTATATTTTTTCACTCATAACCTAATAATTTGTTTGTTTAAATAAAATATATTTGTCTTGATAATTATAATTGGCTAGAAATTACTAGTACCCAAAGTAAATTCCGGTCAAATGCAAATCAAGAAAATTGTAATTTAATTAAATCAAATTTACTTATTTGCACTATTTTACGGTTATTATAGAGGATCGTGATTATTAATAAAAACTATATTTTTTCACTCACAACGTAATAATTTGTTTGTTTAAATAAAATATATTTGTGTTGACAATTATAATTAGCTAGAAATTACTAGTACCCTAGTATTTAAGATAGATATGATGGTCTTCCACATTCTTCTTTTTTATAAAAATATATAAATCTCTACTTTATTGTAGACGTACAATCAGACGGATGGTATATCGAAGAGTGCTGTCTCAACAATAAGTTTCCGCTCAAACCTGATATACTTTTCCAGCGGTTGAAACTCTGCAATAAAATATTATTTATATTCTATAGATAATTTGATGTTTTTTTCCAATATAACAATAATTTAATAATTCACAAAAACGATTCACTCGTTCTAGCACAATTTTTATTTTGCCGCAATATCTGTATAAAAAAACAGACAAATACCAATTATTTATTAGTGGGCTAAATATTATACATCCTAAAAATAAACCTTACATATTTTTCATTACTTTTTTGTCCCAAATTACTTCATCTTACCTCTCAGCATAGATTCTCAAACATATTAAAATGAATTTCTTACGAAATGATCAGTGCGAGTATACGTTTGAATATAATAAAATATTCAAAAGATCGTCTTGATATAATTAAATCAAATTATGTTTGACTAAGAATATTGAAAACTGTGTAGAACACGGTCACAGGTTCGTTAATTTAATTTTGTACGAAAATAATGTAAGGCAGCACGCTAACCAAAGACATGAGATTCAATTTACATTTACGATAATTTTCAAGTGGCTATAGCCAGCGGTATATTACATAGATTATATATGTATAGTAATCTATAGTCCAATGATCAAGCAATTTCATGATTATTTTGGCTAGATTACTTCGAGGAGATAAGAGATAATTAATTACAAAAGATTTAAGATTTTTTGCCTAAGAGTCCAAATCATTTGGTGACTGGAATGTTTTTTTTGTGCCATCATTACATCGTTTTCTTCTAGTTTATATATTATTTTCTAGTTCTTTTTGAATTGTTCAAAAAATTAAAAATGAAAACGTATCATAAAGTTTTCATTTTAATAATATATGCAATTTAGTACTTTTTACTATTTATATAAATATATAAATATCTTCCAATATTTCACTTGTACGAGTAAGTTAAAACGTAAACCTAAAACAGCTTTAATAGATGGTATGTTAAAATTATAATTTCTCAAAGTTTCTATTAATATTTCATTACTACTATACTGTATCCTAAGAAAGAATACATAATAGTAATAATAAAATAAGAATCGCTAGAGTGTATTAGTCATTTGCATGTGTGCCCCATTGTTTTCCATCACCCCCGTCTTAACCTGAAATGGCACAACATAAAAATATCACAGTGCGTAATTTCGAATTAACATAAACATTAGCGGTCTTACCTAGATGATAATTAATTACGTGCAGCTGCAGCTCATATGCCTAATTAAATAAGGGAGTTTTCCAATTTCCTAATACTGACTCACAACAAGTTAGGAAGTATCCAGACATCCCACTTATTGACGTAAAATCATTGAGGTAATTTATAAGTTACTCGTAAATCATTGCATCAATGTAATCATAAAATTAATTAGAATTATCATACAAAATATTTGAAAGCATATATAATTTTATTAAATTACTAGCTTCTCCCGCGTTTTTGCATGCACGAAATAATTTTTTCCCCGACTAATCAGAACATCTTACCTTTTACCATACATTTTTTACCACAGCAAAAATAGAAACCTAAACAGCAACAATAAAGTTGTAAAATCAAACAGTTTATTCTAAAGAGAGTCAAACACAAGAGCGTATATGTATTTTCTCGAATAATAAAACCCTAATACGTTTTAATTCCCATTTGACGCCATCCAGCGCCTTTATTCGGAACGATGTATTTGTAGTGAAATTCTTATAAATGCCTTAATGGGAAATCATATTTTTATTTCGTTTTTATTAAGGTCTTAAAAGTAATCATTCAATACCAAAATGGACAAATAGGCTAAAAACAAATATAAATTTTTCGGTGCTTTTTTTATGTGCCGTTGCTCACTTTATGAAATATCTTACATTATTTAGTACTAAATCTCTTAAACGTGACGTTTCCGGGACCGAAGGCTAAGAATGATCGTTGATCTGTATGTGTGTATACAGATATGATCGTGTCAAATGTGTTTATACGAACGAATTTAAAAAATGGATTTTTCTATCCTTTGTCCAAAAACTCTCTACATAGAAATACAATGTTTTTACAAATATTTTTTACAAATGTAAGTTATAATTTCTATTGTTGTAACAGTTTATCAACTGCAGTTATATATTTACTTCTATTGTGAAGTACACGTAAATTTATATGTGAAGAATTCAAAGCCGATTATTTTCGTATATTTCACATAATTAGATGATAAACAAGCAAGTAGATTATCATATTTGTATATTAATAAGTACAAGACTTTCATTAAATATTCTGGTCTATTCGCAGCCTAATAATAATAACCTACAATATTTTACGAAACGCTCCAGCACCTAATCAATAATGTATTAAGGCTTCATTATGGTTATAAATGTGTAATTTAATCAAATCCAGACGGGATTGAACGTGGTCGTAAATGTGTACTGATTTGAGTATTGAATTTAAATTATGAACGTTAGCAAATGTAAACACAACGTTAAAGCGCGCGTACACTTTGTAAACAGGAGACTTGGTTTAAGTAAATACAGGACTTATCAAGGTTACTTGCTATGTCAATTAGTTTAGTGTAATCTATTTTTATTATGTCGTTATTATATATAACAAAGGCTTTTCCAATGTATTTTAGGTACACATGTGGAAAAACATCTGCATATATGGGAATAAGGAACAATAGTTCAGTACGTAGCCGTTGTCTATTGGCATAAATCTCTTATTATATTTAATGCTCGTTTATCGTATCTGTTATCTATATATTATTAAGTAATTTTCACGGGCGAAGAATATTGTTAACATCTCAAAATATAATGTTTAGAACAATTATAATGTTTAGAACAATCAATACAATTTTCCGGTAAACTTTAAATTTGATGTTAATTTTTTTTCATAATTTTGACTTAGCATTTTTCAAGAGGAGGAATACATTTGACATTTTCAACAATATCTCGAGTATTGTATTATTTATAAAATTAAAAAAAAAATAAATTTAAAATACTTATACTCTTTCGACATATATAAAAAAAGTCATGCGTTACAAAAAAGTAGAAAATGTGGTAGTTAGAATATACCAGGGCTAGTGTGCTATGCCGCTATGTAATTTCAAGTCACTACGTCAAACGATTTCCGATTAAAATGGTTGTGACAGATGGATAGACTGTCATGTAAGTGATCTTATGAGGATTCGTTTTTTTTCTTTTGATACCCTAAATAAGAGAAGCAAATATTAAAACTTTCATTAGTTTATTTCTTTTACGTTGATAGTTTCTTCAATCTAATATATTAATACTTTAATAAATTTTCTTCTGCATAATTATCATAATTATCATGCTTTTCAAACTTTGGTGTTTCTATTTATATTACGATGCTTTCGTAAATTATATATTCTTTTCTTGTTTAGTTTAATTGATATAAATTTAATTTTTAACAATTATCATAGGAGCTGGAATTCTATAACATGCAATAAATATCCTATGTCTTTTTCAATTTAATTTACTTTTCTTTTCTTCGTTGTATACCTTCAATTGATTTTTCTTTCATATATTCCGCTAATATTTTCCAATCTCAAGTTTTCTCGAAATCTCGAATCTCGAATTTCATACCAAATAGATTTTTTATCAATATTAGCAAGACCACTTTTTTCCGCTATTCTGTGACATTCTTTCAATTTCATTCTATGCATTCTTTTTCGTCTCTATATCTCTTGTTGTCTGTTTTTATGTCATTTCTATTGAATTTCATAATACGTTATTTATGGCCGGAATCCAGCGCTGGATTACTTATTGGAAAAATGTAAACCGGCACTGGAACGAACTGAATCCAGTAAGCATTCCAGTCCAGTAACTGGATTCGCGGTCTACTTTTGAATCCAGTGCGATCAATCCAGTGCAAATGGAATAATGCAGACGGCCAATCCAGTGCCATTCCAGTGCTGACGCTACAATTAATGGCCGGTTTACATTTTTCCAGTAAGCAATCCAGCGCTGGATTCGATCGCTGGACTGGAATAATGTAGACGATAACGATTCCAGTCCAGCGCTGGACTGGATCGCTGGACTGGAATAATGTAAACCGGCTTTTAAGAACAGGAGACGAACTTTTACTACGACTAAAATTAAATGTTTAAAAATTTATTTGTAACAAACTTTTGAAATTCTATTAGTATCTATTAAACTATTTAAAATATTTGTACAATATTAAATTACTTAAAATAAAAATGTTTTATTAAAAGTTTCGTTAATTTAAATCGTCTTACGTCATAACAGGTTTATGTTTGATGTATTATGATTAAGGGTCACAATAATTTGAACCAAACTGCCTATTATATTATAAATAATTTCGAAATGTTTTGTACATCTAAATTAAGATTAATTAATTTACTTTCGGTAGAGAGCAGATTTGAATTCCTATAGAGTCGCTGTCGAATACCTGCGATATTTTCTGAGGGTATCCATACTGTAATCAATAATGTATTAATCTGCTGAAACTTCATTAAGTTTATGTATGTTTAATATAATCAACGCCAAACAGGATCGAACGTTGACATAAATGTGTTTTGATTTGAATACTATGTCTCCATTATATATATATTGGTACACGTGAATCTGTTATCAAATAATAGAGAATAGAAATGTAATAATATATTTTAAGCTGATAGCTTAATATATCCAAAAAGCTTGAGTATATATAGTTTTACATTATATGTATTCTCTCACGTTGGCGAAATATTTTGAATAGTACTAAGTTTTGTTTTATATCGACTAATAGTCGGACTACATAGTGAAACAAAATACTGTAGGAATTAATAAATACTAGGAACGAATGCAAACATTTTTAAAGGCACGTACGGGAAAAAATATTTCAAAGAATTTTTGACTTTTTCTTAACATTTTTTCATTATTCTAGTCTGTTGTGTAGTAAATTTCAAATAATGGTAGGTAATTTATATTAGCTCCTTGTGTTTAGTACACGTTGCACTATAACAAGTGATGAATATTAATTAACCACTTAATTTTTGGAATTTGCTAACGTAATTAGTGGTAACTTAATTATTGTTAACCGCTTAATTTTTGGGACATGGAAACTTAATTAGTGTTTGTTATGGTAACTTAATAATTGTTAACCGCTTAATTTTTGGAATTTGGTAACTTAATTATTGTTTGTTATGATAACTTAATTATTGTTAACCACTTAATTTTTGGAATTTGGTAACTTAATTATTGTTTATTATGAACATTTTGTCTATAATAAAATAAAGAAAACACGAAACCTTCCATACATACTTCTTTTTTTTAACTAGTTCCCTAATATCAATTTGAAAAGATTTGCTCTTGCCATTATTAAATGTATGTGAAATGCCAAACGAGTATTGTGTTTATCAGCCTATGTATATATTTATGTCGGTGCGTCCGGTTGTTACTCTCTAGGGACTCAAAGGATAATCCGATTTGTGTAATGCAATTTAATGAGAACCGTCTTAATCTTCTGGGTTTCTCTAAGTAGGTGCGATCACCATACCTGCTGCAATAATATAACGGCTAAGAATCGCCATTTTGTCCAACATGGAAATTTAAAAATTCAAGAAAGCCTCTTGTTTGATTCCAAATTAAAGGTTTTGACGAGAAAATTTCTAAAATATATAATATATTTTATAAATAATTATGATATTTAATAAAAAAATGTTTACAAACTTGCCAATCAATACTGTACAGAATTTGATTTTGAGTTATCGGATAATGTTCGATTTCAAAATTTGGTTTTCGAACTTAAATTGTTAATTAGAATTCCCTAATAAATTCAGGGAAATTCGAGTAAACATCTCGACTCCAACAACGCAAAGGCAAAGGAAAAGCCTTTTAAAAATCTTTAAAAAATTTTCATGTCTTGTATGAAAATATTGAATGAAAACATAAATTTAAATGAAATAATTTATCTGAATATATCACGAAGGATATAAAGAAAGAGTTCGAAGAAACAAATCCAAAAATATATTTATCCTATCCGTATATTAAAAAATTCTTAAAAATATAAAAAAAATTACTGTTATAACAGATGACCGAATTTGTTTCGAATTTACTTTCCAAACGTCTATGTTATTGTAATCGGATTTTTTCCTGTTAAGGGACATAACTTTTTAAAATTTAATTACTTACAACTTCATGACAATTATTAAGATATTTTCATTAAAACTGAATTTAATTCAAACGTACTCATAACAGCTGTATGAAAGTAATATACTATAATTAACTTTTTCTCCCTTAAATTTAGTTGATAACCAATAAACCCTACAATTGCCCCAGCTACTTTTGTAATGTTATATTATTTTCGTTATTATCTGGAAGAATATGTAAAAAGTGTAGCGTTCGGCCTTCCGTTCAACTGCTCACTGAACAGAAGAATAAACGCTGCGTTTTTAATATATTGGAATTTTTCGAAGCACACTGAGAGTGCTCTTGCTTCGTGAATTCCGTGTAGGACAAAAAGCGAGCGAAATGATCCAAAATATATGTATATATATATATATATATATATATATATATATATATATATATATATATATATATGAGTCGAGGCTAAATTATATTTCATTATAGGATGAAAGGTCACCGACTTATGTTAATTTTTCATATAAGAGCCAGTGATTGAGAGGTATAGGAAAGGGCGTATCTACACGAAAATATGATATAAGCCAAAAGATCTTTTCAGATGTGGTGGAGTTTATATCCCACAAAATTATTAATAGAGATCTTATAAGTAATTGTGTAAAAACAGTCAATATTTGCTGTAAATAATAGAATACTTGTTACATATTTTACTTTTTTTTGGTGGAAGATTGAGAAACTCATTTTTAGCGGGTCTACGTTATAGAAGCAATGACCACCAAATTTCTTTTTTCCACGATTGATGTGAATGGATGTATGTATTGGCAGATATAAAATCGTAAAAAACGTTTACCCTCTTTCGCCTTCTTAGAGGTGGAATTTTGAAAATCCGTTGTTACAGGATATTTACGTTATCACTCAGTTAAGTCATTGAGTGAAGTTTAATTGTAATATTAATCGAAAAAGTTCAAAGCTTAGTTTATTACTTACACAACAAACTAAGTACCTAACTTAGTTTTGATCCACCGTGGCATACACGACGTAAAGGAACAAAAAGTTTTCCATCTCTTTCTTTCGAAACTCGCACCGAAGCGTAAACCTATATCAACTCATAAACGTTTAGAATGAAACCATACTCATCTCACAAAATAGGAACCCGATAATAAGAATAACGATAATTTCTTCAGTAATTCAATAAAACGGCTCCGAGCACACTTATCGAAGTAAATTTCGAAGCTATCCCTGCATCCAGCGAACGCTCCGCCATACTCGTAACGCCAACAGGTCCGACCGAGATAAAATGGCTCAATACCGTTACTGGCCGTTTTGAAATTTTATTTTCAATCCCAGCTGCGTGCCTCTGTATTCATATACACTGGTACTTACGTTCGGTCGACTAGACGGCCCGCGCATTACGGATAAAAGCTTCGAATACTAGTGAGCGGAAATGTAGTTAAATTAATAAGCTTTCCGATTGCCGGGTACTTCGTAAGATTGCGCCGTGTTACGTGCCGCGCGGTTGATTATGCGTTATGGACGGTCGTATATGCAAGTGTAATAAGCGCTTCAAATTGTCGTAAGATGTTATACATTGAAATCGTTTACTGTAAAATAAATTAAAGTATAAAATATAGTTTAAGCACATAAGTAAATAGAATTCCTTAAGACGGGTAACCGCATTTAGGTCTACATTTCTTAAATTACCTGATCTTTGTAATGAATAACGTTACTACAACCTTATTACTATGAATGTTCATGATTTACTTACACAGTATTATTGAAGATATATATAAGAGAAATTGCTTTTAATTAATGCCTAGAAACGTTCTTTCATTGTTATAACAAACAACCGTCGCTATTCGCAGTTGCAAATATTCGTGATTTGTTATTTTATAAGTTTCTTAAAATTTAATCATGATAAAGGCATGCACACATGCATTCACATACGCGCGCTTGCAGGCACCCATGTGCTCAGATAAACATACACCCATATACATACAAATATGTATATGTATGTGTACATATATATATATATATATATATATATATATATATATATATATATATATATATATACATATTCTTGTTAAAATGAGCGTGGGTTCGTTAACAGAATCACATTGAAAAAATTACAATGCGTCACATTAACTTGTTAACGTAAAGAAAGCGACAGAGGTATTACAGCTAAAATGAAGAGTAAATTTTTCTCGTCAGAATAATTAATATTTTTTAAATATATTAATATTTTTTTAATTGGTTAAATTAATTTAATTACAATATTATTTCGTAAAAGAAGAGTAACTTCTTAATAATTTTCCTGTACATTAATCTTGTAGTAATTCTTTTTACAGCATGTTTATTCTAAACATGCTCTAAAAATAAATACTTTATTACATGACAATCATGTTTATCGTTCTTATTTATGAAACTCCTGCATTTTATATATATATATAAATATATATATATATATATATATATATACATATATATATATATATCTTTTTAAAACACCTTGCGAGTTCTCATATTTCGTTCCGTGCAAACGTCCAAAATCACAAAGTTTTGGGAAATATGTCACTTAATTTTTTTTATTTAGATGTTCTTAACCTGTCTATCGGTGTAGCTATAAATGTAACTTCACTAAAAAATGTCTATGTTCCCTATATAGTCTTTCGAACCACTGTGCATCACCCACCAGACACTCTTTTCTCAGCAGATTACAATTCATTTAGTCAGCAGATGGCTTTTATAATAGGTATAAACCTGTTTCATATAATTTATTGTAAAGTCAATATGAAAATATAGGTGCGCAAAAGTAGTTAATTTTATTGAGGAAATCGTTATTTTTGGTTATTAATAAAAAATCTTTTTAATTTCTTTTTTTTTTTGCAGCGAAAAATTTGTTCAAAGACGTTCGTTTTTAGTATGTTTTAATATGTATGTTGTTTCAGTTTATATGCTATGACATATATATATATATATATATATATACTATGATACTAACATAGAGAAAGTACCGTTCTTTATATTAAAATTTTCTGAAGATGCTAGACATTGATACTAATTAATGTCATATACATACATAGCTAGACATTTTTTGTCATACAAATATAGACATTTTTTAGTATAGCAGAAGACTCAAACGAAAACCTAAACCGACGAAAGAAAAAAAAATGCTTTGATTTCATTACCATTAGAAGATATTACTTTAGGTCATATTACTAACGAAGTAGAAGAGTGACCTAGTTCCACAAGTAGCATTGAACTAAATTAAGTGTCCTTGATGTTGAACTAATATATCTAAGTTCAGATTACTGTTCTTAATTAGATGCTGTATAAAAACGTTTAAATTCTATTATGAGCATATTTGGTTTTAACGACCTTTATAGATAGACCAGTTTTACCTCTTATATATTCTCGAATTAGAATTACTAGTGTTCCATAACAAAATTGATAAAAATTGGTGTATCATCTCAATATCTGTCCATCCTCAGACACAACGCATTTACAGCATTATTGTACGAGAAAAAAATTAATTTTGACATATAATAATATTTAATAATGACGAAAACATAGACATAAATTTAAAAAATCCTCATTATCACTTTTAAAATAACGTTGGCTGCGACCAAATAAACAATTTTTTTCTGTTCTCCACCGTTTCCTGTGGTCTATCAAATAAGTGAAAAAATCTAAAAATATTGTATAGCATTTGTTTATATCTCAGAAACTGCAACAAACCGTAAAATGGTAATAATAAGAAAATATTTAAAAAGATTGTGGAAATTGGTCATAGAGTAATGAAAATCATACACAACACATAGTTATTGCTTATGATTTTATATCTATAGGTGTTTGATAAAAATCACTAGTGACACATAGTTCTAATTAGTTTCATTTATGGAATATAATATTTAACGCTTTATGTCGATTCGCAAAGGACCATTTTTCACTTACGTTTTTCAGTTAACCTACGTAAATCTTTTACCCGTTTTATATATAACCGTTTTACATTTTAATGACCGAAGCTACATAGAAGATAAAAGAATAAGACTGTTTTAAAATATTTTATATGAAATAGCCAAATTTGAATACAAATTATTCAACCAAGGGCAATGGTGAGGAGGCCAGATGATATCCAAATAGGAATTCCACCCTTCAACCGAATGGCGTATATCCTATTTGATAATTTGTAGTGCTAATATAATCTGATTATTATCCAAGACCATCTTCAACATCTTATATTGATTTGAACCTAATATATGAAAAAGTTACGAGGGTCGCATTACGTTTAAAATTTAATATCGGCTGTATCAATATCATATATCTTCAATTCAGTATATCCACCCTATTTTCTAAGTATAATTAAGCTAATAGTCTTAAATCTATATATCAATCCTTTGTATACTTGTTCTTAAAAAACTTATTTTAGCTTTATACCCTGAACCAAATACTTACAAAAGTTTTTATACATTGTAACTTTATATAGTCCAAATATTGAAGGTGTAGCTAGGATTGTTTACGATATATTGTACGCTGCCTGACGATAGTGACAACTCAAATTATAAACAATTAAAAACAAAAGATCATCACACAATATTCCTGTTTCATGGCCCAATTATCGCATTACATTTTCATTTGAGCTCAAAGTTCTAAACTTAATAAACGAAAAAGTTCATCGTATATATCGTATCGTAAAGTACCTATATTACATCTACTCGATACATAAGTTATGAAGTAGAATTCCAAAATTATAAAAATTACTTTCTATTAACTTACGATTATGGTATGGTATTAGAAATTTGTTAAGAAAAACGCTTCGGCGAGAATAGTTCGCGAGTGTTTGAAATTTGAGTTACAAGGATAGCAATAGACAGCAAGAAGAAAAACTAAAAACCGACTACGGAAAAAATAACGTAGTCGGGTTTTCGGGGATTCATAACGAATCTAAGGACACCTCATTTGTTGAAATCACTTAAGTAATTTTGTCTGTACGGGGAAAACATTTACTCACATATTCGTACATGCATACATACATACACAACCTGTGAAATTCATAGCTTTATATACCCTACCACACAATCAAAGGACACCGCATTTGATGAAATTACTTTAGTAGTTTACTCTGTACGAGGGAACAAACTAATTCACACACACATACATACATAACCTGTGAAATTCATAACCCTTCCTCTGCCGTAGTCGGGTAAAAGGCGTGATAATTTTTCAGTCACTTATTAAATTGTAACGCAACGAATGGGTCATATTTACAGTTCGCTTTGTTATATTAATGAAAAGAAAATTTAATTGACTCGTACATCTGCCAATTCACGTGCAAAATTATATGAAAAGTAATTCATATTAAAATTGTGTATTGTTTTAGCAAAAATAATACCTGAATTACGTAACTGAAATAAATCAGATTGTCGTTTTAAAAAGTGAAGGAAATTATTATTCTTTAGGAATTTGTATTTAATTTCACTTCTTTATGTTTCAGAATAGGTATATCTTTAGAATTAAATTTTCTCTAATATATCATGCATTTGGCAACTAAATTATGTATGTGTATTATTTCGAAAAAATATATATTTACAAAACTACATAAGTCGATTTAAACATTTTTTTACGAATATGATTATTAAACTTTTACTTTTTTCGATTTTTTTTCGATTTATCACAACGTGGTTGAATCTGTATATTTAATCGCAAATAAATAATTACAAGCTTTATAGTTATTACATTTTTAATGCTTTTCCAATTGAAAATAAAGGCACTGTGCTTCTGTGTATGCACGAACAAATAAATTTATATTAAGAATTACATAATAAAAATTTATCCTGAAGATGTAAAAATATTATGATACTGAAGATGGTATTCTGTATGTTTAGTGCAATTTAATTGTAAATAGTAAAAAAAATGATATTTCAATAATTATTGCTTTTAAACTCAATAAAAATATAATTGTGGAGAAAAAATAAAAAAATATAATGTATATATATAAATATATATATATATATATATATATATATATATATATATATATATATATATATATATATTATCTATTTATATTCCTACCTGCGTATATAGGTAGGTTCAAGATCTATGTCAGATATGGTTTTCATGTAATTTAAGAAAACACGAATTTATTTAACATTTTAAGGTATAGTCCTAGTTCTAGAAAAAATTTTATTTGCAGTTTCAAATATAACTAACGCAAAAAGCTGATATTTTGCAAAGATACTTCTTCACTTCATTTCGAAGGGAAACATAAGTTACTAGGCAACCTAATACCATTCCCAAGGGTTAAAATCACCCACAATGTGAACTTTTTATTTTTTTTTTATTATACTGGTATTATATTAAGCGTAATATTTATCCGTAATTATTAGAAACGAAATCATAACATATAATAAAAAATCTCACAAATTAAAAACTAATTTAATACCTAAAGGTTGCGATTCTTAAAGCACCTTCCCCATAGAGATACGAACGCGCTCTTTACTTTTTTTATTCTATGTTATATAGCTTGCCTATTTTTCTAATCGGCACAGAAAAGCATCTTGATAATCACAAAACGCAAAGATAATGTATAAAAATGGTTAAGCACAATTAATATTTAATTAATTTACATTGTAAGTTGTCATTATATTGTCTATGCTCACTAGTTACTTATCCTGATGATGTACTTAAAGTATTTTTTTAAATTTTGTACTTTTATGTTTTTTTTTCATAGAAAGCTATCCTAAGTTTGAATGACGAAAATTATTTTGGAAGATACGATATGTATGTATCGTGGCCTTAAAAACCAGTTATACGCTAGTAAATAAATGTATGAACATTATATCAAGTACCAATATATAATTAAAATTACTATCTTGATCAATGCGCATTACTATAAATATAAATGAAATAAAATAGCAGAAACAAACGGAAAAAGTATGGGGCAATAATTTAAAAAAAATTTAATATACCACATTTATCGATCGTGATTTTTTTGTAGAATATACTTCTGGTGCACCCGTTAAGGGATGAGTGGAAATGAAAATTCACGGTATTCGTAATATTGTTTAATATACGTGAAATATAAAAATATGAATTTCTAATTTTCTTTTAGGGATTATTCCATACTTACAATAAAACAAATATGTACTTATATCCATGTAATCAGCACTAATCTACGTAAAGAGTGCCAGTAATAATCCATATGACTATATTTTGAAATTTTATTTGAAGAATGGCAATATTAACTGTATTAACCAGCACAATGTAATTTTTTGCCGAAATATTTTTAATTTATTCAATAATCTTTTACGAAGATATAAAAAAAAACTTGTTGCACTTTTGAAAACATTTCATTTTCTTTATATATCAAATACAATACACTCGTGGTTCAAAATAAAAGTGAAAAAAAAACCGAAAATTCTAGTAGCTCTTTTGGAATGTGTATAAATTTACAAACACAGAATTTTTCGTTTATCACAATTTTAAATGTCTTAGTTTTTTAAAAGTTGCAGAAAAAGCTTTATAAGCAGACATTACTAGCACGTCTTTTACGCTCTTCAATTGTCAAATAATACTACCCGTGCGAATAAATCACAAATCACCGAATGGTAATACAATGTAAAATAAGTGAAAGATTTATTTAGTTAAACAGTTTACATAGTAGGCTCGTGCATCGAAGGCTGTTTCAAGAAAAATTATTTTATTTGTCATAATCACTACTAATATGAACTTTCTAGCACATTAAATAATATATAAAATAATTAAGTAAGTGAGGTAATATATAACATTTGGTTAAATAGATTCTCAAAAGATGGCGCTCTTTACAATATAAACACCTTTGAGAAATAGTGTATAGAAAATTCAAAAAAATAATTAAAACAATTATTTCGAATTCGTAGTAATTTGTCGTCATCCGCAGTATAGGTTAACTTCAAAATAATTTCCATTGTAAGTTTTGATGAAGTATTAACGGAAATATGGCATACGGACAGAAAACACCTTCGACATATAATATATAGAGATTTATTTATTTCAGCTTCAGATTGTAAAACAAGATTTATTTGTCACATGACTTAGATATTAAAATATGATATTACCTATTTGAGATGTTTACATAATATATGTCCATTTATAAATTAATACGAAGTGGCTAATTGCAACAACATTGTTCAAATTTTAGAGACATTTCCGCCAGAAGTAACAGAAGAAAATGTAAGGAAAAATTTTAACGTAAGTTTTAAGTGTAATTAGATATACTTGCAGAAATAATTGAAGCTGTATGAAGATAAATATTTATATAAGCTTTTTTGTTAACCTTGAAGGAATTGCCACATTTTTTCTTTTTGCAAGTAGCATTCAAAAGTTTAAATATTTTTGCAAAGTACCGTGTCATATACATCGTGGTAATTGTTAAAGGATTTTCACAAGTTTAGTTACAAAGTCAGCCATTATAAATAGTAAAATATACGAAAACATTAATCTTAATTGTTGTTATTGTTATTGATTAATGTATATTTTTAATTCATTTAATAATATTTCTTTTCACGCTTTGGAATCGAATCTACATCTATATCTATTAAAATCTACGTACCTTAGAATTGCCACATTTTTTCTTTTTGCAAGTAGCATTCAAAGGTTTAAATATTTTTGCAAAGTACCGTGTCATATACCACGTGGTTATTGTTAAAGGATTTTCACAAGTTTAGTTACAAAGTCAGCCATTATAAATAGTAAAATATACGAAAACATTAATCTTAATTGTTATTGATTAATGTATATTTTTAATTCATTTAATAATATTTCTTTTCACGCTTTGGTATCGAATCTACATCTACATCTATTAAAATCTACGTACATTAGAATAGCTAGTCTAGCTAAAATGAGTTGAATATAGATACTTTTTGACTGGATTTAATATATACCATTAGAGAACAAGTATTATATGGTTATAGGCAATCTTCCGCTGTTGCCAAATTGATATGAAAACACAAAGTCCAAAACGCAATACGGCCGACCACATAAACTTTACCCACAGAATAAACTATTTATTCCCTCGCCAAAAACAAACAACAACCCGCCACCTATTAACGAGGCCCTTTTATGTTTTGATAACAACACGCCCCCGGCATCGGACACAAAAAGGTCAAAAGCGCCGCGTGGTATTATAAAGTGACACAAATCGGACGCGGAGAGCGCGGAATGCGCTCGGGCGCATCCGCCGCTAGTCGGGTGTTTCCGCTGCCGCCGCCGCCGACGCCATTCGTCTTCGCAAACGAGCCGATTTGTGCGTCTGAGCGTCTGGGCTTCTAAGGCCTCTAAGGTTAGGCCAGTGCCGTCCGAGTTTGCAAACATAAATTGACACGAGGTGTACGGTATGTACGTCGCATCTGTAATTAATCGAGGTAGTGCGTCGTTATTCTAAGCCACTAGGGCGAAGGCGTGGAAACTGTATTCAGAGGTGAATCCAGCATACCCTACGAATAGGATATTTGACAACGTCAAAAATATACCACAATTCGGGGTCATCCTATTAGATTATAACGTAAATAAGGGTATTGCTTTTAATTTTCAGCAGAATAAGTTTATATTATATATAAAAAAGACGTAAAGAAATCACAATATTTTTTCGAAATTCGAACAGCGACGCAAACGCCCTATTATTAGTTAAAAGTCACTTGACGTCACAGACAAGTTTTTAAATATTTAAATTATGATCCTTTTTCTTTTCATTTAATTTATAACTATCACCTTTTGCATTTAAAATACATAAATTCTTTTAAAATATAAATTCATTACGTATGTTATTCAATACGTATTATATTATATAAAAAGAAATACATTACAAATGATATATTTAATTAAAATAACTTCTGGTCATAACTAATATGTAAAAATATTTATTTAATTTTCATACAATGCATATGCTAATGTAAATATCAGTACTATAATTTTATTCCAAACATAAATCATAGACTTTTCCTGAATGCTTTTGGATAAACAAGATGTTATTTTCAAAATTGACAGATTAAGTAATTATTCGAGTTGAATAATTAAATTTACTATATTCATGTTGTAAATACTTAACAATTTGTAAGAAATTATATTTTTAATTGCGTGTTAAAATATAAAATGAACTACTAGTGAACTACTGAATAAATAATCGTCTGCTACAAATTTTTTTAAACATGTCGTTTTTAATGTATATTCTTTCATATCGTGTCAAAAATTTAAATTTAGAAAAATACTAATAATTGTCAAAATATCAATGGTAGTAAAATTGAATATTCTTATTCTTTTGGTTCATAGGCATTGATATCGATAATAACGTTTAAAACACAAATATTGCTTATACTGAAATGATCTTCACACATAAACATATTTGAGTTAGCTACAATGGCTATTTGGATCTCTTTGGGCTAATTGCAGCTACTTTTTTTGTCTTTTAAGATTTGTTTGCACTGAAACGAACACTTTGTTTCGATTTTTTATAAACGTATTTGTTCATTGTGTCACTACACACTATTTATACACAATTTTAATATGAAAATAAATAATAATCCCCTTCAGCGGGCAGGTCTGTTTGTTTACATTGTGTGCGACGCCACATTAGCCGCCATTACAGAAATCGCGTTTTTAGCGCGAGTTCGAAAATTCAAACTTTAAAAGTGATTTATTTAAAAAATACGGCATCTATCCTGGAAATATAAATAAAGTTTGCTTATCTAACAATTTAAAAATGTAACAATTTAAAACAATTTAAAAATATAACAATTTAAAACAATTTAAAAATTCAAGTCAAATAGCCTATTATTAGCAGCAATGATATTACATTTAAATTTCGAGTTAATTATCCGTAGCCAATTTTTAATGGAAAATATACTTAACTAACTCGTTAAATTCGTAATTCCACATTCTACATGACGAAATACTTTTGAAAATAACGTGAAAAAAGGTCTTTGCACGTATTATCAAATAACATGATACTTCACATTCGGAATCATGTTATTTCCTACTTTCCTAATTACTAGATAATTAGTAAACTTTAAGAAATTAAATATAATAATAAAAAAATTATAAAAAATAATAAGAAAATTAATACATAAAAATATAATGAAAAACATTTACCAAATTAAATTGATATTTACGTAATCATTGTTCATTTTACGAGTATGTGCACCTCTCATACTTTTTCTTATCATTGTGCAAGTCTCATAACAACATGTAACATTTGGTCATATAATCGTTTCATAGGTATATTTTCGTCTTTATTTTTAATAATAAACTTTTTCTTAAATAGATATTGACACATAGAAAAATATCTATTTCTTTTGTGAATTCTTGTATTGGTAAAAGTAGTGTAAAATTTTAATTATCTGCATAAGTAAAACTACTTATTCGTCTTTTATTTAAACTGTTTACTCGATGATTTTGTAACTTCCATAAATTCAGTGTCATTAACTTTAGTCAACATGCCACTGATTGTATTAATGACAAATGCAAAGACGAAATACAACCAAGTATTAACGTTAAAATAAAAGTCCTACAACTACGTTTATTACATTTTCCATACTACTTTTATTAATAACCATATTTTCATTAACATAAATGAATATTGACTTACTATATTGGAAAAGAATTTAAGTTGTAAATAACATAATAAAGGATTCGCAACTTAGATTTTTCTTTAAAGTTCCAACAGACGTGTCTACCTTGCACTTTATATGAGATAATCAATTTTTAAAAAAATGAACAAACGAACAAGTAGTCTGTAATAGAACTCTAGTTTAATAGAGAATTTAAATTAAAATATTAAAAAATATTTCAAATATTTAAAAATAATTATGAATAATAACTGAAGAAAAATCAGTAGACATACAAAAAAGTGGAAATGAAATTGATTCTGGAAATATGGATGTTGGAGTTAAGACTGAGGTATAAATAACAGATGAACTTTGTCTTTGTGGAGCAGAACGGCCACGGAACATCTTCAAAAATGTTTGTGACCCAATTAATGATGGAGTCTATGAAGAAAATTATTATTATTAAATAAATTGAAATAAAGCATAGTTTAATAACAATATAATAGCATGAGAATATTCGATGTATGTGTATCTCTTTTTTAGTTGAATATAGTGAGAATTCGGATTTTAATTTTTTACTTTGTCAAAATTTTTCGAAACTAGTCCTCGGTGTCATTATTTCCAACGTTTTGTTATTTTATGTTTATTAAATATTTCATTTCATAAAATTTTAAAATCCTTTTGCTAATGAAACAAAAATATATTAAAACAAAATCAAAAGAAACTTTCGTTTACAATAGGATAAAATATTGAAATTTTCATACAAGTTTTGATTCTTTCGTTAATTCAATTAGCATTTCATATAAATATTTTACTTATTTCCTCGTATAATTACATTTACTTCATCTGTAGAATGACTTTTTTAATACTCGATGTCTTTAATTATATTATTTATTTTAATAAAAAAATGTTTTAATTAAACCCATGTTAAAATGAAACGCCATGTTCGATTGTCACTCCGGAAATGAAGTAGTTTACTTTAGTTAAGATGACAATTGCAAGTCACGTCCAAGTAAACATAGATGGCGTTGGTAGTAATATCTATCTACTGTCACCTATCTCAACATGACAGCTAAAATACACATGCATAGATGGCGTGAGTGATAATATCCATCGGTCATAATTTTTTGGTTATTATTAACAATAAAAGACCTAAAAAGTAAATGGCCCCGATGCGTCCACTCCGTGCCGCCCCTGCACTTTGGCCGAGCGCATGAATGAATTATTCAGAGGGCGCATCGGCTGTTCGTCACTCGTAGACAATAGGTGCCTCAACATTCGCAATTTTTTGCTGAAAATCGTGCAACATAATGCATAAGTCCATATGTGGATGAAAAATTTAGAATATTTTCCTCACTATTCGACTACACCCGCCGCGCGGCAGGCGGTGCCACACTTAGAGGAGGAATACTTTAATACTTGCGAGGGCTGTGAACGATGGGTTGTACTTGATCGCGATCAAATCTGTTGGGACTGTTAAATGGAGGTGGTCGAAGAGTGAACTGTACCCATGTGTAAAAGGAAAGTAAAAACAATGATTCAGCAAAAGAGGAAATGCCTAATGTTAAATATGTTATTAATTGTATGCCAAAGAAAAGACGTAGCTCGTTTTATTTTCAAAGTGCTCAAAGAACGTTTTTCATATTAAATATTTGTAAGCTTACACATAATATTCATATTAATATTGTTATTAAAATTTTATAGGTAATTCAGAAACGGCAGAGTTTTAATTTATATATTTGCTACTCTTTTTAAGCAAATTTGCTTTTGTTAAATTGTTTGCTATGTGTTGTATATTTAACACTAAATATCATAATTTAAAATGAGTAAAAATAAATTAGTATACAGTAAATAGAAAATAATTGAAGGAGCAAGAATTTAAAATTAAAGTTTGGGAAACTTTAAGGGTGCTTTAGAATGAAACTTTATTTGTTGAAACTTTATGCAAACGCATATTAATGATGGATTCCAACTGTCAAAATATATTTTTTTTTATGAAAATATTTTATCTAAGTGAAAGTTTTAGATGAAATTTTTCAAATAATAAAGTGTTTTTTTCAATAATTATTGTGTACTTAAATATTCCTCCAAAAAATCAACCTAACCTTCGCAACATTCAAATTTCAAGTGAGTACTGCGAAACTTTTATAGTTAGCTATTGTAGTTATATTTGGTTAGCCCATCACTAAAAATCGAGTCAATACTTTTTATTGCTGATATAATAAACGATATCCCTAATTATTCTTTACAGATAATTAAATATGTGCCTTAATATATTATTTTTATAGTCAACATCTTATTTTTTATAACGTTGTCAATTTTAACATAATTACTCACATAAAATCAAAGTTCGGAGGAAGGAAACTTAATTTTTATCTCATTGAAACTTTTATAATTTTACGAAGTTTCACCCAAGAATTCTAAATTCGTTTATTGCAAACTATCTTAATTCAGGAAGAAGTGTAGCTAAATACCAACTCTATATTTTCTTAAATTTGAAGTTGACGATATTTTAAATATAGAATTGGCGATATCTTAAATATAGAGTTGGCGATATTTATAAACTGGGATCAGTAACTCTGAAATTTTCAAACTTTTTTGCGAAAAATCTAATTTTATCAAAATATGATGCAGTACAAATGTTAAAAATTATGCATTCAAAGGTATTTGACCTATATTAGATCTGATATGCGTTTCAGTAGTTGCTCCATTCGCTGAGTTTAATCTCAGTGAAAATGCTGATTGTCTTTTTTTTTATGAATCATTTTTTTCATATTAAATTTCGTTTATACGAAAAATGGAACTAAATTTTAAATTATTAACTAACGTTATAAAATAATTAAATTTGTCCTTTAGTATATTTATTAGCTATTTGTTAGCAATATTTTCATTTAATGAATCTTGATGAAGGAATTGGAAGGTACATTTGAATAAATTTAACATTTTTTGGGCCCTTTGTCTCAGAAACTAAAGCTATATTATTGAAATGGAATCAGTTGCAATATTTAAATTTGTTATCAAGTTTATGAGACTTGATAATGTATGTTTCATTTATTGTAAATATTGTAGTTTAGTTACAGCCTTAAGGTAATTTCATCGTATTAATAGCAACTAAAAGTAAATAAAAAAAAACTCTTCAGGATTATCATCAATCTTCTTATAATCATCTGCTAAACCAATCGTGAGGGTAGTACTTTAAAAATTATTTTGTATTAGAATTTTTAGGATTTAAAACGAAACAAATATTTTAAAAAATTTCGGTTTTTGCTTGTAATCTAAAAGTGTTTAAGACACTGAAGTTTATGAGTAACAAAATTCCCAAAATAACTTCTATTATTCCCATGTAACTTCAAACAATTCCACTAATAATTTCGTTGAATGAGACATTGGTATCAAAACTATAATTTATATTTTAAAATATTTATTTTATCACTTATTAGTATTCAAAAATTTGTGGTGTAAATATTCTAACTGTATATTGACAAGGGTAGTTTTTTTGTTCCACTGTAAAAAGAACTATAAATATGTTCATAAATCGGCTCCAACTATGTTACCAGAAAGAAAAATAATCGAAATCAATACACAGAACAGAAACAAGGATTGATAACATAAATTCAGAATGTCAGATACTAGCTTCTGTTCTCCACGTCTAAGCGAATCAAATATAAAATTTGAAAAGATATCTTTCTGCAACAAAAGTAACGAAATCGGTACGTAGTTGAGATAAGTTACCGACGACCCCTGCCTCGCCGCGCTCTTACATTTTATCACAGTTTCGAACAGACATTGCAATAGTTTTGTGCATAGAAACTGCAAGATTACATTAGAGATTGCATACCTGTCTAACAAATATTACGTTTCGATTGTTTAACTCAACGCTCGCCGTACATTGTTCATTTTCGAGCATGATTTTTTATAACAGTCGTTGTGGTTTAGGCGTTTGGGTTGTACCTTTTTCCCAATATTTATTTTTAAAAGAATTGAACGAGACAGTTACGTTTTTTGTAATTAAATATAATTTGGTCACTAAAACGATATGTATAAATTATAAAAAATTAATTGAGGAAACTCTAAGGAAGGTTTGAAATTGAATATTAGATATATAAAACAGGACAATGATATCAATATTATAATAATTTAATTTGTCGTTAATGCGAATTATATTTTCAAACTTCGTCTCTTTGGAATTATTAAACTAGCGTTAAAAACCAAGCCAAATGTGTGAAAAATAGATTTCGTGTACTATTTTTGCCATCATATTTTAAAAATGAGGATTAATGAAGCATTAATCTTACTTTTTGAAAAGTTTTTTCTGTTAAAATATTTTAGAATTTTGGAGAATTTAATCTTTTAAGCTGTACTCAAGAATTACTTCATGTATTTTCCATTTAGCTTACATAATTTTATTATTTGCAGTTTTTGATTCTTGTTTCGCAAAAAGGTAGTAGACTCTTTTTGAATATAATGCATATTGATTTTTTATCTCCTTGTCTGTAGTTCATTTGCAGTTGTCCCAAAAGCCAAATATTCGACTCGCGCTTTAGCAATGGTGATTGCGTAGTGATAGATGCAGTCGGTAAGGGTGACCATACCAACGCGGTAGTTTATTAGTTTCGGGCTATATCGAAGCCGTGAAGTTTAGTGTTTCTATTCAAAAACAATTCATTGGAAATTGAGATATCGCCTTTTTAAATCCATTCGTAGCTTAGAATTTTCCTGCTATTAAAGTTAACATTTTTGATTAAAAGTTTTTCTCAATTTTTTTCTCAATGGAACGTAATTCAAATAAAGGTTGGAAAAATATTGAACGACAATTTGGTCCCTCTTTTTTACTAACGCATTTTTTTAATTACACTTCACTTTAGCCGGTGTTTCCAAATTTTTCTTTCCGTTATTTTGTGTATGTATATTTACATATGTGTATATATATATATATATATATATATATATATATATATATATATATATATATATCTGTGAACTGCGAAGTCGTGTCAGTGGTAGTTATCTAAAATTATATTTGGCAGAAGAAATTATAAGTTCCTGTGTAATTATTTATTACTTCGTAATAAATAATTGATGAAAATTTGTTCGAAAGTACTTACATCACTACACCCGCCTTAAAACTGTCTTCTAAAACGCAAACTTTCAAAATCCTATGTCTTCAAAACTTTCTCAATATTTAAATATCTTCAAAGTAATATTATGCAACAATTATAATGGTAAGTAAAGAACAGCTCATAAATATTAATACCGGTATTAATAAAGCGCTTAAACTTTCAAATTCTAAGCTTGCGAATATAAATAGTTCCAAATTTAAATAAACGGTACAAGAGGAGTCCATGGATTGTCACAATGACTCGCGCCGTAAGAAAAACAAGAAACATCTATTTCCATTCTCCCGTTTCATTTGTAAACAAGTTTTTTTTGCAAACGATCGACAACTCACAATTTATTGGCCGAAAATGCCCCAACTATTCCGACACCGCGTAATTTTGCAAGAGGAACAAAAATAACGTTAACAGGATAAAAAAAAATATGTATTAACAAGTTAGAAGAATTTCGTGTGACAAGAATTTATTACGAGCAGAGTGTAGTTTGTTTGCTTTCGTTCGCTTATGTAATATTCATGGTGGACATGGATAGATGTCTTTGATCGGGGCGAAAATATTTATAAGGACGGCTTATGCTGGCGCTCCGGTGTTGCGTTTCGTATATTGTTGGGATATTCGAAAGCTGCTTATTAGATATTGTAGTCGCATTTAAAATTATTGCTTGTAGTCCGTGTAGTCGCATTTAAAATTATTTCTTTTTAATGGTGAAAATATTTTATTATTTTCCCTATATATCTGTTGTATATAATTTTCCTTTTCTTGTGCAATCCAGTTGTAATAGTTTCTGTAACGGACGACTGTTTTCATAATGACGTTTCTCTGACAAAAGTAACTCTTTAACGTATAATTATCGAATTGATTTTTTTTTTGTTGTATGTAAGCCTTTATATTGATTGTAATTTTGTCTTTCTATTTTCGAGTTATGAAAAGTTTTGCTTACAAATTTTTACGATATTTCTTTAACTTCTAGCTAACAAAAACATACTAAAACTTAATAATTATTTACAACAAATATTTTATTATGAGGGTCTTTAATATATAACTGGTAAACACGAAGTTAACTTGTCTGCTATTCAATTTTGTTAGTTGCCTGATTTATTTTTAAATACTGCTATTATCGAGGACTCGTATTCATTGATTTAGAGTTTTCAAACAGTTTAGATTGTTCGTTTGAATATATGTGTACAATTTGAGATTTTTCTCTATAATTTTATTACAAATTTTTCGTAACATTGAATGTAATTTTTTAAATACAATTAATGAATAACTACCAAAATGTAATAATTATGAATAAAAAGTTTAAGCAGTCTTTGCAATAGCTACGTTTCAAATATAAATATTTTAATGTATAATTTTCACACTTTTTCAAATAAGATTTCTCACTGTAAATAATGTGTGTAAGGTAAGACTAAATTATATGAATTTGAAACTAAATAAATAGCCACGAACTATGTATAAGCCGCTACAAATCCATATTTTTGTTTAAATACCATGAAACCGATAAGATATTTGAAAGTACTTGCGGGAATGAAATGTGTTTTTTTATTGTTATTTTGTTATCTCGTTCCTTCGTAAAACTTGCAGATTTTCTAGATTGAGTTCTTTTGTTTATCTATTGGAGGCTTATATCGCTTTAATAATAAAAGAGACAACGTAATAAATTTGGATACATTGCATTGTATATGTATTCGTATGTACCTAGACATGGTTAGATATACCAAAATTACTTTATGCTCTTAAATTTTGACTTAACTTAGTTTAAGCTGTTCTTTCAATTAAATGTTATTCGTCTTCTATTGTATTTATCTGATATTTATCCTGGAATACGTAGTAAAAATGTCTCATTATATAAATGTAGGTAATACTAGCAATTAATGAATCTACGACCCTCTGCACTTAGTCTGACTTTTATTTGTTTAGAATCGACGGCCCTCTGCACTTAAGTCTGACTTTTATTTATTTAGATGTTCTTTTAAATAAATTTTATTACGTCTTCTATTGTATTTATCTGATATTTATGTTGAAATATGTCGTTAAAGTAAAAAAAATGTCTCATTATATAAATGTAGGTAATGCTAGCAATTAATGAATCTACGACCCTCTGCACTTAAGTCTGACTTATATTTGTTTATTATAATTATAAAACATGTATAAAACATACAAATTTTAAACATGTATAAACATCCGAATTTAATAGTAAGGGGGTTTTAATTACCTTACATCGATCAGAAAATTTGTATCAAGCCAACACAGCGACAGCAACTACACAGCGGTTTCTGAGTTCTTTTATTAATATCATTGTAAAATTTTCTTGGGTTTTGACTTTGTTGCTCTATTATTTTATTTTTTATAACTCTTAGAGGTAGTAATAAATTAAAAGAATAGAAAATATTTCTTTTCTAAATAATTTTATGTTCGTTTGCGTCAAAAAAAAATATATATTAAATTTATAGAAAATGTTCACGAAGAATACATGATTAGAGATTAATTACCAACGAGTGAGTTTATTAAATACGATGTTAAATTTAATTATCAAGCTTCCCCTTCCGGAACGCGTGTTTTAATTTTTTTTCTGTTTTACGGCGTCCGTTACAATTGCAGCATGTGGTAAAGCTCACATGGTCATGATTTTATTTTCCGGTTAGTCGATTTTTTACTTTGCCGCAAAAATATGCCGGAAGCTTAAACCAATAATGGAACAGGAAAATCTAAACAATTGATGTTTTAATTGAACGAACGATATTGAAAATATAATGCTAAATATCGATGTGAAATTTCATACATCAACGTGAACCGTAATTATTAATTCGAAAATGTTTCGAATATTTTTAATATTTTTTGGGCTTCTGTGCCACAAAAGTAAGAGGAAAAAAGAAACCATTATAATATAACTCATGTATTCGTTCATCTGTTTGACATGGCCAGTTTTTCGAAAAAAAAACATTTCTTTTTAAAACTTGACATTCGGCACGATTATAAAAAATGTTAACCCGCATATATTTTAATAGCTAATGTTCAAAAATATTTAGACAGAAATTTTAAAGAACGTTATCCATTTCTTTTTTAAACTATTTTTCAGAACTTTTCGTAAAATATTTCTAGAAATATTATTTAAAATGTCCTCGAAAATACCATACTCTCTTACCGTCTCCAAAATTGCTAATTTAGAAATTATGGAAAGAAATTGTGCGTGTCAGCTTCGATGGGTGACTGGAATTTACTCCTTTAGTACGATTTTCTTGGCATGTATAAAATATGTAACACTAATGAATATAAATATCAGTATCGTTAAATATAAATGGAAAATTCTTGAATAAAAAATGCTGACGATATTATTTTCAAGTAAAACACAAATGAATAAGGTCATATTTATACAACAAAATTAAAAACATATAGTAACCTCAGACTAGGAAGTTAAAATTAAAAGCTACTCTTTAATTTTGTAGAATAGAAGACACCAAATATTCACACATAATGACATTTAATGATTACATCTTGATATAAGCAAACGAGAGTAAACTATATTTATCACACTCCGTCATTCCGATTATATTATAATAAAATACCAAATAAACACATTGATATCTCACTCTAAAAATGCGTAGAAATGTTACGCGGAAAGTCCACCTAACGGTTACACTTTTTAACACTCTGAACTTCGTACAATCAGAACCTAACGGTTACATTTTTTAATGCTCTGAACTTCTGATTCTACTTCTCATAAAACTTTATACCGGGCGCTATACATGAAACTAGATTCTTAAGGAGTAAACATAGGTAAGGACAAACAACGTTACTAGGAATTTATGGGCTAACCATGGCAATTGGCGATCTCATATTTTTTTTAAATGTACGATATATGTAAGTCTTCAATTATAAAAAAAATAGAACAGTTTAATAGAGACTTAAAAGTTATCCTTAAATATTTATATGTATCTAACAGTTTACTGAATCCTCGTAGTGCAAATTCTGTACGTATTTAACAGGTTTTTTTTAAATGTAATACCAGCTGACTGTCCCGACAGGTTTTGTACTAATATAATCGTAGCTGACTCTCCCGACAGATATTATTCTAATATAATACTAGCCGATTCTCCCAACCGGTTTAATCCTAATATGAAATTAGCTGACTCTTCCGACAAGTTTAATTCTAATATAAGCTGACTCTTCCGACCGGTTTTATTCTAATATAATAACTAGCTGATTCTTTCGACAGGTTTAATTCTAATACAATACTAGCCGACTCTTCCGACCGGTTTTATTCTAATAACTAGCGGACTCTCCCGACAGGTTTAATTCTAATAAAACACTAGCCGACTCTCCCGATAGGTTTTATTCTAATGGTATACTAGCCGACTGTCTCGTCTTTGTCCGGACGAAAAAGGGAACAAGGCTGCAGTGCATTTTAATGGTTTTTTAAATAATAATTATTTAGGGATATTTAACAGTGTTTTCAAGGTTTTAGTTATTTTTTCCATGCTCACTACAAACAATTAAAATTATTATCCTTTTATACAGTCTGAAACTTTATTGTAGATTACGTTATATTGCATAACTCTAGCAATAATTATTTTTGTAGCTATTTTTTGTGTAATATAACAATACTTCCTTCTTTAATTTTCAACAGAAAATGTGAAAAAATAGCAGTACTTACGTATGATATTTCCGGCATATTTTGATGATACATATATTTTAATACATATCTTTACATTATTTTCATGTAACCATAATGTTTTAAAAGTTTTATTCTGTGTTTAAATGTCGGTTAAAATGAATTATCTTTAGTCGAAGATATTACTTATTAACTGAACATTATAAAAAGACGTTATATACTCTCCTACTTATCTATCTTTTTCAATACTATAAGCTATGAAATTATAGAAGGTTCTATTTCATCGTACAAGCCGTTTTTGCGTCAAATGTTACGAAATAAATAAATTAAATTTCACTCTTTAAAAAACTAATAAAGAATAATAAGAAAGAAGTACAAAGCATAAACGACGGTAAAAAGCATAATAAAAAAAACTATAGTGAAAGCAAAGTGATCTTCAAAATTTCACTTTTCCTTGTATAAAATTTACCAAAAGTTTTAAATCGAGATCCATAATGACGGACCAATATATCTGTTATGACCAAACCTTATGTTACGGTTATTAAAATCATAACATAGTCGTCAAAATCATCGAAAACATATATTTTAATTAAATAAATATTTGTATTTCATTTTTAATCCAAAATAGCACCTAAACAATAAATGAAATGACTGTTATTTTATAATTCATCAAAAGTTGACGATTTAACGCTACCAAATATGTTTCCATGAAAAAACGAACAAATATAATCTATATTAACAATAAACACTTTTATATGAAACATGTAACTCCTCTAATTTTTGATCAGGTTCTAAATATATATGAATATTCGTAGATGTTTCTTCTACGAATACCATTACAAATTAGTGTTTCAGTTATATTTAAAAACAAAGAAAATTAAATGTTAGTGGTTAAATTTTTGCTCCTTTGTTTGTCTCTTTCCAGAATCTTTTAAAGTAAATAAAAGCGCTATATATATATATATATATATATATATATATATATATATATATATATATATATATATTCCATACTAGTTCTTTTCTATCTAAACAGTTCTAACAAATTGAAACTTCCTTTTTTCTACACAGCCTGTATCTATTTGTAGGAAATATAAATAAAATTAGTTAAGCCCAATGATATAAGTAGACCAAGAAACATTTTAAATTTTCGTAAATTCGAAGGCGAGTGGAAATTGATTACATTGCATTAATGGTGTCTACAAACTATAGAACTAGAAAATATGTTCATTTGCGTACGTGCGTTCTTCGCGTTGCGTAGATGTGCGTGCGTAAATGCGTGCATATGCGCGACATACACGTTAGTGGGCCTTAGTCATTGGATCGACATGAATAAATTTACTACTTTGCAGTTTCCTACAATATCTTCAAATATTTGTTAATGTATCTCTTCTAACCTCAAAATTGAGAGTGCTTTACGGAAAAAAAGAATTGGAAATTGGATTTCCCCACAAAAGATCTCAACGTTTTTCTTTCGAATAGCCACATTGTTAGTGCTTTATAAACTTAATAAAATGTTATAAGTTGGTTTTATGGAAAAAAAGTGTGATTATGATATTTCTTACACAAACCAGTAAATGGCGCGCATATGTACAACGAAAGTAAATAGAGGCGCGAAGAGCGTAGCTCTGTAATAATGATTATCTGACCAGGGCAACAATATAAATACTTTGTAACCGATCAATGAAATACTCTAATAAATTGTATAGCGACATTACAAATTAACATATATATACAGGCACTTGCTTCAAGACAAATTAGAACCAGTGTTTTTGTAACGATACTTTTTTAATTTGTTTTGAGATGCTGTACATTTTGACTCAAACTTCTTTAAATTATTGACATAATTAAAATTCTTTCCAAACTTTATTAATCATTGCAAAATATTAATTAACTTACGTCAAGAGTCATCGCGTTTTGACGAGCGTTAACATTTAACTTTTTATACAATTTATTGAAAGTTTTTATTATTTGTCTAAAGTTTACATGTTTAACTTTATGATAAGGAATTTCCACATTTTGTTTTAAAATGTTACAATGAAAATTATTAAACCTTCTTAAATTCATATATCCAAGTATAAGATAGACTGAATAATACATTAATTCATTTTACCTAATCTCCATTAAATTTATACTAGTTTAAAATTCAAACTCCGCATTTATATCATACTTTTAATCAATCTTCTACTGACTCAAAGTTTGAAATAAATAAATAATTTAATAATTAATTTAATTAATTTACCTTTGATTGGGTACATTTTCCGAAGAGACTTTCTCCATCGCGAATTCCTTGGAAAAGTGTACAATTTTAATACTGAAGGTGACATTGAAGAAATAAAATTTCAGGTTTCTGTACGTATGTACATAAATTATATTATACATTTAGTGGTTTGGAAATGGAATGAAATTTGATGTAGAAAATTATTATATATCCAAAATAAGAATAACGTTAATGACAATGTTCAAAAAATATATTCTAAAATATTTTTTTAGGATTAAGTCGCCAAATTGCAGAAACGGAATCCTTTCATCCTATTCGTCTGTCGGTATGTCCATCTCTCTGTCCGCATATCACAGCTACTTCACTCATAGACTATTGACACTATTCAGACAACATTTAAATAGTAAATGTCTTCTGACCGTGAACCGGTTTACAATTTAATAATGGAATTACGAAGAAAATAAATAATTAGGGGTGGCACTCCGCACATGTAACTGAGGAATGAAAAAAAAATTAGTGCACATAGACGTGTTGGGTATCGTTATATGTGTAAGTTCACTACATTAACTTTTTTCAGTAAATTCTGAAAAAAGTTAATGTAGTGGAACTTAAAATAATCTTTTAAAGAAAATTACCTACAATAATATATGTTGTGTAGTTTTTGAGATATGGGATATTTTCGGTACCGACAGTGGCACTAACTTTTTTTTCACATTGTCTTTCAGAACTACAAACTTCTAAGTTTAACATTGTGTGATACCCTTCGTGCGTGAGCCCGGCTCGTACTTGGCCGGTTTTTATTATTTAATAATTATCTGTTTGAAATTATGTTGAATGAATTTCCATATATTTTAGATCTTTATACCGAATTTTGAGACATATTTTGTAGTATCATCTGTAGGTAGTCGGTTCCTATTATTTTGATTCGTTGACTCGACGAAAATAATTGAAAATATTCTGAACCCGAAATTTGTGGTTACTTCAGTTACGGATGTACACAATAAACAGATCGCTATTTTTCCTTATTTTAATGAATCTCTCAGGAATGAAACCTATCCACAAATATATTGATTTGTTTCCTAGCAACATTTATACCTCAGAATCATTACATTAGGCGCATTATTTATATTATTTCGTCTACAAAAGGAAAATAAACAGTGTTTTCTTACTGAATCAAAACGTATTAATGATAACACGAAAATGCTTTAAACATATTTCGCGATCACTGTTCACTGTCTGATTGTACCACAAAGTACACTTAGCGATGAGCATGAAGATTTACGTACCGAAAAGCTCCTTGTATATTTACGTTTATATATACGTGTATACAACGTAGAAAGAAATATACCTGTATACGCTTTTAGACGTGTTGCCGCTCTCTTGTAGGAATCGTCCGGGCGAAAAGAAACAACGGAGAAAAATACATCGAAAACAAACAATCGCTTTTGAATTTATGAGGCGTGTTATTCGCTGACACTTATTGAGACGCGCGTTAGCCTTTACACGCCTTGACTTGGGACTTTCATCGACCGGTTTTTATGAACAAAAGCTCGCGTTCGAATGAATAAACGCTGTCTCTAGGCACTGTGATTATACGAAGTGTGCGAGCTGTCGAAATATAAGTATTCAAAGATGTCTTTCCGAACAAATACTGAAGACAATGTATCAGTTATTATAGTCATTGAAAAAATATATCGAAATGCTTGTTTAAATCTTGCACTGGGATTGTGGGATTTTGGCTAGTATTTTTTGTACGGTGACATCATAGTAATTGTTGTGACTGATTGTTTTGTAATGTTATTTAGTATTTTTACCTGTTACTAAATCGAACTTTTTATTTGAAAAATTGATTGGCTAATATAATTTAATAAACGTGTAAATAAATTATTTTAAAAGTCCTTTACTAGATAGTAAAGGATTTTTAAAATAATTTATAATCGTGATATTATTGAGATCAATAATATCACGATTTCTCTGTTAATAAGTGAGATTATAAAATGAAATTAATAAATTTTCGATTTTAGTTAATCGATAGCGATGTGCATTTAATTTCCATCTCTTTTTATATTATATAATTTATCATAGCTAATTTAATATTTTTTAATAAAAATTAAGGTTTATTTTACATGAATAATTCATTTGTTTAATGTAGTTTAAAATTCAAGTTTCATGTCTGGTGTAAATGAAATAAAGTCGGAAAAGGTTATTTAGGTACTTCCAATCTTAAATTTAATCCTACTTGAAGTATCTGTTTACATGAGGAAAAATATACGTACGAGTACTTCATTATTATTTTCTAAGAATGTTGAAACAGCTGCTAGTTTTTTTTAAAAAAACTAGCAGCTGTTTCAACATTCTTAGAAATATAAAAGTATTAAAAAATAATACGCTATCTTTATTTCTTTCAATTCCTTCGTTAATTAATGAAGCAACGAGTATTTTCATAATTACGTAATGATACGTATACGATAACTTTCAATATAATTTTCCTTGTAAAAATGTTTAGCAAACTTATTAACATTTTATAGAAAAATAAAAAACGACGTTATATGTGGATATTATTTCAGTACCGACTTTGAATTAACTGACCACAATTAAATAATTACATAAGACATTAAGATATTCCGACACAGATATAACTTTCAATGTATCGATTCTTTTCGGAATAATTTTATAAAGCGGAAAGTATTGGAAAAAATGGCTTATCCGGTTGACACAAAAATTTCACTATCGTATATCTCGTAATACGTATTAATAGTGCATAGAGCGTATGGTTAACGAGTAACTAAGAATTAACTGAAGGAAATAGAAGTATGCTAAGTGTATTTTTAAGTTAAAATTTTAAACCATTTTGTTACCAAATATATAACTTAAATTAAGTTAAAACTTAAGTTAAGTTAATAAATAATTTGTTATCAAACTAAAATAATATACGACAAAATGCAAAAGCACAAAATTTCCATGAAAAATATGGCTAACTACCAAAGGTTATTTATTGGCACATGTATTTTATGGCACAAATATGTCACAAAATTTGGTAGTAAACTTCTGTACTCTACTAAAATATAGAGTTAATAACAAAACCATTGAGTATGTCGTCAATTAATTAAACATAAACTTTATTTGTCGTGTTCTTATTTTACATAATAATTATTAATATGTAAAATAAGACTTAAGACTAAAAAGCAGTCATGGTCTCTTTTAACTTGTTTTTTTTTCATCAATATATATATATAGTATAAATTAAGGATAAATGTTATTGACTAATATGAAAAATTAGTTTTCTTAAAATTGAGTAACATTATTGTAAGCATTTTGACATTCAACTTGGGCGCCAAGTAATCCGTACCATAAATTAAATTAATTGGACAACGTGTTGCCGATAACAATTTTCAGTGTAAATAGATCCCATCACGTATCTTCCTCATTTTTTTTCAGACTTCATCACTATTGCTTTGGGAAAAAATGAACGGGACATTGATTTTTAAACTTTCTTAAATATTTTTTTTAATTCTACATACATACAAGAAAATTTCATTTTTAGGGTCCTCATATCGTAAGCTTTCATTTGATACATCAAACCTGTTTTGAAAAAGAGGTTTTATTTGAAAGGCTTATTTGAGGACTCATTTGAAAACTTGTTTCAAATGAGCCCCAAACCGAAAAAATTTACGATTATATAAAAATTAGGCTTTCTACGTCAAACAATCTCTGAGAAAACAGGTTGTAGTAAACGGTCATGTGGGTCAGAAAGACGTCTATTGAATTTAAGTTCTATTATCACAGTTTTGGCGGAGAATACTTAAATTCAACAATAAATATATCACTTCACTTGTATGTACGTATTACGTAAATATATTTATATCAACGTTAATCCGAAGCACGTTGTATATAAGTACATATAGTTCAACATTAATCCGAATCGAATCAAACTGATTAAATAAATTTTAAATTGTAATTCAATTGACAGGCCCACATTTTATATGCGGGTTCTATTTTAAAGGGGTTCTTCAATATGTTAAAGGCCGCCTAATATTTCATACTTAAAACCATTATAAGATATTTGTGTGCAGTGGGTATATTTAAATCTCATTATTAATAAATTCACATATTTTATAAGCGTCAAAACATAACTACAGATTGTAGAAGGATTCTTGATTAACTTGAATATATGGAGTATTTATTATGCAATATTTATATAAATAATAACACAAATATTGAACAAAAAGTTTTAAAATGAGTAAGTTTAACTCAAAATTTAAACTGAATTTTTGTAGAATTATAGAATAAAGTTTGGTTAATGAGGTTTACATGTTTTTTGCATCATCGATTGTCACATATTAAATACAATGTAAATATTAAATATATATATATATATATATATATATATATATATATACATATACATATATACATATATATATATATATATATATATATACATATGTATATATGTATATATATATATATATATATATATATTTGACACCTTAATTAAAGAAAATTTATATCAAACATACGATCTTCATCAGTTTCAATGTGATAATATAAGTTCGAAATAAGTTGAACTAAGTATAAAATTAAAGTGACAGCTTAAATAAATTCCCTAAAAAAATAAAACCTTTAGTTATTAAATTAAAAAATGAAATCCTTAAAAAAGCACGATTGGAACTCGCACGATGAAAGTTTCGTAAACATTTAGGCATTACAAATTAGCGATTTTCACACATTTATGCATAACAAATTAGCGATTTTCACACATTTAGGCATTACAAATTAGCGATTTTCACACATTTATGCATAAGAAATTAGCGATTTTCACACATTTAGGCATTACAAATTAGCGATTTTCACACATTTATGCATAACAAATTAGCGATTTTCACACATTTAGGCATTACAAATTAGCGATTTTCACACATTTATGCATAACAAATTAGCGATTTTCACACATTTAGGCATTACAAATTAGCGATTTTCACACATTTAGGCATTATAAATTAACAATTTTCACACATTTAAGCATTCCAAATTAGTGATTAGGCTACAAATCAACTATTTTCGGATTTTTTTCGTTACTTGTGCTGTACTATATTGTCAAATTTCACGATTCATCGGGAAGTACCCTATGGGTTTTAATTTATTTGCAAATATCAAAATGTGCGACATAAATGAGGTGAAAGGTGATTGATTTTTTTAAAGTTCCAAGAGAACGTAGACCTAATTGATATCTCACTTAATACCTCCACGAGTTCCTGAAAAAGGGTCTTAGTTTTTCCACCTGATCTTTCCATTTGTGCCCTGGTTTTCCTTTGGGCCATGTGTTGTGCGTAGATTTCCATTTAGTAATATTTTAGCCGTCCCATCATTGTCTATTCTTTCCACGTTCTTTAGTAATAAGGTTTTTTTTCTTACTTTTGAAATATCTATTTCCTTGTATTTACTGAAAATCTTTTTATTTGTTCCTATTCTCTATTGTCCATCCTCTTAGATTAATTCAAAAATTTTGTTTCCCATTTCATTTGGTTTAAAAAACAATGTTCTTCAATATTGAAATTAATTTATTCTGTCAAAGTTTGTTCTTCTACTTTCAATTTTTTTTTTTATAATTTTGGATATCTATCGTTACACCTTGAATTAATCGTGTATTTGTTTTTGTGTTATTAAATAGAAATTCCACTTCCTTCGAAGATAATTTTAGTATTTTAAATCATTTGTAAATGCATAATACAAGTAGCTTCTTTTAAAAATTGTTTCTCTCTGGCATTAACATTAATAATTTTTGTAATTATATATTCTACACATACGTTGAATAAACTGTTTGAAAAATAGTCTTTTTTCTCAGACATTTTTTAATCCAAAGTCAAATAATTTTCTACTCTTTCTGTTGTAATTACTAACACATTATAGAGAAAATAAAGTTTTTTAATTAAAATACTTTTTGATCAGAGGGAACATTTAATTCAATAAATTTTCCTACGCTAATATCTCTACATGTTCATCATTTCTTTAAATAAAATTTACCGAAGAAATTTTATCTCATTACGTCTAATGTACCGGCATTATCTCTTATGCGTTGATTTACTCTATATTATTCTTATTATTCTTCTTGTAATAATATTAAGACTTACAAATAAATATCAGATAAAAGTATAACTTATAATAATAGAGTTATAGAGATATATTTCTAAGTTAATAAGTATATAAAAATATGTATAAAAAGTACAAAATACACGACCTAATATAATGTAAATTTTTGACAGGTAGAGTTGCATACTGTACAGAAAAACCTGTCAGGCACCAGTAAAAATCGCACTACGAGGGTTTCGTACGCATTTCGACACTTATAAACATTTAAGTGTACGTACAATTTCTGTTAAAATATTTACAAAGATTCATTTCTCAGAACGTAAATATTTTGCAACGTATTTATACTATGTCGTTCATAGCCGTAAAACATCTTTAAAATTATAACATATAGGATAATCGCTATATTTATATATATATATATATATATATATATATATATATATATATATATATATATATAATATTCAGGATTTTTAGGATTTTTAACTCAGTAGTGTTGGAAATAAGTTGTACTATATTTTAGAATATATTTTTACGTACGCAATTTAAAATCCTAAAAAACACTGTTGCATTCCTCAAAAAAAACCTTTTTAAACGATGCTCAACACGATATAAAAAATGAGAATTTTTTTTCAGACTTTTATTTACATCCTCTTTAATTGTTATATGAACATTTTAAAATAGTTGGTGGTGTAAAATACATACAAAATATGTAGGTTAGTACGATGTATTTACTGTGCCAACTTTCATGTTTATGTGTCGCATGTCTTCTGAAAAAATTGGCTGCGAAAATAACAAATGTTAATGTATTGCTTGCTATATATTTCGTAGACGTGATAACTTGGGGATTATTTAAAAAATTATGATATTTTGTATTATAGCTATAGTTTCCTTACAACAGAATTTTAGATTGAATAGTTCCAAAAATAAAGAAAGGGAGATATTGTTAAATATATATCAGACGATATAATCTTTATAATTATGAAAAAAATATTTTTATAACTCCTTTAACTAACCCTTACAAACGATACCCTGCTCTAAATACAGAATTTAAAAGAAAAAAACAATTTTTAAGTATTTATATGACCTCCCTAAAATTTTCAAATGAATATTTTTGAGTTTTACCAATATGTGCTCATTAATATGTTATATTACCGTGCAAAGTTTCAAATTTGTGCGTCAGAGAAAAACAGTTTAACGAACGTACGTACGTGAGCGATCTTACAAAAATTCCGTTTTAACTTTTAATGTACGAAACCCTAAAAGAGCACAGAATACATTAACTGATCTAAGGCTAACAGCAAGAGAGTACTCCTTTAGGAATATATCCACTTAATATATTTGTAATTGTATACGTACATTAAAATGAGAAATAAATAAATACGATGGGCGCAGTAATCGCCTATATTGTCAGCTAGCCTATATAGTCATACGCTAGAGTTCAAATTTGGATATTTACTCCCTACTGCATTTATATAACATATTTTCATAAAAATACAGACACATGTCACGTATTTAAGTACATATATAAATATTTAATCATATTTTCATATACTTATACAAATGATTATACATATGGGATGAAATCTACTGCATGATGTTTGTCAAAAAGGAAATACACGTTTTCTAGAATTTCCTTAACTTTTTCTTTCTTATCTATTTATTCTTTTGCTACTGGCTAAAGAATTTGCCTAAGCTCTAGAAGGCATATCAGAGAAAAATAATCAATATCCCAATAAACTTCGAGACTTTATAACTGTATGCAAATTGTGGCGATAAAATTGCTCAGATGGTTTTGCAACCGAGTGAAACTCACTGCATCTGCCTTTAAATATCAAGCCAGACGGCGTTTATTGGAATACTGTAACGCCCTACGCAGCAGGTGCGCGTTCTCATTCCTAGGGTGCAACTTTAGGGCGTACAGACATTTTTTGCGAAAAACGTCTATTTTTACAAAGTTTATTGTAACTCTGGGAATATCTAGTACAATGATTTTGATATGAAAAAATAGATCAAATGTTTGTCTATAATTTAAGCAGATTTATTCATTTTATATATGTATTTCATGAAAATCGTTTTTTTTTCAACTCATTACTCGCTAAAGAAGTGCAAGTTTAAAGGATTAATTTCAAACAATAATACTTTTATTTTAAATGTGAAAGAAGTGGCAAAATGCTCATTTCTTCTTCTTAATTTGATTAAAAAATAATTTTGATTGACGTAATAGCACATGAGGAAAAGAAAAATATTTATTCGACGAAAACAAGTGTCTATTTTTCTTATATTTTGTAGGGCGGGCGAAGCGGCATTTTGCGAGTCATTCTGCGTTGTGAAGCGCTCGTGAACGGTCGTTCCGGATGCTCTTCATCTCGCATTTAAAAAATAATCACGATCTCATCTATGCTGTTATTACAGTTGGATGAACTGTATTTAGGGCAAGTAAAACAAATATGTAATTGAAATGTTTAATTTATTGTACTTAAGTATATTTATTAAATAATAGTGTGGATATAATGTACATTAGACGTTACGTAAAACTGGATACCTATTCCAAAAATTATTTCAACGCAGAAAAAAATGAAGATTAGCAAAATTTTAAGGTTATCCAACTAATTTTTTGTTAATTAATTTTTATGTATTTTATGTAAATTTGTATAAATGATATAATTTTAAAGTTTGACTGTCGTAGTCATCCAAGCGTAAAATTGATTGAACAATTAAATTGATCATCTCCCAGTCTTATTATTATTAGTTTCGATTCCATTCTATTTGTTCGACTATTTAATGCATTCTACTTATTCATTCTAGGAAATTATTTTAACAAATCAACTCTTAAGAAGTATTGGAATTATTTTAACAATTCGTTTCTTAGTTTTGATTTTAATTTCCAATATACGCAAACGAATGGAACGCCATGACGAATCCCGTTTAAAAAAAAACAAAATTCAAACCAAGATAGCATTCCAGAATGACATTAATTTATTCCAGAATAACACTGTTTTATACGTTATAACACTGGTTATAGTTAGAAATGTATAGATAGAAATTAAAACATGCGGCGCTGTTTTGGAAAATCAAGGGAAATCAAATGCTAAGCCTTTATTTTCGAGACTTTCTAATACAAACGATATTGGAAACACAGACGTTTCCCCCTGAGTTAGGTATTAAAGAGAGTGATGCTCGTGTTAACTTATATTACGTATGTAGCGTTTTAAAATCTTAGGGTAAATTTTTTCCGGAAGAAAAGTAGCCTATACATTTCCCGGCCCGTCAGCCATCTTCTCTGCAAAAATGACTCCATCCGTTATTCCGTTATGACGTAAAAGAAGCGCAAATAAATATACTTTTATATTTATAATTTTATTTTTATATTTTATAATTTTATTTTTTTATTTTTCTCGGGACAAGGTCGGTATATTGAAGTAGTTTCTCACGATTCATTAAAAGAAAATAATTGTATTCTACGACATGTTAGTTTCCAACAAGCTAATCCTCAAATTATTAGACTTCATTTTTGTCATATGCACCGTCGTTATTCTATTAAATTATTTGTATTAAATAAATCCTGAGTTGTTCACTTCTCGACTATACACACTTTGGAAAGGATGGATGAAGCAAGCGCGTCAGTAGTTTTGCAAATTATTAGGGAAGTCACTTGTTTTTCCAAAAGTTTCCAAAAGTATTAGGGAAGTTACATATTTTTCCAAAAATTTTCAAAATACAAATGACACAATAAAATATTTTAATACCTACGTCTTTATTAATTATTAGACCACAAAGAAAATTTCGACAGAACATGCAAATACGACTTTTGAAATAAAGTCCATCTATTTATTTACTATCGAAAAAAGGAAATTTACTAAATCTTTATTAGTAACAAATAAGAAAAATTTTAAATATTGTAGAAAGGACTTCTGATTTAGAAGGTACTTCGGGTAACGTTAAAAACTTTGTAAATATGATTTTCTATTAAAAGTGTTATGCGATACCTTTTTTGTCATACATATTTATAGATTTTACATAAATCTGCAACGTGCAATTCCATGTTACTATAAAAACGCAACACAAAAACTTGCCAGCCGGATTTTTAACTTCTATCTTATTTTAAGTCATTTATTAAAGAACAAAACTAAATATAAGTTTATTAAGAAACATTTAAGCGTAAAGGGAAATAACATGAAAATTTTAACTAAAAAAAGACGTTGTAACTTACAACAGTAAGTGTATATAACATAGACAAATAACATAACTTATTCAATTGTCACTCCATGCAACATAACGCAGCAATATTAGCACATGCATAGTAGTACTAACAAGAGACTTTTTCATAACAATATACGTTTTAAAGTTTAAATATCATATAACACATAAATATAATGAAAGTAACATACGTTTTTAAGTCGATTACTTCGTTTATGTATACAGAAGATAACTTTAAAAATGGTGAAAATTCGTAGTAGTACGCAAAATTTTATTATTATTTTTTGTGATAAGTTTATAGTACAAGCTGTAAATTTTCCCTGCTAAACAGAAAAGTAATATGTAACGAGAATAATAAAATATATTTACATGTTACGAGATAATGGAAAGATGGTAATTATTTTTTCTGCAGTATTCTTTGATATAAAATTTTAAGTCAATATCAATAACAGGAAACGAGACCCTTTTCGTGTAAACACAGTCCGATACGACGTAATATTCGTTTTATTTTATGCCATCTAATATAAAGTCGAACTGAACCTATTGTCAACAGTGACAATCTATGTAGGTGAGTTGGGACGAGGACAAAGAAGCATTATCTAGCGAAGATGATTTATTTCATGACCCGTCGGTCACATCCCATCGCGTGAATATCGATAGAAATTAAATTTCACGCCAATTGAAAACATTGTGTAATACTCCACAAAGTACGTGCTCTTTAAAAAAAGGATACTACGTAAGTGTTTAAACAGAGGACCACCATTTTTTCATTGAAATATTTAGATAATACTAAGTTTATTATTAATAAAGATAAAGTTGTAGTAAATTTATTTTAATTGGGTTTAAAAGTAATTGTAGAAGATAACTTTAGATATGACTTACTTAGTGAAATATTCACAATTAAATGGAACTACGTGATGTAGTATTATTTCTACTTTATTTAAGTTCTTTACCACGACCTAGGTTTAGTTGTATTACAACATCTTTGCTAATAGCCCACTTGAAGATGTTGTAATACAACGAAACCTAGATCGTGGTAAAGAATTTAAATAAATTAGAAATAATACTACATCACGTAGTCAAACCACTATCTTATGTGTGGAGTATCTACACTTGGTTTCATCGTGCTGGTTCAAACAGTTTCTAAGAAATAGCATTTACAAATTATTGTGAAAAATAATCTAATTTCATTAAAAATCCTTGTTTCTTCATTTAGATAAATAAAGGTTTGACGATTTAAGTAATTGTACTAAACAAAATATTTAAATAAAATTAAACAATTTCATTCTCAAATTCAATCGTTGGCCTTATTTACTTTGGTTTTCGAAATATCCTCAAACTTCAATGAGCGATTAATATCTCCAGGATTTATTGAAATATAGTTTTATGTGGCTACATTTTAAGTAGTAAAAACTAATAAAAAATTCTTCTCCGTTTCGGGATTTCTTATCTTTATTTTTTTCCATTTATCTGTTTGTTTTGTCTGGTCCAAAAGCAACTCTAAAACTATTTCAATAAAAGTGGTTACTGAGTTGTGTAGACAATTTCGTCGTAATTTGTGTTATAAAAGTGTTTCGTAGTTTTTTTTTTTAAATTCAAACTTTGAACTAACTTGATGAACATTCTTATCTTATCAAAATAGACGGATGAGTAACTTCAGACTCATGGTAAAAATAAAGAATGGTTTGAGAAGTTCGGAACAGCTATTGGACATTTTTTCAAGAACTAAAATCAAATTTATGTTTCATACAGAATATTGTCTTTATTTGTATTGTCGTTTAAAATATTTGTAAGTCAAATATATAAAGAATGTTAGGTCATTATTTATCTTCTATTGCCAAACTTGGGGACTACAAGACTTACAGATTTACGCAAGTTCCATGACATCTGATATCATGGAACTTGCGTAATCTGATGATATTCCTTCATGATCTGATGAAATTACTTCATCAATGTAGAGTCCAATCATAGAAAGGTTTTATTGCCTGGTCACTCTATATTCATTAAGAAAAAATACGATCGTGATTTAATTGCTAATTTCTTGAATCAAGTCTTTCATAGCGAGCTCACATTTTTGCGACAAGCAGCCTCCACTCAACGCTGTGAGTTAGATTTTTCCAATGGCTACTAACTTTCCAATGAATACTAATGCAGCGAAATCTACTTTTTAGTACTTATCCTCAAAATAGAAAACGGGGTTTCCCACATGTATCGAGGCATTCTATATTTATTTTAAAAGAATATGTCAAAATATATTATGCAGTACTTCCAGTATGTGTCATAGCCGCTGCTAAAACGTTGCTTGTATGAGGCAATGACGCTGAGAAAGTGTTTTATTTTAAATAACTTAATATTCAGCAGGATAAGTACTTTTTCAATTGGTATGATCTATATATTTTACTTTTAAATGCTAAGTACCTTTACATTTAGTGACTTGCGTTATGTGTCCGCAATTTCGCATATTGAAGCATTTTGGATTTATCATCGTAAAAAAATTAATTTCAAAATTTTCTAATATGCAAGTTGCAAAATGTGACTACACATCGGCACAAAACGGACAGTAGATACCTACCCATAGCACTTATTATCACTTCCTAAACAGAGTCGTGATAAAATAATTTACTTTTTTCCGCGTTAGCATACTGAACTTAAAGCTGACGTTGATTGATTGATTTGCCAATAAACTGCCTGCACACGGCCTTACTTCGTTCATTATCGAAAATTTGAGTTAATTTTGTTCTCCGTTAATGTTCGCCATGCTGATTTATATTCATTTACGTACAGAGGATATGTGTGGATTAAGTTAGCTACCATGCTTGTCTTTTAAATGCTAAATAATTACCATGTCAATGTAGCAAAGAGATTAGTTCGCTTTTAGCCTGAATTATAGAAATGATTACACTTTTTGTGTTTATTTCGTTCGTCGAAGCCGATTTTCTCAAAAACTGTACAAGGTATAAAATAGAAATTCACCATAGCGATGTATTCTATTAATCACTATATGTTGCATTATATACGTTTTCTAAAATATTTATATAAGAATTAAAGAATCCATAAATAAGAATAAAGAACGAAAAAATGTATTTTTGAAATATATACATAAGATTTGAAAATAATTGTTATGAGGAATTAAAAATATTTCATAATTTTCACTTACATATTTAAAAAGATATTCTAACTGATATTTTAAATTAAGGTAACCACCCTCTCCCTTCTTTTTAACTACTGAACCAAAAATCATTAAAAAACAGGGTTAGTCAATTTCGACTAAGAGGTTATGAAAATATACATATATATATAGCAATTGTCTTAAAAAATTAAGGTTTGTAAATAACTACGTACCCTTAAATGTTAAAAGTTCCTAAATGTTTACAAAACTTTCGCAGTGCAAGTTTTACTCATACATGAGAGATTTTTTATTTTCATTGTATAGGATTCTAGAGAAAAAATGGTGTTTAAAAACTTTTTTTCAATATGTGAAGATTAAATGATTAATTTTTAAGTATAAGTGTGATAATTCAAATTTAATATCTATAACATTTTACAACGAATTATATATTTAGCTAATAAATTACTGTAGTCTGTTAGTTAAACCAATAAAATAAGTCGACTAGTAAAGTGACAACATATGTTTGTCACAATATATCATAAGAAAATCAGAAGCAGAAATAAATAAATAAATACTTTCATTTAGAGAGACCTCTGAGAAAAATTAAACTTAAGTTCCCGGTTTGAAGAAAAATGCCCAAGACCTAAATTTATTTAGAAAAAGCATTACGAAAAACCAGCATTTACAAAATGAAAACATGAGAGAATGTGGCATCAACTTACAAATCTGAAATTATAGGATAATTTTTAAAATTTTACACAAAAATGCAGCTCGACTAAATATGAATAGAAAACAAATTGTAAAAGGCCAAAAACGAAGCTTACACTACGACTTACAGGATTTAAGAATTATTCGAATTAGTAACAGCCAGATTTATCTAAGGACTGGTTTCAGGTATTAGACAAATATAACCGTTATTGAATAGTGTTTTTTGAACGATTAAATTTTAGAGTCACATCATATTTAAAAACGACTAAATAAGTACTTATCTATCGTATATCGAGCATAAGGATTGTTTGCCCTCGTAGTTTTAAAAAAATCCATTTCATTAAAAATCGATTACTGCAAAAAAGCAACAGGATTATTCCATGCAGAATTTTAAGCCAAATTTATTATAATAGTTATTCGCTAAGTTAATCATGAAATATCTTTTAACGAGATTGGACTCTACATTGTCCATCGATCAGAAAGCCTTTTGCTGTATCTTTAGGTTTTTAATTTTTTGGTCATAAATTTTGTAAAAAATATTTCAAGTACAAGAAACTACTTGCAGTTTTATATACTAGAAGAGGGCATCTGAAATGATATTATTGGACATGAGGCGGTGGTACGTTTCTTACAAAGGAGTCTTGTTATTATTCGTCACGCTGAAATCCTGGACAACATTCAAAGCATCATTACGCTGCATGAATACACATTCAAATCGACAGTCATAGTACCATTATGCCCATAAAAAAGAACTAAGATAAGGCCATCCAAATTCTGAGCTCGTTATTAGAATACATCTTCCATACTCTTGATGTATTTGACATGAAAATGAACATAAATGGCATCAAGCGTAACCATTTGCATTTTACGAAAGATATTGTCACCTTTGAGGAGAGACTTTACATATTATGATACGACGGCTCTGCGTTTTACTAAAGATATTGTCACCTTTGAGGAGAGACTTTACATATTATGATACGACGGCTCTGCGTTTTACTAAAGATATTGTCACCTTTGAGGAGAGACTTTACATATTATGATACGACGGCTCTGCGTTTTACTAAAGATATTGTCACCTTTGAGGAGAGACTTTACTTATTATGATACGACGGCTCTGCGTTTTACGAAAGATATTGTGACCTTTGGGGAGAGACTTTACATATTATGATACGACCCCATTACGACTCCCCATTAAACTTTTGTATCAAAATTAACACTACCAGAAATGAAATTTCGTTTAGATACTAGGTCAATTATTAACAACAACAGATAACTCTGTCCAAAAACGGGCAAGCTGGGGAAATCCAACATAATGCCAGTATGGGTGGAGAGTTTTAATAATTGATAATTTGAGGTCAATATCCCACTCAGTCTGAAAAAAACGGAACGTTTAAATAATGTATCCCGTCAGTCACGGTGTATTGAGACGAAACGTCAACTTTTAGCAGACAACATATAAATTAATTCAAACGAACAATCGAATATGCAATATTGGGCATTTTACTAACAGGCCGGTTGGGGAAAAGCAAAATATGCAGGAGTACAAAGCTATTGAATAAAGAGCTAGTAGTGACACATACCGATACACGCCGAGGAGATGATGGCCAGTGGGGTAGAAACATTCTTGAAGGACCGGGGGCCGGACATAGAAACTTAAGTCGACCATTAGTTAATTAATCGATTGATATCTATAGTATGGCAGGCACGATATGGATAGAAGTACAACATAGACAAACATGACGTTATCATAAAGAAAACTTCAATCAATAAGAGGTGGATTCAGGTTGAAAGAAAAGAAAGGTTAGTTAAAGAACTCAAAATAGAATGATGGTAGTTGAAATCTCACTCAGAAGAGGATTAGGATTGGTGTATTTTAATTATTTCTAATATGAACATATAATTTAATTGAATAAATTAGATCTATTCACCACTTTTTTCAGTTTTTTCCAAGAGTTAAACAATATATTCAATCGAATTTTAATTTTTTTCATTTAATGGGTGTTTTAGAAAATACAATTTAATGGGGAAAAGAAGGTATTATGTTAAAACCTGTCTAGTTATGACAGTATATGTATATAGGTTAATGCAATAAAGATTTAAATAGACACATATATAAGATAACCTGTCGATTATAAGCTAATATGAAAATAAAAGGAGAAAAACGTGGAATCTGATAAAATAAGTGGTTAATTGTAAATAAGTAGTTAATTGTAATTATTGTAAATAATTGTAAAAATTTAACTTCTTATTACATTTTTCAATTAACAATGTGCTATATCCACAATTAAATGAAACTACGTGATGTAGTATTATTTCTACTTTCCTTAAGTTCTTTACCAAGGTCTAGGTTTCGTTGTATTACAACATCTTCAGGTGGGCTATTAGAAAAGATCTTTGCTAGATGGATGATCTAACTAATAATAGCTAACTGGATATAGAATTAAAGGAGAAAGGAAATCCTCCCTTCTCCTTTAATAGGAGGAATGCCTGCTAGAACGGCTTCAATAAAATCAACTTCTGTATCTTTAATGCCAACGGTTTTTAACGTCGAACTACGTCTTACCCTACATTAGACTAAAACATGATATTGGATATATGTGGCGTTAAGTTTGAAGAAATTGATTATTCACAATTAAATGAAACTACATGTTGTAGTATTATTTCTACTTTCTTTGAATTCTTTACCATGACTTAGGTTTCGCTGTATTATTATATCTTTGCACATTGGTCCACCTGAAGATGGTGTAATACAACGAAACCTAGGTAATGGTAAAGAATTTAAAGAAAGTAGAAATAATACAACATTACTTAGTTTCATTTAATTGTGAATAATGAATTTCTACAAAATTAACGCCAAATATATTCAACACATGCTATATATTTTTAGAATGATAAAACTAGCTAAGTAAATCGAGTGACGTTCAAATTAAGAAACCTTTTATCATTAGAAAATAAATTTTCTTTCTGTGATGAAATATTCCCGGAAGCAATTTGAACATACCTTCGATCAACTCTTGAAAAGCTATTTCATTTTCACCCACATTTTACGATTTTTCATGATGTTTAACAATATTACAAAATTACTAATAAAATTACATTCTAACTCAAGTATAACTTTTTTAAAATAAATATTCTCAGTAATATTTTTTATGAAAATTTTTTAATGGCTATGCACTCTACACGAATCTGTTGACACTACCCTAATATATCAGGACGTAGCCCGGATTTCATAATCAATTAGCTCAGAAACTGCACACCGGAAACTAATTGAATGAAGCAATTCTTTTCGCAAGCAAAGTGAATTAGTGATGTCGTCGCCATCGTGACGGACGGCGGCTCTTGTGCGGCGGCCACATCACGCTGCCCGCGTCACGCCCGTCCCGTTTCTCGCTCGGTGTCACGTCGCCGGCCGATAACGATCATTGCCACTTAACTCGATTAGCGGAGTGATATCCGACGTGAAAATGGGGGACGATTGTTGGAAATGAAATCTTTTATTCATTACGCGTTTATTTTCGAGACAATAGGCCGCGGGGATTTTGGTACTCTATTGAGATTTTGAGTTACGGTGAAGACATATGGTGATTATGGCATATGCTTATAGAAATCATTATGAAAACCGGTCGGTTATTGTGAAATTAAGTGTCGATATTCATTTTTCCTATTTAAAAAGATAAATATCACAGACGAATTCACGTTAGTATATTTATATATAAGAAACATCTACATTTCCAAGGTTATTATATTATGGTGACTTTTAAAGGCTAGAATTACTAAAATTTCCTTCATACCAGAATGTTTCTAAATTCTTTATTTTTTTATTATTACTTGACGGCGATAAATGTGAGCCTAAGATTTAGTTCTGATCAAAAACACTAAAAATATTCACAATTAAATGTGACTACGTGATGCAGTATTATTTCTACTTTCTTTAAGTTCTTTACCACGACCTAGGTTTCGTTGTATTATAACATTTTCAGGTGGATTATTAGCAAAGATTTTTGCTAATAGCCCACTTGAAGATGTTATTATATACAACGAAACCTAGGTAGTGGTAAAGAACTTAAAGAAAGGAGAAATAATACGATATCACGCAGTTTCATTTAATTGTGAATAATGAATTTCGAAAAAATTAACGCCAAATATATTCGATACTAAAAATATTAATGTGTATTATAAACAAGTTATATAAGTTAACTATACAATGAGTATATTAGATTTATAGACCGATTTTGTATGTGAAATATCTAGTAGCGCGTTTGGATGGTAGTTAAAAGTTCTGATAGCATGTTGCGACGTGCCATTCGGTCAGTTTCACGTGTCGTCAGCTCTGTGACATAATTCGGCCAGTTTCCCGTCTTGTTGGCTCTTTTCGAATTAACGCTTTCCTCTCTACTGTACTACACACACGCTACTCGACAAGTGTATTTGTGTATCAGAATTGTATCTTATTTATTAACGCTTACAATTTTATTCGTTTATATCGGTGTATTGAATTAAGTTGTCTTAAAATCTGAAAATCTTTTATTAATTTAAAATGAGAGTTATATTTCAATATACAAATATAAAAAAAATGTAGACGTTTCACGTCTGCCAGGCGTCCCATGACTGCTCATATTTTAAGCCTACATATCAAATATAAAAACATTTATTTAAGTAATTTGTAATTGGCTCTAGTTAGTTACATTTCATGAGTGTGGGTACTCAGTAATTGAATGATAAACGAAAATGTCATCAAGTTTCAAAATATTTTACAGTAATGTTTTTTATGATAAAATATATATGTGACTAGGTAGATAAATTAAATTGAAGACATTTTTACATAAAAAACGATAAATTATTACGTATATCAAATTAAACTGATTTATAAAAAAATGTTCCACAGTTATTTAAGCTCCGGTGGCCTGTAAAAAAATTTCCATCCCTTTTCCCCTCGATTTCGCTCCATTTTCCCACTATTCCTTTCCATGGTAAACATAGCTTTTTTATTGGTAGTTCGCTATAGGGATATGGATACATTTTATTGTCCTCGCGCATGGATATCTTTCCCCAGGGCCATTAAGAAGAAAAACACTGATATTTTTGAAGTATGACCATGATAACGTTTTCATGGGCTGTATTTTATTGCAAGAATTTTATACGCTTGTATGTTTAACCACCCTCGAGTTTCCTAATATGGGTGATATATAAAATTGAATGACATGTTCCGACTCAGCCCAGTTTACTTATCTTCATCCTTTTTAGACGCACGTGCCGGGATAATTTATTTTATACCATTGTTTTTTGATGGAATTATGTAACAAAATATTTACTTACGACTCAGTAAAGGGAAAAACAATTTTTTTATTTAAACTTTCATTCGCAACTTTTTGGCAACTTTGGTGTTAATTTCGTCTGCGTTGTATTTAAAAAATATTCCACTTAAATCTTTCACTAGGAAAAAATACTACAATTAGTTTCGGTTACAAAAGTTTTCATTATATACCTACTATTTACATCCTCGAGCAAACAAACCTTTCAGAAATTGATACTCTGTAGAGGAAACATTTTCTTAATTAACTGTCATGTCAATATTACTGTGTATTATAAACAAGTTATATAAGTTAAGTATACAATGAGTATATTAGATGTATAGACCGATTTTAATATTTATTAATTGTTAAAAGGTCATATCCTACCTTAAAATTACTTGTATTTGTGCAGTTTTTGTCACAAAAAAGAGAATAAAAGTAACGTCACGTTAATAATATTTTAATTGAAAATTATTGCATGCTCCACAACATAAAGTCAATTGAAAATAAGTGCATGTTGCACAAAGAATATTCATTTGTATATAAAATCATAGTCGTTTGTATATTCTGAAATTATCGACAAAATTAACCGAAATAATTTCACAGGAATTACTCATGAGTACTTTAAATACTAGTACTTGCAAAATTTCATTTTAATACTGTAATAATTGTAAGGCTGTGACGGACGTACGTGACGAAATGATAAGGTTCCATTGTTTTAATAAGGAACTCAAAAAATGGATTTTAATTTGGAAAGTTTACTTTAAAGTAAGTGTAAGGTGATATTTTTTATAATTTTTCCATTAAAACATTTAATTTATCACCACATTAGGTAATTTAAAAAAAAGGTGCGTAGAGAAAAAAAAATTTCGAGATTTAATAAAATTTCTTTTAAGGATTCTCAATCATTTGCAGATAATTTTTTTTAACTATTTAAATTATTTATAACTATCGTAAAAGATTTTTTAAAATTTATATTAAAGATTAGAAAAAATATACCTTTACTACAAAGCGCTTTCTTAAAAGCTAAGGTCACATTTGAGAATAAACATTTATGAGAAGTTTTTAAAATGAAGTTCGACATCGCGTACCCTAAAACCATTTATAACTAAGAATCACAAGTGAAGATAGGTCGGTATATGTCGGTAGTGTGTGTATTTTAGACATTGAATTGAAAAATTATAGATTAGAAATATAGTCAAAATTACTATGAAATCAGTAAAGTTTTTTACAAATTTCAATTGTCAATTTTATTGAAACATTTTACTATGAAATCTGTAAAAAATTTTATTATGATTTCTCTAAATTTAAATCCTTATAAAATTGAGACCACAAAAAACCTGTTAAAGTTCGTATTTAGAAACATTATATCTGGAGTATTTTTCATTTATAACTGCACATACTACTTAAAATATATTTAAAAAAAGGAATATTATCCTATATATATAACTATATATTATAGTTATATATAGGATAATATTTTAAATATATTTAAAAAAATAGTAACCGCATGTTTCGAATATAGAAATAAAGTAGAAGTAAATAAGTATAAAATTGGTTTCTTTTATTTGTATATAAGTTCTCTAAGCATAAATATTGATATTTTCATATGTCCAGGCAGAATCGGTTTCTCTTGTATTTTTTTTCCTCGACTATGGCAGAGGAACAATTATGAATTTCACAGGCTACGCATATACCCGAGACTAAACTACTAAAGTGATTTCAATAAATAAATTGTTCTTAGATTCGTCTTTATCCAAGGAGTTTCCTAAGGTATATAACGTCCCAAGAAATTCAGTCCTATGTATATACGTATGTATGTGATTAAGTTTGTTTCCTCGTACAGACTAAACTACTAAACTGATTTTTACAAAAGACGCGTCTTTAGAGTCGTCTTAGTCCATAGAGTGTTCTAGGGTATAAAATATTACATGAAATTTAGTGCTCGTTCACATATTTGCCACTAATAGAGAAGCAAATGATTATAACATTGAAATAAAATGACTCTATTATCGAACAAAATATTACAATTTACGATGTAAAAGCTAGTTGAAGGCGACCACGGCTGAACCTAAGTCATCACCGTACCCATATAGAATAGAATAGAGTTTATTATATTTTTGAAAGAAATGTCATTTAACAGTTTTTTTACAACACAGATTTCCATAAATGTAAAGAAAAATTCAGACTGTGACGAGTATCACGAGGAATATTTTTTTTATTTTGTGCTTTTCAGTTAGCTTTTTCCGTAGTCGGGTTTTAGTTTTTTAACTTTTATTTTTTATTATCCAGTGAGGTTGCGTGAAACTCATTCAATCGCTAGACCTACTCTATTCGTTTCACTACTCTATTCCTCTATTTCGTTTATGCCCAATCGAATGCCAAGTATGAATATTTAAATCTATATTCATCATCTACCAGCAACTGGAGAAAAATGAGCCGGTCACTCTCTTTGTTATTATTTTGTTAGTGATAAAAGCCCTAATAGAGAACTTGGGAGAATCTCAATATTCTATGTTGCGGAAATTCGAAAGTCTACAACTGCGAACGGTAGTTAATAATACGATATAATGAGTACTCATCTTTTAAAACTCATTTTTAGTGTTCCGTGGTAAAACTGCCAAAACATAACACTTATATCCACTTCGGCATCCATCAATACGTTCGTCTGTCACAGATAATTTTCTCGGCCACTATTCGACTTAACAATTTTAAGTTTAGCACGGGGACAGGGTAAAGTGGCATAATTATACTCTTATCTCACTCTTACTCTCGGGTATAATTAGTTCAACATTGATTTTGGGAGGTAATTTTTAAAAATTGTAACACAAGAAAAAGTGATGGTTATCGTGTATGATGTCCAATGAAAAGTTATTTATTTACTTTATGTCGAATTCGACTGTAAGTATGATGTATTTTTTTATGAATTATTTTCAACGCTTCTTAGGAAAACATTTAAAACTTGCTGCATTCACACTTATAACCAAAAGGGTTGTCAGAAAAAAATATGAATTTTGAGAATTTAGTACAAATCTAATCAAAATTATAAGGAATGAAAAATTCTAGCAAGTTAATTGATTATAACCAATTTAATTGCTTATTTTCTTGTGACTACTGAACCACTAGTTTTAGTAGTTCATGTAGTAACAATGTATTACTATTAATAGTTTAAGTGGGTGACTGATGGCACGAAACACTAACTGTGCAAATATAGCTTGCATTCGATCGATTTTTTAAAAATTAAATAAAATTTTGCAAAATATTTCGAAACTTTAAAGTATTGTAACGCGGAAAATATATGTAAGTACTTATGAAAACGAGGATAACAGGCATGTCAGAAAAAAATAATATCATATCAATTATCACTATTTGCACTAGCTAGGTGGAATGCAGCAAGAAGCCATAGAAAGATAAAGATAATTCAGTATGATTTGGTTGGGCAACTTTTTAATTACTGTTTACAAAGATAATTCAGTATGATTTGGTTGGGCAACTTTTTAATTACGCTTAAACCGTAATTCTTCACGCCAGTGAGTTAAAATAACTCAAAAACTAAATTTACATTTAAAATTTACTAAATTCCTTGGAATATTTAGTAGACTTTTATGAAAAACGTTCGGTTTGAAAATAATGCACTGTGTTGGAAAAGTACACATGAACATATAGTGAGAAACTAACTGTATGTCGCTTACATTTTTATTCTTCTCCGCACCATAACTTAGTCAAAAGGGAATAATATCCATCATTTACAAAAAAAGCGCAACTCCTACAAGTACATTTGCGCCTCTCCTTTGAACTCATTTCAACTGGAAAATGCACTACCCTCGCTCAAGACACCAGCATATATAAAATTCGTAGCCCTCAAAGATCTAGACATACAAAAACAAACCGCTTAACACCTAAAAGCATAACAAAAATAGAATTTTATACTGACAAATTTAAACATAAAACCATTTGTAATCTGGGGTGAATACGTAACGCGAATGATATACGAGGCGCGTATTAATGTATTTATGGCTCCTGTCAGCTAAGTAATGGTACGAAACCACCGCGCACGTATAATTCATACCAATATCTTGGTGGAAGAGAAGAAAATACAAATAAAAGTAAATATGCGGTAGTAGTATTGGGTGTTCCCTTCTGAATAAGTGCAGAGGAATGCCCCGTCGCGGAAAGGGTGTCGCGAAGATGGGTTAGGGTCAGCGCTTGGGTAAATGGGACGACGTTGTAGTTGGATTCTATTCCCGTGATGGTTACGTTTGAAATACAATTGATATCTATTAGTTTGTATTTACAGAAAACGTATTATTGTCCCTTGCAAATGAAAATATCTTCAAATATTGACATTGCACCATATTATTTGTACAGTATATCGACCAGAATATTAGCTTGTGATCAGACTTTTTCCGACAAAATTAAAATATACGTTTTCAATAATAAAATAAGGAATATATCTTATCAATTATGAGTAAAACTTGTACTTCCTTACACATTTAGGACTTCTAGGCCATTTCTAGCCCATCTAGGACCTAGACCCATTTAGGACCTTTCTAGCCCATCTAGGACCTAGACCCATTTAGGATTACATAATATTTTTATTACACTATTCACAATTAAATGAAACTATGGGATGTAGTATTATTTGTGCTTTATTCAAATTTGTTACCACGACCTAGGTTTTGTTGTATTAGAACATCTTCATGCGGGCAATTAGCAAAGATAATACTAAATCACGTAGTTTAATTTAATAGTGAATAATGCATTTCTATAAAATTAACACCAAATATATTCAATCTATTACACTATTCACAATTAAATGAAACTACCTGATGTAGTGTCATTTCTATTATATTTAAGTTTGTTATCATGACCTTGGTTTTGCTGTATTACATCTTCAGGTGGGCAATTAGCAAAGGTCTATCACGTAGTTTCATTTAATTGTGAATAATGAATTTCTACAAAATTAATGCTAAATGTATTCAATCTATTGCACTATTTACAAATATGAATTTTTTATAAGGTAAATATATTGCCTTTCATATCTTTTAATACAGCATATTGTTATAAAGCTATAGTTTTACTATAATCTTCTAGTTCAATTTTACCAACCGCTTTTTTTTCCATGATTTTTCGTTCAGTATTTTCAGAAATAATTCTATTTTGGCATATGCAATTTACAATGATAAAGAAAATGTTGTTTATATTGCTCATAACAAGCCTTTTCTAATTATATTTTATATAATATGTAATATTTAAATTTTATGTTACTTTAATTGCCCCCTTTTTAATTATTAAATGCACATTATGAAAAAAATAGCCACTGAAGAAATATGTGACTTAATAAGGTGTATTACTTTATAAAAATAAAAATTTCTACATTCCATAACTGCTGAAAAACTCGACTGTGAAAAATGGACTGACATGCAGAAACGGAAATGATCATACAAGGGCTACATTTTTCAATTTGAGGTAAGAAATTCTAAAGTTATTTAAGTTTTAAATTAGGGAGTTTCTATTTTTTTCTTTTTGTATACGTATTATAAGTGCTAAGGAAAAGAAATATTAAAAATATAAGTCCTTATTCTTAATATGGATAATTTATTTTGAACTATTGGAAATTGCAATTCTTAATAGTTTAGAAAAATATTTTTTTACGAATCTATAATAACAGTTCTAAAGTAATAGTCGGAAATAAAGGGACAAATGGACAGACCATGAGGTCAGAGTTAAGGAAATTTGTTCGATTAAAATTTTTGAATATGATATAAAGCTTATTAACGCTAACTTATGTCACAGCCCCGTTTATGTAAAAATAATGTGTAGTCTTAATAATTTTCCCGATAGCTTTGAAGTTTGTAACGCAAATATTCATTTACCGATTGGAGTTATTCTAAAAACTCAATTTATACAATTACCGGGACGATTTTCAATGATGTAAAATTTCAAGACATTGTGACATATTCTTCCTATTGAATATATGTTTCGTATACAGTATTTTTATTTATGGTAATTGATAATTAAATGAAACTAACTAACTAACTTTAAGTTCCACTTTAGTTAAGTTTAACTTTAAGAACTAACCTTCTTTAAGTTCTTTACCACGACCTAGGTTTCATTGTACTACAACATCTTCAGGTGGGTTATTAGCAACGATTTTTCCTAATAGCCCACCCGAAGATGTTGTAATACAACGAAACCTAGGTCGTGGTAAGGAACTTAAAGAAAGTAGAAATAATGCTACATCACGTAGTTTCATTTAATTATCAATAATGAATTTCTACAAAATTAACGCCAAATATATTCAATATTTATGGTAATGTAAACAATCGAAAATGTGATTAATATTAAACAGGTAAAATATTAAACGAAACTTAATTTGTTCATTGCATTAGCTTTCTAATGCAACAAATAAAAACCAGCGTATGTAGTGGTAGTTAAGATACGTAGGGAAGATGTAATTTCAGTATCTTAATGCCCTTTCTTCAATATCTTTGACTGTTACGCCCTCCGCCATGAGTAATGTGTCATACAGACGTGCACCGTTTTATCTGAATTAAGATAAAAACACACACGAAAAAGTGATATATTTCGCACCAGATACGAAAGTATACGTTTTCGCTTAACATTTTGTGATGAAGTATATCCAGCGAAAAACTAATCAACTTTTTTCTAATTAATGGTCCTTTAATAGTTATTCCTTTTTGATAAAAAGTGATGTGTCATTGCAGCAATGGGATGTACCTTGATGTTCGGTAGTGATTTTAAATCAGGTTTTTTAATACACATATTTTTCGCATTTATATGTAAAAGTAATGGTGAAAGTAATTACAGACCCTGGGTTATGGTTAAACAAAATTAATAATTATCATTCACAATACTTTAAACACGACTATCAACCAGGTTTGGTTTTAGGAACATTGTTATAAGCATTATTTTTTCACCTGTTCTCTCTCTATATTTGTAATTTTTAAAAATTTGCTTGTTTGTGTATTAGTGCTCGCGTTATCTTAATTTTTTACTAATATTTGGGTAAAAACACATTTTATTTTAAATAACCTGAAAGAATACTCTAACAGCTATGGACGTCATTCGCGGTTTAGGTCTCTAAGCTTAGCATTGAATCGAGTTTTTATAGTTTCTTCTACACTATTTAAACCTTAAGAAATGAGAATATGGAGTATTTTTTTAAATAACATATGTCTTATGAAAAGATATACATTTAATTATTACTCTCTTTAATTACATATTAATTCACTGCTTTCTAAAGCCCTGTATTTGTTTTGCGTAACTACTTTATTAAATGTTAAGCCTTGAGAAATGTGAATATGGAGTATTTTATTAGATAATATATGTCTTATGAAAAGATATACATTTAATTATTACTCTCTTTAATTATATATTAATTCACTGCTTTCTAAAGCTCTGTATTTGTTTTGCGTAACTACTTTATTAAATGTTAAGCCTTGAGAAATGTGAATATGGAGTATTATTTTAGATAACATATGTCTTATGAAAAGATATACATTTAATTATTACTCTCTTTAATTATATGTTAATTCACTGCTTTCTAAAGCCCTGTATTTGTTTTGCGTAACTTTATTAAATGTTAAATAAATGCATGTGTGTTGCATGATTTGTAAAATGTTTATTGAATAAAATAATAAATAACCAAACAATAAAAGGTTTCGTTTATTACTTCATTGTATATTATTTCTAACTTCATTAATATCTTCAATTATTTACCTTCTATTTCTATAAATTTTTCACCTTTTTTGCAAAAATAACTCATTAAATAAATTTTTACGATAATATATTTATGTGCTAAAAAATATACAAATTGTAGCGATTATTTGAAAACTAGCGTTACTTGGGTAAACAATGCAATTTTTAAACATTTCAGTTATTTATTATTAATTTAAATACCATTAATCAGGCTAAACTAATAAATTTTCATGACCGTTTTTTACCTCAAAAATCAATTTTTTAATTCGCAAAACAAAGATAGTTCGTTTTCTTTTCCTGATACTCTTGAAATTTATCAATGACTATACATAGAATATTTAGGTTTTCCAACAATTCATGAAATGCTACAGATAACGTTGCTAAAAACGTTAGATTAAAATTGAGACAACTAATGATAGACGCTCGTACTACAAGTAGTGTTTGGGCTTCCCTCGCTTTACAAACTTTTCCACATTCAGAAGGAAAGTCCTATAATACTTCATTAACACTAACGCGGCTACACTTTTCACCGGCAAAGAAATCCGTCATTACCCAATCTCGAACGGCGGGCCCGACAAAGGGCAACTCAGCGCTCGAATCATTAGTAAATTGTCGTCTATTCATTATGTAATTGGCTCCTAAACACGACCTTTTTCCCGACAAAACGGCCGTAATAGCAGACAAAAGCGCGGCTGTGCATTCTATCATACTCGGGCAGGGGTGGGGCGACAACCCTCTTGAAAATATTATTATTGTTGGGGGTCCACCGTGGACAAAAAACAGTGGCACGTGAATGTTTTGGTTGCGTACCTAGAGGAGCCGGCTATTGCGAGCTTATTTATAATAAAAAAGCTCGTGGGTCGTTTGTTGGATGCAATATTTTAATATTAAGTTTATTACGGGGGGGGTGGGTTATGCGTTTTTTGTAGTCATTCCCCCGTGGATTCTGACTTCGTAACTCGGTAGGCATTCAGTTACGTTGCAGTGGGTCATGTGTGTAGAAGTTTTAAGAATATTTCTTTTAACGAGAATAAAATAAATATTGAATTATTGCTTTTTTACACCTTAATATACCGAAGAGGGTTTATAAATTGGAAAATGATTATGACTCGTGCATATCGAGATTATTAAACGATGGATAAATTTTGATATGTTTTCTGAAAATTATGTAAATAAGTACACACACACACACACAGACATATATGTATATATATATATATATATATATATATATATATATATATATATCACATATATTAATTTCAAAGCTTATGTTTCCCCCTATTCACAAAAAATAGACAAATAGTTTAAAATAAACGTTTTCTTTAAAAAAATTATTAAAACAATTTTTTATAAAAAGTGTAATTTTATTTTTACCAGGAACGCCATCTGTTGTTAGCATTCCTAATAAAAATATATTAAATTAACATGTAGTTATATTATTACTATTCTGCGTTTGATCACGATACTGTGCGAAATATTCGCATGGGTCAGCTAGTTTATACATGTAGAAAATTATAGGAATTTGACTTTCATCTTGGGTTCAAAATGATCTTTTTTTTAAATACCGCACTCGAAATATTTCGACCTTAGAAAATTAAGTAGTACAGACTTATAGTGGTTTGACATGACAAGATGCTTTGATACAATTTCGTCACTGAATTTATCATTCGGCCGGTATTATATAAATTGTCTTAAATTTTTCAATTTTTCTCATTATATCTTGATCCGTGTTATAAAATACGAATAACTATCAGTGGGGATGTAGGCAAACGATGATCGCATAACTTAAAACTGTATTCAATATACTATGTGAGGATAACTATAACACAGTAGGTTAATATTATTTTATTAATGGTATTTTTAAACCGAAATGTAAGAATAGTAAAATATTGTAAATTTAACAGATATTAATTTTTTTACGTATTCCTAAAAAAAAACTTTAATTTTTATTTCTTAATATTTAAACAATGTCTTTAATATTTATTGTTTCTAACTTCTAACGTTACTCCGGCTTTTCTACTTGGTGATTCTAATGTAAGACGGAGCGGCCAGATAATTACAAAATTCATTAGTAAATTTTCATCGTTTGGCTACCATTTTATACGTGTTTTTTTAAATTATTAATATCACAATACGAGTAATGTAGGAGAAGTTTTTTCAAGTACAGTACTTAGTGTAATGTTTATTATCACATGAATTTAATCACAGTTAACAAAAAATTGATAACACAATGAACAGAACATGTGACATGTAAGTATATGATTCAATTCCATGGAACAACTTTTTGATCAATAATTTCGTTTTTACTTCATGTTTAAAATTTCAAATTTTAACCTTGACTTAAATTAACTAACTTCTACATTTGTAACGAGTATAAATTATCCAAGTTTTGTCTGCACGCTGCCTTAGTTATTTCCATTACTTTAGTTTAAATTTAAAATTTACGTTTAATGGAAATTTAATACAAAATTAATTGACTGTGGTAAAATATCAACGGATCTCGAATGCTACGGACCCATAAAACCCAACAAGCTATTTGTTGCCTGAAAATGCAATTTGCCGATAAAAAAAATCTTCATAACACAAACTGTGCCACTCTCTGTTTATGCAGGGGGCTGCTTCGGGTACATTGGTTTGCACTCCCCAATATTAACCCAACATTCCGCCCGAGCTGGCATTATTAAAACCAACGGCTATTTGTATGTGTTTACGGAACTTAACACAAAAAAATACTTTATTCCTCTTCCCTGCATTGCAATGCAATGCAATACGGGGCACTGCCCTGGACGGAGTGTTAAACCCCCATTCGTATATTACCGCTAATCATATTTCATCATAAATATTAAGACTTGATGAAATATGCGGTCACGGAATGAGTTAGAGGGGTCTTCGCTTTGGAGGTGACGCATAATTTGGATTATTTAAAACTAAATTTACTTATTAATCATGTGTGTTTTTAAACATTACACGATTCAGATAGTTAGGTTTTTATACATCTCTGTCCTATAATATACCTTTTCCCTAGGCCTTTTCTATAAAATCGGGAAAACTTAAGCGCGCGGTTTAATAATTAAATTTAACACGCGTTGGATAAAATGCAATATTGTGCAAAACCTAATGTTAATTTATAATTAATATAATTCATAAATAATTTAATAGATGAACGTATTATCAAAACATTATTACGGCTAACAAAGATAACATTTGAAAAATCAAAATTAGTTCAAAGAGAAATTCCTAATAATCTGTAGATATTTTGCAGTGCTAGAATTTGGGAATACTTTTAATTAATCACAATTAGCCTGAAAAGCCAACACAATGAGCCTGAAAAGCCTAAGTATACTATTAATTAAAGTGACGTTAAAAGCAATAAGAATAAGGGAGAACTAAAGAAAAGAATTCTCATTAGTTTTTTTTTCATTGAAATTCTAGTCATAAAACTGTATTATCTATGCAAGGTTTTTTCTTAAATATTTCACTAGCTGTGATACGATATGTCCTAGCTTAGCTGTTAGTGTTAATTGGCTAGTGAAACATGCGTTCACTAGACGTAATGTTTCACTAGCCAGCTAACTGTAGCAGCTGGGCTAGAACACATTACACATTCAGAATGAAATGTACTTAAAAATAATAGGAAAGTTAATGGTATTACGAGTAAAAAGCTTAAAAAACAGTATTCATCATGGTCTGTAGATTATAAAGTAATAGTAAATATGCAAGTATATATTTTGATATCTTACACTAAATCTCTCGCGTCCCACGTTAATTATATACTAAATACGATAACATTTTAAAAGTTGCCTCTCAAAAGTTATAATTTCTACGTTGAGTCACTTAGCGTGTGAAGGTGTTAGATTTCTAGAAACCTACCGGTATACTTATGAAAATTATTATTTAATTTTACCGAACTTAGTTTCAGAGCCCAACTCCGAATTTTTTTGTCTTGAACCTCTCTTCTGGATGAATCAAAAAATTCCTTAAGGATATATCAGTCGAACGAATATCCGGTAAGGAATATTACTACAAGAAAAATTGGCCATTTTTTTCAAAACACAACAACCATATTCAAAAATCTACTTAACGATTTTAACAATTGTGCTACAAAATAAATTCTGTGAAAGGAAATTGAATTCTCAAGAAGCACAGCGCCATCGCATTATCTTCTAATGGAAATTTAATTAGCAGTTGTATGAAGTTGTGTTGTTACGTGCCTTAAATGATAACTAGATAATTAAGTGTAGATATTATTTAAGATAGGTGCCAGTACCGATATGAAATACAAATCATCTTTATCAAGAAAAAGTAATTAAATGTACAGAAATTTTTGAAAGCGTTTAATTTATATTATATCCCTGAAAAAATGAGGTAGTCGCTAGATGACAACATAAGTGCACAGGTAGTTTAGGGTACACAGTTACAATACTTACCTAAGAAAATATTTCAAAAGGTACGTTAAGCGGTCAATCATTGAATATTCTTGTTAATTAAATTTCATTTTGTGAATTGAAAAATAAGACTATCGAAAAAATTAATACTTGGGTAAGTAAAATATAGTATACTTGGTTTTTCAAAAAATGTCTGAGGTGCAGGATGAATTTGTTTATTGAATATAAATAGAAAATATTGTGAGATTGAATAGAAGCTAAAAATACCTTTTTAGAATGTTTTATCAATTTACCCGTTGACTTACGAAACATAAAAACAGTTTTTAACTGATTCAAGCGTCACTTTTGCTAGATTGTGCTCAAAGTTTTGCTTCAAATCTAGATTATCTTTCGTCCCAATCAAATAAATGAGAATTACTGACTGCTTGAGAGTTGATAATAGTAATTGTTCTTGAGAGTTGATAATGCTAATTCGGCTGAATTTTGGCTTCAAGCTAAGATGTAGTTACTTTTATACCTCAAGAATTTGGGATACTAAAAAATCGTCTTTCGAAGAAGTCGATTTATACCTCCTGAAAAGCTTTCATAAAATTTATATTCATGTTGTTAATACAAGCAAGATTTTAGATTTTTATTATTTATAACTATTTTATACAAATAATATTTGAATATATCATTTTCTACAAGATGTTTGGCAATTAAATAATTTACATACTGTGTAAATTCGTTATAATGAAATTCGAGGAATCTAGTATTTTCTACTGTTATAGAGAGTTTTCCCTTTATAGATATATGCTATATATGATATATGCTCCAAGTCGCTAAATTTCAGCCTTAAATATCTTCTTTCTGAAGAGTAAGCTCTTCAAAATGGTAGACACAGTTGAGGCACAAAAAACAAAAAGGCAAAGCGTCTCTTACAATCACTTTTCTCCTTGTTATTAAAGCCACTTTCTGTTCTATACAAAAACTTTATCTCTTTATGGCCACGTTTACTTTTAAAAATCCAGCTTACAACTAATAAATTAAATGAAAACGGTAATATATCAACGATCAATTTTGCCAAGCGAAAACAGCAGTAATGATTGTACACCAAACAGCAATAAAACTGTGTCTATTAATTCGTAAAATTGTCAACATCTGTAAAGATAATTTCAAAGTCTATGTGAGAATCAGTAGTATTAGTATTCGTTCGTAGTAGAGAATGACGGGTTCGTTACAAAGGGTGAATCAGTGTATTAGTTAGAAGGCAAAACAACTAAGATCAAGTAGTGTTTACGTTATAGAGAGTTTTCCTTTTTAAAGAGTGTCGTTATAAAGATTTTACACTATATATATCTTTACTTCAATACTTATAATAAGACGACCTTTCTTTCAATATGAAGAATTTATACCTATCGTTATCTTAAAAAAGAAATGCTGACCGAAGTACAAGATTGAATCAAACGGAATTCTTCTTAATCAATAAACTAGATGAATGTGAAATAAATATTACCTAATTGCACTTCGTGAAAGATAGATGTCAGCTAATAAAATCTAATATTGAAGAAGCTACCAATTAAAAAGAAAATTTTAGGATTATACCTTAATTACAAATATTTTCTAAATAACTAAAAACATTGAAACTTACTAAATTTTTCTTCTGACTTTTACCGAATAATATCAATATGATAATTTTCTCATTATTAAAAATAAATATGGGAGAAAGAAGAGACATAATTTTCTTCTCAGTTTTTTTCTTTAAGTCAGTAAAAACAAATGTTATGTATTTAATATTTTCAACTAGGAAGCAATGTTAAGTAAATTTAATTTTACCTAATGGTGAAAGATAAAACCGAGAGTTGTGATAATGAT